>CM061227.1:19921638-20521638 GCA_030844895.1 Ambrosia x helenae | reverse complement strand
CGAAAGGCAGTCTTCGGAACATCGGCTTCATGCACTCTCAACTGGTGGTATCCGGACCTCAAATCAATCTTCGAGTAGAAACTAGAACCCTGGAAATGGTCTAACAAATCATCAATGCGTGGAAGAGGATAGAGGTTCTTGATCGTCACCTTGTTCAATTCACGATAGTCAATACACATGCGAAGGCTTCCGTCTTTCTTCTTAACGAACGATATAGGGGCTCCCCATAGAGATGAACTAGGCCGAATGAAACCTATCTCTAATAACTCCTGTAACTGGTTGGATAACTCCTGCATCTCGGGGGTGCAAGACGGTAAGTGGCTCGAGCGATAGGGGTTGCACCAGGTGCAAGATCAATACAAAACTCAACCCGACGTTGAGGCGGGAGACCTGGTAAATCATCAGGAAACACGTCAGAAAAGTCACGCACAACAGGAATGTCTTCAATCTTCTTCTCTTCAGTCAATGAAACAGAAACGAGTGCCAAAATGGCGGTATAACCCTTCCGAAGGTACTTGTAGGCCTTCATGCAAGAAATGATGCTCAACGGAACACCGCTCTTCTCACCGAAAACCGATAAAATCTCACTATCAGTAAGAGGAAGTCGAGCAATCTTGTCAAAACAGACAATCTCGGCGCGATACAAGGGTAACCAATCCATACCCACAACAACAACAAAACTACCCAAATCAGCCGGCATGAGATCAATGGGGAAAGACAAACACGACAACTCAAGGCGACACTCCCTAAGAACATGTGTAGCCTCAATTCGTTTACCATTAGCCAACTTTATCAAGTACTTAGCCTCTAAAGGTGTAGATACTATGTCTACCAACTGACAAAATGTAGCAGACATGAAATTCTTATCGGCACCAGTATCAAATAAAACCGAAGCATAGCTATCATTAAGAAGAAACGTACCGGTAACAGTGTCTGGATCCTGCCGGGCTTCCCCCGAACCGATGACGAAGGTGCATGCATTCCTGCCACCACCTCCATTGTTTCCGTTACCCGCCCCGTTCTTCCCATTCTCCCCCTGCTTCATATTTGGACAGTCACGCTTGAAGTGCCCTGCTTCTCCACACTTATAACAACCCTATTTTCCCTGAGGAGCAGGAGCAGGGAAAACAATCTGAGTCTGATTTGACTGAAGATTAACCCTACAATCTTTAGCCTGATGACCAGTCCGATGGCACCAATAACAACGGTTCCTGTCACAAACATTCCCAGAATGATGAAACCCATACCGATTACACTTCGGTAGCTTCCCAACGTACCCCACCTGCTTCTGCTCGGACGACGATCCCGCTGCATCATGCTTCTTCACATGTTGCTGTGGCTGAGACGATCCAGAACTCTTCCCCACACTCTCCCACTTCCTCTTGTTACTCTCAGGCGCTTTCACAACCGCGCCCCTGGGAGGCAAACCACCCTCAGCAACTTTCATGTTGGTCAGCTTGTGAGCCAACCGAACAGTACCCAACAGTGTAGTAGAATCACCAGTAGCCATCAACCCAGCAATCTCCGGCACTAACCTAGCAATATCTCGATCCTCCTATACTCTGGCTTAGCCAACTCAGGACACATCACTGCCAACTCATGATGTTTAGTAGTATACTCCTCGATCTCAGAACCCACCATCTTATGATTCCATAACTCGTACTCCAACTTCTTCACTTCATCCCGAGGGCAATACTCCGCTCGCAACCTCTGAACAAACTCCATCCACGGCAAAGTATTGGCTTCCCCCAAGCCAAGAGTCTGAGTAGTGGAGTTCCACCAAGTCAAAGCAGGACCTTCAAAAGTTCTCGTAGCAAACTTCACCCGATCAACAGCCGGACGGTTACACATAGCAAAAACTGACTCAATCTTCTCGAGCCACCTGAGCAGTCCCATTGCTCCCTCAGTCCCACTAAAGTTGTGAGGCTTGCAGTCCATAAACATCTTGAAGGTACACACAAGCTGCACCGGATGAGGCTGGTTAACAGCATTACCTGAACCAACGACACCCGATTAGTCAACAGAAATACAACACCCAAGATGTGGATAAGAGTGGTAGCAATTAAAATACCACCAAGTGCCTGCTGAGCGGCCTGGAAAGCAGCCAGTGCAACATTCAATTGCTGCTGAAGTAGGTTGTTCAGCTCATCCTAGGTCAGGTTAACGTTGCCACGACCCCTCACCGTGACCACCGCCGCCACGACCACCTCGACGACCAGACATCTTCTGTCAACAGAAGAACATAATACTCAGATTCAACACTAGTACAAACCACTAGTAATCACAAGAATTAGGATCTAGGCCCAATCTAGGACCATCAGTCGAAACACAGAGTCCACCAGGATTTTCATGCATCTCAGGTTATGATTTGGTGTGCACCCGAAATAATAAACTGTTCTACATGGTCCTCCAAATGTACTCTTAGTTTGAAGCTAAAGTCACCGGATACTAATACCTAGAGGTGTACTACTACAAGTACGAGTGCAAGATAGTGTGTGTAGGCGAGTGTGTCCATAGAGTATAGAAGGGAGATGTCCGAATCCTGGAGAGATCTCAAGTGTATGCCGAAGCTACTCCAATGTACACAACTGTCGTGCCAACAAGCCAGCCTCTTGTCCTCAAAACCTGAAGAAGAGGATAAGATAGGAATAGAAGATAGAAACAGATAAGAGGCAGAATGGATGATGTAACACATAGATGATGATACCGACACCCCTGCAAATCAATAAATGTACCACGTAACACGACTCATATGTATGTGACCGTCTAGTTTATGTGACATGGCTATAGAGCAGATTCTACATGCAGTCCTAGTTCACTATAACCATTGGCTCTGATACCAATCTGTCACACCCACAAATTCCACATGCGGGGTTTTACCGCGAGGCGCGTAAAATATCAGGATCCAAGTCAACGATCACAATAAACGACAACTATATATAAAAGATACGTAAACCAAAACCACAATGTTTAATAACAAAAACCATTAGCGGAAGCTTGAATATGTTTACAATCCAAATAAAATAACGTAGTCTAAAAATGTCTGAAAACATGCAACTAAAACCCTAGATGTCGTGCAAGACCCCATGCGCCTAATCCATGTGCTGCTACTTTAGCGACCTGAGAAAACATTGGGCATTAATGTCAACATATAATGCTGGTGAGTCCACAGGTTTTTATAAAACGTTTCCATAAGTTTTAAAGATAATTCATGTTACTACTATGTTATAACAACGTTAGCTAGACGTCAAGTATGAATACTACTACGGTTGGGAACCCATTACTAGACATGTACCAATGTGTAAACCGCCCAGACTGTTGGGCTACCGTCATCCTCGGTAGGCCCAATGTTAGAGACAATATGCACCCGTCTGGCCTCCAACCGACCCGGGTGGGGTTTGTAAGGCCCAATAGATCTATCCACATTTCCCTCGTTGTCCGACCACGCACATTCATGGTTTCCCCCTAGGACTTAAGATGAAACGTCGTATAGTAAACAAAAATATAACCATATTATAACATGATCTTTATAAATCCAAGTATGTAGCATGTTTCTCCCCCGAAAGTAAAATCAGTAAAACTGGGGCTGTGACACTCACCTTAGATTGCGTCTTCTAAAAAATAGAATAGCCGACACGAGCTGATAGTCCCAACTATGGGCAACCTATCATAAAGTTGGTATAAGTGTTTTGACTAATAACCCGTAGGTTAACTAGTCCCCGATTGTCCAGATCATGACTACGTGTGTTTGAAAATGCGTTTGAAAGTTGACCCGACACACCGGACAGACTCGACATCCCGTCGGTGACCCGTTACACTAATGAATCAAGTACATATAGTTTACACACAATAATTACACATAAAACACTTAGTTTGCATAAAAACACATTTCTACGGTCAAAAGGTCGAATAAAAGTTTGTAAATTTGGTTCGTCCTGATTTGTTGGGTCGAATGGGCATAAGAAATCTGGTTCGGCCCTTTGGTAGGGTCGAATGGACTTTTGTGGGTTGGTTCGACCCAATTGCTGCAGAATCACTTAAACGCACCAAATCTCATCAAAACGGCCCGAAAACATCACGAAACATCACAAATCACAGCAGTTGAGTATGTTTATCCTTTCTACATGTATTCATACCAATTTCACATATAAATCTGTTCATTTGACATAGCAATCACAAACTTTCCTAAAATGGCATATTATGGAAATGTCACATTTATGCATGAAATTCTTACCTAAAATGGAAACTTATCAATATAACCTCATGAATAGATTATTATGCACGGATTAGACATGTATAACAAACCCCTAATCCTATCATCATTAACACCAACAAGAACAAACCCTAGATCTAACATAAAACCCTAAAATGGTGAAAATCCATCAATCATCAATTACACCTTATAATAATCATAAATCATCATCTAAAACAGTCCTAGATCAATAACAAAACATCTATTCATCATTTCATGTCACATAACACATAAACACATCATTTAACACCGTTAACATAGGGTGTTTTGTATGAAAACTCATTATTAATGAGTAGGTTTTGTTTAGAAAGATGTTAGAAAGGTTTTTATCCATGAAAACTCATTTAAATCAGATCTAGACACTTAGGGTTTGATAAAAACGAATGAAATTTGATTAAAATTTAAGGTTTTAGATGAAGAACACACGTTGAATCTTCTTTTATTTATGTTTTGGAATGTGTTTTTAGGTTAGGATCTGAAAAACGAGATAAAAAACTCCTCCCTATAGGTTTGGGGTTGAGAGAGAGCACTTGGAGGTGAGTTAGGGTTGTGAAATGATAAAAAAAAAAGTTGCAAAGTATGGTATTTATAGTCAGCATTGGTTCGCAACCTTGCAGGGTCAAACCAGATTTCATTCAACCCTGTTGAAGATCGAATCAACATCAGGGACCTTGGTTTTACCCTTCCCTCGGTCGAACCAGTTTTTTGTTATGCAAATTTTCTTGATTTGGCATTTTAACCCATTTAACACATGTTAACACATTCTAACACATAAACATGCATTTCTAACATATGTTAACCCTATCTAATCATATAAACATGTATTTACACATTGTATTTCATATATGGAACATTTCATCCTTGATACTTAATCCCATTATGTAATTTCAGCAACAACGGGACTCAAGACTCGTGTGTGTATGTTGCCCCCAATGATCCTCCGAATCATTATACCCTGGACAATACGTAAGTGAAAATCAACTCCCGATGATTCCCCAAATCATCGACCCGACACCACTGACCCAGTTAAGTGTAACGTATGCATGACTCGCTAAGGTAGAGTTACTAGTTGATAAACGTTACTAACCTGAGTTTGCCTGGTGTCACAGTAACCATCGTCTTCATCAGTCACCACCGGAGACCACCCACCATATAGTCTAGGTAGTCCTCACCTCTCTCGTCTTCATCAGTCACCACCGGAGAACAACCACCGTATAGTTGCAGGTTTAATATTTTTTTTTCAAGGGGAAACGGTCATATGACCTTTGTAAATTAGCCATCAAACAAATGCACCAATCAAAGCACACGGCTAACCTGTCCAATTTTGGACGTTTACGACGGAAACGGGGCGGCCGGGGCGGTGTTGGCCAGCCCAAGACGCCTTCGCCGTCCCTAAGCCGACCCTCATACCATATAGTCTTAGTGGCATGGCACTAGACATTGATGGTTATAACACATTTGTATTTTAAATATATATTTTTTTTCCAAAATTGAAATGGAGAGTATAAAAGAATAATATTATTTTAGGAAAGACAAACATATTAACATTTTGCTAATGTTTTAGCCTAAATAGGAAAAGTTTATTAAAACATTCTGAACAAAAAAATTATAATTAATATTTATTAAAAGTCAATTTGTTTATAAAATATGTGTATTTTGTGTGAGATATATATGCATTTATAAAGTTGTAACTATGACATATGTATATAACTACGCACCATATACATAAAATCTTGTCCATTCTAATAATTTGTTTGTGATCCCATATGAGTTCAAAAGATAATTATTTTTTTTAGTCTATTGATACCTATATCACCCACGGTTTTGATCTAATATATATATATATATATATATATATATATATATATTCATTAATTTCCACTTTGCATTCTCATCTTTTGAAAAACGATTAGTAAGATAGTGGGATGCACTGTGAGCCAGACTTTACTAAAAGCGTAACCTACGAAAAATGTGTAAAATGTATACCGATTCTTTTATTATTTGGGTGCTATAAGGAGTTATTTTATCCATATTTGCCCTCCAAAAGTAGTTATTTTATCCATTGTATGTTGTATCATAAGCAACTAAACTTATACTTCATAAAATTTAAAGAGTCCTTGGAAATGCTTTATAATATAGTATAGATAAATTGATCACATTAAATGCTTACATCAATTACATCTCTATACATACTAGAACAAATTGTTGCATCGATTCATAATCGACGTATCCATTCATAACACTAATCAACATTTCCTAACATACGTTTTTGACTTTACTATTCACATACTTGACCCTTTATTTCATACAAATACATATTTAACTCAAACTAGACTTTCTAATTATAATTACAATTCTAACGTAAATTTTAGCCTTCCCCGTATATTCAAACTTGGTCAAATAATTAAGGCTAACAATCACCCCACGCTAATTTCCGAAAGTTGTTCTTTGTGGCGATAATACAAAATATCAAGTTGGCCCAGCCGTATTTTTTTACCCAAGTTTGATTCTTCTTCTTGTGATTCTAACTTAAATTGTTTCTTCGTTTGATCCATCATTCATTTTCATGTTAGCTAGATCAATTGTGGTTCCTTTGTGGCTTCCGTGATTGTGGCTCCCGTTCCTATCGCCACTCTTGCTTGAATACCCAATTGCATCTTCAGGATGACTTGAGTATGATTGTGATCTTACTTCCATTTACTCATTCCTTTTGAACGAAAACCCAACAAACTTGAATCTTGCCACTCATTTGACCTTCTATCATTTCTTGTTTTTCTAGATTGAAACAAGACAACAGTGGGACCTAAACAAGTTCTCCAAAGTTCTACCTTTAAGTTTCTTTGTGAACGGGATTCTATACCACAAAATATTTTCAAATAATTGATCTTGAGTTGCTTCTTGACCAGCAATTGCAGGAAAACAAACAAATCCTTTGCTTGTTTCCGCTTGAAATCAAAATAAGGATATTGAACAAAATCTTTTACCACAAATTGGAGAACTATATTTCGATGGGAAGAACCAAAAATCAAATGAAACCGACTCTTGATTTCTTGATTTATAATTGAAACAATGAACTTAATCTTGATTTGAACTTTGGTTTTGATTTCAATTATATGCCCTAAAAATCATGATTCAACCATCAAAATAAGTACAAAATTTCATGATGAAATAAGGAATTAACCTAATGAAATTATATAAAGTGATCGCATGAAATGCTTAGTTCAATTGACTCTTTTTACATACTAACACATGTCATCCAATCAAATTGCTTGAATCCCGGATTGCATCATCATGAAGACTAGAGTATTATTGTGATTCGACTTCCATTTATTCTATGTTCTGATTAAAAAAACCCCCCCAACAAGACATGAATCTTGCAAGTTGTTTGGCCTTCAATTGTTTTTTGATTATTTAGATTAAAAAGAGATAACAATTGGATCCAAACAAGTTCTTCAAAGTCCTGCCTTTTCGGTTTCTTTTTTATTGGGATTCTTAATGCAACAAAACTTCAAACAACTGGTCTTGAATTTTTTTTCTTGATCAGTGGTTGAAGACAAACAACTCAGTGTTTTACTTGATTCTCAGATAAACTGAAAACAACGTCGGAACAAAAGCTATGGTAATCGACTATAAATTGGATAACTTAATTTCGAAGGGAATTAAACAAACTCTTGATTTCTTGATTAATAATTGAAACCATGATCTAATTTTGATTTGAACATTGACTTTGATACTAATTATAGCCCCTGGAAGATGATCATGATTCAATCATAAATAATAAGCACAAAAAACGCGATGAAAAATGAACTCATTGATGTTATATGAATTGATCACTTGCGTACATAGATTGACTCTTTATACATACTAGACTAGAGCGTCATATTGATTCACAATGGACACATTTATTCAAAACTCTAAATGACACTTCCTAATAAATCATTTTGAACTTTACTAGTTACATACTTGAACCTTTACTTCTAACAAATACATACTTGACTCAAACTAGACTTTTTAATAATTACAATTCTAACCTAAACCTTAAAACTCCATGCATACTCAAATTTGGTCGAATAATGAAGGCCAACATAAGGTGTTAAACCCTAAAGTCATAAAGCAGTTTGTATATTATAGTATACATATTATTCCATACATGATCGACCAAATTCCTTTTCACTCGTTCTATTCAACTATGATTTTCAACCACCACACTACCATTACTTGTTAAAAAACGTCTTAGATGTTGCAAATGGTGTATACAAAGGTGTCTGGTTATGCTATATAAAAATGGTCTAATTATCAAAAGCAATTACCAAGAATAGGAAAGACCAAATTAAAAACGTTATTCTTCTAGATAATACAATGAAATCTATTTATCTAAAGAAATATATCTTTGAAAGTTGTTTATTACAAATTATTTGAGTTATTGTAGCCAGTTTATCTAATACGTCATGTTCACAGTATTATTGCTAATAAGTTAAGGTTTTCCTATAACATTCTAACATGTGCATAACATCTTATTAATTTCATTTCTAAAATAGTTGCGTTCTACCAATTCATGATGGTCGCAAAGAATAGTAATTACTAAATTCAATTGCTAAATTAGGTGAAAGAAATGATGCAATCACAATAAATCAGCTACCCACGACTCAATAGGCAAAATCAACTATCGGCGACACAATGACAATCAAAATAAATTGAAGACATTAAATGCTTACATCGATTGATTCTCTATACATACTAGAACAAACTGTCGCATTGATTCATGTTGACAAAACTATTCATAACACTAATAAACATTTCCTAATATGTGTTTTTGACTTTAGTATTCACACTTGACCCGTTAGTTCAAACAAATACATACTTAACTCAAACTACACTTTCTAATAATTACAATTCTAACCTAAATTTTAGCCATCCTCATATATTCAAACTTGGTCAAGTAATTAAGGATAATAATCACGCCTACGATACTTCTTGACCCAAGTTTGATTCTTCTTCTTATGATTTCTACTTGAATTGTTTCTTCGTATTGATCCATCATTCATTTTCGCATTAGCGAGATCAATTGTGGTTCCTTCATGGCCTCCGTGATTGTGATTCCTAATCCTATCTCCATTCTTGCCTGAATACCTGATTGAATCTTCAGGATGACTTGAGGAAGATTGCAATCTTACTTCCATTGATTCATTCCTTTTGAACGAAAACCCAACAAACTTGTATCTTGCAAATTGTTTCGCCTTCAATGATTTCTTATTTTCCTACATTGAAGAAACACGATAGAATGACCTATATAAGTTCTCCAAAGTTTGACCTTTTTGTTTTCTTTGTGATGGGATTCTTTACCACAACATATCTTCAAACAATTGGTCTTGAGTTCCTTCTTGACCAGCGATTGAAAAAACAACTCGGTCCTTTGCTTCATTGAAATCAAAATAAGGATGAATAAAATCTGACTATAAACTAGAGAATTGCATTTCGGTAGGACGAAACAAAAATTAATTGAAGCTGACTCTTGATTTCTTGATGTGAAACAATGAACTTAATCTTGATTTGTTTGGACTTTCAATTGTTTCTTGATTTTCTAGATTGAAAAGAGATAACAATAGGACTAAAACAAGTTCATCAAAGTCCATCCTTTTTGTTTCTATCTTATTAGGATTCTTGATGCAACATATCTTCAAACAACTAGTCTTGAGTTTCTTCTTGATCAGCCATTAAAGACAAATAACTCGGTCCTTTACTTGATTCTCACTTAAATCGAAAACAAGGCCAAAATGAAATATGTGGTAATGGACTATAAACTAGATAACTGAATTTCAATGGGAATGAAACCGACTCTTTATTTGTTGATTAATAATTGAAACAATGATCTAATATTTATTTGAACCTTGACTTTGATGCCAATCATAGCCCTTAGAAAATGATCATGATTCAATCACAAATAGTAAGTACATAAATTGAAAGGATGAAAAAATAAATGAACTCATTGATATTATATAAAATGATCACATGCGTACATAGATTGACTCTTTATACATACTAGACTAGCGCATCACATTGGTTCACGATCGGCGCATTATTCATAACTCTAATTAACACATTCTAATAAAACATTTTGAACTCTATTAGTTGCATACTTGACCATTTACTTCTAACAAATACATACTTGACTCATACTAGACTTTTTAGTAATTACAATTCTAACCTAAACTTTAAAACTCCATGCATACTCAAATTTGGTCAAATAATTAAGGCCAATGTAAAGTGCTAAACCCTAAAGTCGTAAAACAGTTATGTATATTATAGTATACATATTATTGCATACATGATCAACCGAACTCCTTTCTATTCATTCAATCCTACTATGATTTTCAACCACCACTTGTTAAAAAACTTCTTAGATGTTGCAAATGGTGTATAAAAAGGTGTCTTGTTATGCTCTATAAAATTTGTCTAATTATCAAAAGTAATTTCCAAAAAAAAAAGATCAAATAAAAAATGTTATTCTAAGAAAATATATCTTTGAAAGTTCTTTGTTACAGATCATTTGAGTCATCGTAGCCAGTTTATCTAATACATCATGTTTAATGTATTATTGCTAATCAATGAGGTTTTCCTAGAACATTGTAAAATGTATATAACATCTTAATAAGATGAGCATAATTGTGTCTGAACCAAATAAAAACCGAGAACCGACCCGATTTTGAAGCATAACCGAACCATAGAAGTAGTTTAGGTTCTTTGGTTGGTTCTTATATTTCCCCTAATTCAGGTATCGAGTCAGGTAGATAAGATCAAGTACAATGAGTGAGACTATAGTCTAGTTTAGATAATTCAAATGAATCTAACTATTCAGTTCGATTCTAGATATGTAAATCCAAGAATTTGAAACCGTTTTAACGAGGTGACATCTGAGTTACTTGTTTGTATTAATAACTTGAGTTATTGTTTTAATTTTGGTGCGTTTGATGTTCCAAAACTACTACGATTAGCCGAGATGTATCCTTAACTTTAGATTTTACAATTTTGTTATGCATATGTAACGACGTTTAAATTACTTTTGGCTTTTGGTTTCCTTTTATTGATTATATAATTTTAGTATTATTTTTGGTATACGAGTCGACCCGACCCGACCCGGACCACCCGATGGATAAACGACCTAGAGGCTTAGAGATTTCGCACCAGCATGAAAAAAATTCCTGGGTCAACCACTGGAAGCATGGCTCTTAGAGGAACCTTATGCCAGCTGCGAATCACCTCAAACTAAACCTCAGTGTGGGGTGTGGCACTGTAAGAGGAATGCCCTCACTACTCTATCTACTTTCTCTACTCTTTTATTATTATGAAGTTCAAATATGTTTAAATACGAATCCAAACTTGAATGCTTATCGTATTTATCCATCACAAGTGTACTAACAACACTTCGATCCATTACTTGCAATTCTTGGACTTGACTCATCGTAGTTTTTGAGTCGACCATAGCAAAGTCCAAGAACTTAGCCTCCACAAACTCTTTGTGCCCGCATCTCCAGTTTTATATTTGTGTTCCAAAGATTCCCATAACTTTTTGGCAGTCTTTGCTTTACAATACACATTGTAAAGCTAATCCACCATACCATTAAGGACATAGTTTCGGCACAAGAAATCAGAATGATTCCAAGCATGAATTGTGCTCACAGTTTGAGTTCACACCATTTAAAGTGAGATGATTCCAAGCTCAAATATTACCTCCTATAAATACCACTTTATTATGTATTATATTGAATTGCATTGATTTGTTTCATGGAAAAATATTACAATAGTTTATTTACGAATATTAAAGTAACCTGATAGTAAGTGTGTGAAGACCTAAGTAACTACCACCAATATAAGGAAACTTAATTAGTACCTAAGACTAAGAACAGTGCTTATGACCGATGATATTGATACGGAACTATGCCGACTGTGCCAATTATTTTAGTGCCAAAGAACTTTAGTACAATTTAAGTGCATTGAGCTACTGAAGTATGTGTGTAGCTGCCAAGGAAAAATTTTAGAGCCAAAAAACTTAATTAAGTTTTCACCGAAGAGTTAGTGGATACATATGCACTTAAGTTTTTGTGAGTAAGTCATATGAAGTGATTACGCTTAGTTGGGTCAAAGGATAGAGTACGATGAATTTGATTACACTCATTACAATGTGTAAACAACAACGGCAACGAAAATAAAAACGTTATAAAGCAACCACTGCTAAGAAGGATCAAACACTCATTCAATCATGGAATACGGCCAAGGAACTGACTTTTAGCTCTAAAATATCATGCTGATGATATTTTTTGTTAAAACATAAAGTTTTTATTAGGAAATTGTGTAGAATGTTAATAACATATTTTTAATTTCAATTTAGAAAGATTCATTCTACTATATAAGCATCCTCAAAAAATAGTAAATACTAAATGCAAAAACTACATTAGAAAGTAATTTAAAAGTTTAATAACCCTAGAAACAACAAAAGATTACGTTATTTTCTCTAACGTTAAACTTACACCAGTTCTCCCAATTCAAAACATGCACATCATAAGAAACAAACTTAAAAGTTTTGAGCAAAAGTAATAAATCTATAATGAGTAATTCCATACTCCCTTATTTGGAATCCAAAGGTAATTGCGGCTACTCAACGAGTGGATTAATGTGTTCGCTCGAGGTAGCGGTGGGTGGCAGCAGCTGATCTTCAGCCTGAGATGGTACAACGCTAGCAGAACTGGACCCTGGTGTCATCCTTGTATATGTGCTTTTGTCAAAATTTGTTGTTGCATTAATTCCTTTGTATTTTATTGCTGCAACATCATAAGCACGCGCTGCCTCCTCTTCAGTACCTATAAAGGAAAATGGTTAAGTCTGAATATTATTTATTGATTTGTTTTTTTGTGGGACTATAGACTTCCGAAGGGTAAAACTAGAAAGTAGAAACTCACTGAAAGTGCCAAGGTAGTGATACTTTTTGCCAAGCACCTTTCCTATCCTAGCTTCCCATCTACCTTTTCCATGATGCCTGCAGTTGTATCAAGCTTGGCTCAAATCATTGTACAATTGTTGGAACTTAAGCGGATAAAAGAGAACTCGAACACTAGATTTTGGAGACAACTTGTCTCGGACTCTTTCCATTGTGAAATTCGATAGTATAAAGGGAAAATTATCAAACAAACACGTTGACCAAGTAAATCATTATAATAGATATTGTTGTCGGCTACGGTTTAGCCTAATTCGTATGCCGGCTTAGTAGGCATTTTTAAGTCAATGAATATTTGGAGTTGGTTAGTCAACTGTCTACTTCGGTGATTTTACCCAAAACAAATTGATTCCTTACTCCTATACTTTTACTAAACACTTAGTTAACAATCCGAATCTAGTAAGAATACTAATAACACAATTAAATAAACTAACCATAAAACACTAAATAACTTCAAACTTAAACAAACTTTATCTTGATCTCCATCTCTTAACTATAGGCTCTAAACTTAGAAATCCTCCCTTCTTTTTCAGAGTTGTCCACTAACAATAAAAATATACGAATTTAAAATGACAAAAATATAAGTAATGATTTAAAATTACCTTGCAACGCCTCTGTATTTTGATGCGCCTCTTGAGAAACCGACACTTCTCCTAAGAATGAAAAGCAGTCTAGTCATTTTTCATTTGTAGTAGAGCATTTAAGAATCATAAACACACATATATATACATTGCTATGGTGATACACAAGACAATCATATAATAGAATGATCACCTTTCTTTCTCTGACCCACTATATCTAGTGAGCATGCATGTATACAAATTATTATAAGTTGTTGTGGTTCTATACTTAAATTTAGTTGTATACTAAACATATGGGCAAGGATTAATAGAAAACCTTAAAATTTTGAGGAAACTCTAGAAACCCCCTCGAAAAACCTACTTCCCGAGCTTTTTTTGTTTGAATATTTTAGGGCATGAAATATACGCGTTTTTAAGAGTTTTGAGGCAAAAAAAAATCAATAAAGCGCCGATCTTTTTTTTTTAAATAAATAAGTTTTGCTTCGTAACATATGTTACTAGTGTAAACATATGCTAACATATGTTACGATGCAAAACTTATTTATTTTTTTTAAACCGATCAGCGCTTTTTTGATTTTTTGGCTCAAAACTCTTAAAAACATGTATATTGCATGCCCTAAAATTTTCAAATAAAAAATAGCTTAACTAGGGTTTTATAGGGTTTACTAAAAACGTGGATTTTCTACCGATACTTAGCCTATATATATATGATTGTAAATCTTACAATTAAATTATTACCTTCTTAAAGTGACAAGATACTCTTCCTTGGTTTTGTTTTCCATGTTCTCCAATTCTTTCTCATATTCAGTCACCTATATTTAACTTTTCAATGTCAAGTGACTATTATCTTCATAGAGTATAAATAACGAATAAGTAAACTACATTTAACTATACACCTAAGGTTCATAATACCGGGAAATTAGTGAAAGTAGACGTCCCCCAAAGCTTGATTGATGCTAAATCGTATGCTCTTGCGGCAGATTCTTCTTCGTCAAATGCCCCTAATTGCGAATCCAACACGGGTCATGCTTTAGTTAATTTTTACGAATTGAATATGATATATATATATATATATATATATATATATATATAGTAAACGACATTAGTCTTTAAAAGATTGATTTGTATCTTACCGATATAAACTGCTTCATCAATAGTTGCATCCAACGCACACAAAATACAGTAAACAAATAAATCAAGTTAGCCAAATCCAATAGATTGTGCTAATAATTCTGCTACAATTGTAGTCATTTTTAATAAACTTATTAGTAATTTGTTGTTAAGGTTTTATACGGGAACACCTAAGAAAGATTATATATAATATCTTCTTCGGTTATCTCATCAATGTGGTTGCAATATTCGGTTTTACTATATTTGTTTAAGTTTATATAATATATATATATATTTGTTGTAACAAGTATTGACAAGGCTAAAAATATATTTTTGTTGTGAAAAAGGCTTAAATATATATATTATTAGCCCCAATTCCCAATACAGGTTAAGTCACCACACATATATATATTTCATTTAAATTTTTTTATGCATCTTATTCCATTATTTTTAGTTGGTGACTAACAACTGAACACTATTGATATTACATAATGTTATTTTATTAACCTTGTTTTCCTTTCTTCTTTTGTGTTGTGGTCGAGGACTCTTTGTCCCACAAGTGAGCCTCATATCGTCCTGTCTTTCGATTCCTGTATATAAAAAACTACCCGTTATCCAGATTTAAAGAAAACAAAGAAGAAAAGGTTAATACAACTTTAACATGTATGTTTTGAGAAATTTATACAGATTATTTGTGGGTAAAAAAAAACTAAAAACAATATTGTCCCTAGACTATGAGAAACAATCAACTCTATATATCATAAGTTTTTTTTAACATATTGGGAAATCGCCATCACCTGCTGACTCCTTTGAACCTTGAACTGCCTTTCGCAATTGTCGGGGTAGGGATAGTGTTGGCCATAACAACATTACTAGACTGATCAGCCAGTGTTGTTGTTGATATCTGAAGGAGGTTCTCATCACCAACAACCTTTTGTTGTCTTTTCATAGCTGAACTTGACACATCACTTACCATGCTAAATGAGTTAGGCCTTTTTAGACTTGCTTCAGGTTTTGGAGTGTTCAAATCCATAGGAGAACCTTGTTTGGACTTCAAGGTTCAATCTAGAGTTCGATCTATGGGAGAAAGTGAGAAGAAAATTGCAAAAACAAAGGGTTAAATATAGAAATGAAACATAAAAATAAATTACAAAAGGACAAGAATGAAGTGTATTTTCAACAATTGCAAGATAAAAACAAATTATTTGAGAATAATCACCTTAAAACATGCATTGCATTTAATTTGCGAGGGATATGGTTCATTTACCTACTTATATTAAAATTAATTGTAAGACAATTGAAAAAAACAATAACGCTCAGCAAATTAAAGAAAATTTAACGGTAACACACACTCTTTAATTTTTCACCACCTAATATTCATCTATATACACATAATGTAATTTAAACCCGCACCGCTTTGTTGATAGAAATACACCAATGACAACAAATCAATTACATGCCTTTGACAAATTTTGTTAATTATGTTTTATTAAAGATAATTATAAGGATGTGACCAATGCTAAAAGACACTTGCATCAAGTCTATATTTATATCTATATCCGTCTTATAAAATAAATGAATTGTTTAACATATCACTCTTTGATGCCTCATCCCCTTATTTTCTTCTTTCTTTCCTATTTTTTTTTTTTTGAACATAAACTTTCATTAACAAGGCCGGACCTCAAAACGAAGGACCGCCACAATTACAACAAATACATCGGGTATTTCGACCAATCCTGCCATTCCAATTGCTTTCTTTCCTATTAATTCATAACTTTCTTGATTTGTCCTGTTGTATAATGATATTAATTCATAATTTTTCTGCTTTTCTTTTATTTATTTAATATTAATTTTCTCAACAATTTTTGTTATTTTTTCATCTTATTAATAACTATTCAATATTTTTTTAATTTAACCTCATGTAATACATGGTGAATTTTGAAACTAATGTGTTAGAGCTAATTGGTTTTATATAAATTTTATTTGTTGTTAAAGATTTATGTAAGTGCTCATCCATAAGTTGCAGTGTGAATTTTGAAACTCTTTGGGACAACCCCATTAAACTACATAGGTTAAGGATGTAAATCGTGTCGTGTTATCGGCATCACTAGTCAAAAGTTGGGCAAGTCGCACCCTAGTCTAGTCCTATATTTTGTGGGTCCCGTGTGTGTAGGGTGATGTTAGTGTACAAAGGCCAGATTCCGTGAGAAGTGTGGGAAGGATTAAGAATTTATATGTAGGCATATTTTTTGGACTTAGTCATGATGTTTTGAAATGTTTTGCCTAGAAAAACACAAAACATAACAATTAAAAATACAAAGGCAATGTATTGTAGGCTTAAAACATCATGCCAAGAAAGTTAAGCCGTGTGTTTTAATTGTTAAGTATTGTGTTTTAGTTATGCTTTAAATTGTTGTGTTTGGTGTTTTTCGAGCCAAAATATCGCAAACTCTCATTCGTAAAACAAAAACATGATGCCTACATGTCAATTCTTAATTCTTCTCGCATTTCTCACGAAATATGGCCTTTGTAAGTGAGAAATGTGGCCTTTGTACATGAACCCAAACCTATATATATTGAGAGAAAGGTTGTGGTTATGGTACAAACGCCATATTTCGTGAGAAGTGTGAGAATGATTAAGAATTGATATGTAGGCATTATTTTTTTTAGGGGTATTGGATTTTAATAATCCAAAGTTTCAACCATTGGCCGATAATAATCCGTACTTTAAAAATTGCGAATAATAATCCCAAATTTCAAACATTTGGCCTCTGGTAAACCTTTTTTAATTGAGCACTAACTGGGTTAGTTCAAGATGACGTGGCTGCTGAGGTGGCATCTAACGTGGACAAGATGCTGATGTGGCAGCTGACTTGGTTTTTTTTTAAATCAAAGAATTTTTTAATTATAAAAGTGTGTTTTAAGGTTGATATCATCATCATCATCATCGACCATGCCTCTTCATCTATGAACATCCCTGTATGACCATAATCTTCATCTATCATCATCATCGACCATCATCTTCATCTATCAACCATCATCTTCCTCCCTCATCTCCAATTCTTTAGGCGAACCCCTAACCCACCATTGCCGCCTCCGATCGTCATCAACCTTCATCCCATCGGCTCCCGTCGTACAACACTACTCTACAAACAAGGCTTCAGACCACCACCGTCCTCATCCGGTTGATCTTTCTCTCTCCTCCGTTATTTTCTCTCTCTAGCCCTCTTTTCTCTCTTTCTTCTCTGAAAGAAGCTGGTCGGACGACATGGGCCGTGGTTGGCCTTCATCTTCACCGGTCTCTCTCTTTCTCGATACTTTCTCTCTCTACAGTCCCTCTTTCTCCTCCGCTTTCTTTCTCTTAACTTTTCTGTGAAGTGGAATGTGTGTGTTTTTAGGGGTTTGATTGATGATGGTGTGGTTTTTAGGGTTTGAAGAATTTGGGGTTTGATTCAGATGATGGTGTGGTTTTTTGTTTTTAATTTATAAAAATGGTATAATAATATAACATGCCACGTCAGATTAATTTATCACGTCAGCATGCCAACTCATAGTCCACATCATCACCACTAACTGGGTTAGTGCTTAGTTAAAAAAAAAAAAAGTTTACCAGATGCCAAATGTTCAAAAGTTAGGACTATTATTGGGAATTTTTGAAGTACGAATTATTATTGGCCAATTGTTGAAACTTTGGATTATTAAAATTCAGTACCCTTTTTTTTACAATCATGATGTGTTGGATTCTTTAGGCTAAAATAACACTGAACATACCAATTAAAAACACAAAACAATTTATTTTAGGCTTAAAACTTTAAAACACCATGCCAAGGACATGTGTTTTAAAATGTTGTGTTTTAGCTATGTTTTAAATTTCATGGCTATAATAAATTTGCATTGTGATTTAAATTGTTGTGTTTGGTGTCTTTGGATTCATTTGGCTCGAAATTCACTACATAGTGAAATGCACATGTGCATGCAGTACACATTTCTTATTTTATAATTCTTATATAGAGGTGTTTTAAGTTTATTCATGTTTGTTGTCATAAACGTGTTTTATTTTCAATGTATGTTATAATATGCATGACTAAACACTTGACGAGTTCAAGTGTATTTTATATATCACTTTGCGTCCATTTAATGATCATTGAATAAAATTTGTGACCCCTTATATATTTGTATCGCGTCTATTTAATAATCATTTAATTATGGTAATTGACAATTCATTCAAAATTGTGATTTAAGAGTGAAATGCACATGTGAGATATAAAATACCATAATTAAATGATTATGGTTTAAGATTCAAAATTGTGCTTTTCAATATTAAATCACACTTTCGAATAAATTGTCAATTACCATAATTAAATTATTATTAAATGGACGCGATACAGATATATAAGAAGTCACAAATTTTATTCAATGATCATGAAATGGATGCAAAGTGAAATATAAAATACACTTGAACTCGTCAATTGTTTAATCATGCATATTATAACATAAATTGAAAATATAACACGTGTATGACAACAAACATGAATAAACTTAAAACACTTCTATATAAGAACTATAAAATAAGAAACATGTACTACATGCACATGTGGATTTCACTAATATAGTTAGATTTTTTTTAGTTGTTTAACTTTCGGGCATACATATGTGCATGCATCATCCTTCAAATAACAAAGTTTTTATATCAATTTGTTTTTATCATACAACTACATGTAGTTTCTACCAAACGTATTAACTAAATAAAACAAATGATAACAAAAAAAAATATCCATAACTATGTTAACCACCTACATACAAATTTCTAATTATCTCACAACCTTACGTTCACCAACACAACAAAATGTTAAACCAAACATACATTACACAAAATGTTATACCAAACTTCTTTGTTTATTTGACAATTTCCTCATCTCCAACCAAAGTTGATGTGGTGTAACGCGTATTCGTTTCGAATGCCAAATTGTTTTTTTCATAACCTTCTTTTGAGTTGACTTCATTACCACCGTTTTAACACTCTTTGATGTTTTTTTTTCTTTCTTGTAATTGCATCTGCACACACATTTGTCAAAAACACATTATATCATGTTCATCCATAATTATGCACATGTGCATGCTCAACTATATATATTAAATATTATGCAAAACAACATACCATCATTATTCACCGCCACAGTATGTTTCAGCTTATTTGACCACGTTTGAACCTTTCTTCTTAAATTTATATCTGCATATAGGATGATTTGTGTGTTTAAACAATCAACATTTAATATTTCACAAGAAAAACTACACATATGCACATGTGCATTTCTATATAAATGTACTAAATAAATAATAACAACCTGATTCAACTTCCTGATAAACATCCGTGACATTATCAGCTTCCGCTTCTGGGATATCAAATGGATCTCGATTATAAAATAAATAAATAAATAAATAAAGAACATAACTAAAACAGGGAACAAGGGAATACCAAGTACATTCGGACTAAATAAATAATGCCAACCTGATTCAACTTTCTGATCAACAATCGTGTCATTATCTTCACTTGCATCCGGTAACTTTTTGTTCCTTTATCCCTCGATTGTAATACAAATGTTACTTTCTTTGATGTTTTTCCCCATCTATTAGCTACAATCAATAAAAATGCATAAGAAAACCGATATTTCAACCTGATTGCACATGTGCAACAACATTACTTTGTTAATTACAACAAAACAAATGCACGCGTGCATTATTGTTAATGGCCTAATTATAACAGTATGTGCTTTAACATTAAAAAACATTATAAACTACGTTTTGCACATGTGCATTAACAGTCTTAATGCACATGTGCATATCAGAAAATGGCACCTCGTCCAAAACACAAATTATCCTCCTAACCGCGTGCATGCAGGACCATTTACTTCATTTAATAAACAACCTGAACATAACTTCCTATCCTATCTCATTGACAAACAACCCTACCTGAAAACACCTTTTGAAAGCATCATTCAACTTTTGCTCATGTATTTGAAGAAAGTTCTAATTTTCAATTCATAATACATTCTGCTTTTATCATTCAAGTGTGCTTTGTTCACTTTCTAAACAGCGCCTATCGCCCTAAGTGCGCCTAACACATTTAATAACTACAATTTCAATCAAACATTTTACAAAAAACACAAACAGTAACAAACCTTACCAAACTAACAATCTCACCATATCCTTACTCTTCGGCCAACGAACCGGCACTTTATATCCATCAGGCAACGGAATCAAACACCTAACCATTTTACTTATCTTCTCACAACACTCTTCACACCTCATTAACATCTCCCTTGTTTTTTCATATGTCAACCTGAACACCGTATACTTCTTAAATTTATCACATTGTTCATGAGTTAAAATAACTAATAATTAATATTTATTAGTTAACATGAAAACTATACATATATGCACATGTGCATATATATCTAAATAAATTGTGACACCTGGCAAATTCGGGTTAACAACGTTGTCTAGATGAAAGTCTACCTTAGCGAGTCACGTGTCTATTGTACTTAACTGGGTTAGTTAAGTCGGGTTATGGTTCGGGAACTATTGGTTAGTCTAGAAGATCATTGGATGTTGGTCTAGAGGTTCGGTAGATGTCAGTCCTTAACCAAGTGTACAAACGGTGACGATTTGTAGGATCGTCAGGGCATACGGAACGTACGAGTCTCGAGTCCCGGGAATTGGTGAACGAGTGTAAATATGTGTATTTACTTGTGTTATGTGTTTACAATCATTATGTGACTTGTCGGTACATGAATATGCATTAACATATGTTAAAACGGGGTTTAACGCGCAAAACACACCAACATAGGGGTTATAGGCGATTAGGCTTGGTGGATAGCCTAATCGCATGACTTTGGGGCGAGTAGGAGGATCCCTATAGGCGAATAGGGCTAATCGCATGAACAGTCATGCGATTAGGCACCCTACTCGCGTATAAACCTGCACAATCGCATGGAACGGGCTGGACGACTAGAAACGCCTATAAATACAACACTTAACCTCCTAAACTCAATTAGACAAACCCTAGTCGTCCCATAACCGCCCCAAACACTGAAACAACCTCTGGAAGGCGATTTTGATCAAAAACACAAGATTTCAAGGTCTAACCATCATCCTTTTACAATTCCAAGGTTTGATTCTCATCACTAACACTTTGTAAACGTTTTTAATCAATCCCTAATGGTCCAGACCTGTTCATAAACGAAAAGGCTTTCTGAAAATCGTCAATAAGAGTTATTAATCGGATTATAACTAATAAATATGCGTTATGGGTATGTATGATTAGAAAGATAGGATTTTTATGAATCTTGATGATGTTTTGATGTGTTATCATGCTAGGTCAGAATTAATATTGTTATTATAATGATAGGCATCTCAGTAATTGGATAATAGGGTTATGATTACATGCGTTAATTGAATATTGCATGCTATGCATATGTGTTTGGATTGCTTTAGTTGCATGCAGGACTGATTTTACGAGGATGAACGAAGGGTTTTGGGTTAAACATGTTTAGGATAGTGTTTGGGATGATATTGGGTAGTTACACACGCTCTGGATCTGAATTGGAACGTTAAACGCGCGAAAAACCGGAACAGCAAGGCTACAGGCGAGTAGCCTTGCTAATCGCATGTAGCAGGGGCGAGTAGACCCCCCACTCGCGTGCCATAGGGGCGATTAGGCCCCACTCGCGTGACATGGGGGCGAGTAGCCCAATCGCCAGACAACAGGGGCGAGTAGCCCCTAATCGCGTGACTCAAGGGGCGATTAGCCCTAGTCGCGTGACACTTCATGCGATTAGCCTCCCTAATCGCGTGTACTGCTGCTGTAAGTGTAAATTAGCATTTCGAGACCCGATTTAACATGTAGTAACATGCTAGGAACCCCGTAACATGTCTAATAACTTGGTAACATATATTTGGAGGTATTTCGGTGATACGTGAACTATGTGCTATAACTTGTTGTGTGTTAACGTATGTTAAGTGTACTTGCGTTATTGTATGTTTTGGAGCGTAAACATAACACGGGGAGTCTCGGGTCACCAATGGGATGTCGAGTCTTGTACTTTGGGTCAGTTAAACAGTCACGGTATTTTTAAACGAACTTGGTTATGGTCTGGACATCTAGGGACTAATTAACCTGCGGGTTATTAGTCTAAGTACTTGTAACTGTCGTATGTTAGGTCGCCACTGTACGGGACTAACATAGCAGCTGAGTTTACTCGGGATTAGGAGTAAAGCAACTTAAGGTGAGTTTACGGCCCCTCTTTTAAACTGGTTTTATACTTTCGGGGGAGAAAACATGTGTTAAAACGATTGTTTGGTAAATTCTGTCATACTATGGGTTCTAACGTATACTACACGATCTTTGGAAGTCCCGGGGGGAACCATGAATGTGCGGGTTTGCACAACGGGGAAATGTGAATAGCGCTATTGGGAGTGACCAACCCCGCTCGTCGGCTTGGAGGGCCGGACGAGTGCATATTGTCTCAAACAGGAACAACAGGAACATTTGGAACTATTCGGGCACAAAACTGGTATTCGAGTTAGTAATGGTTTTCCAATCGTGGTAGTAACAAAACGTACGCCTAGCTAGCGTATACTGGTTTTCTATTTATTATAGTATGGACAGGTGAACTTGGTACTTGAACTGTAAACCTGTAAACTCACCAGCATTTTTGTGCTGACGTAAACTTTTACATGTTTTCTCAGGTCGCTAAGGTAGCACATGGAACTAGGGCGCACGCGTCTGCACGGCGTCTAGATAGAGTTGCATGATTTCATAAACATTGAACTTTGGTTATTTATGTTGAACTTTATTTTGAATAAGCTTCCGCTGTAAACGGGATTTTAAAACTATGTTTTGGTATTGCATTAATTACATTTAGACTTGTTTATTGTGATCGTTGGTTTGGATCCTGGTTTGTCATACGCCTCGCGGTAAAACTCCGCAAGTGGATTTTGAGGGTGTGACAGATTGGTATCAGAGCCAATGGTTATAGTGAACTAGGACTGCATGTAGAGTCTAGTCTATAGCCGAGTCGCACACACTAGACGATCACATGGTACTAAACGTTATAGTGGTTTACGTATGGTCTTGTCGGGGTGTCTCTAAATCGTTGGTCTTTCTACGTTACATCATCCGTTCTATCTTAGGTTGGGTTACTTGTTTTCTAGGCAGTGTGGTCTATTGGGGTAACTCGTGTACTCTTGAGATTTGTCCAAGGCTCGGACATCTCCCTTTCGCACTCCAATAGAAACACATGTCATAAACTACCGTAGTATTACGGTGTGTAGCTAAGAGTCTATGTTCGGTGATTTGAACTTTGAACTAGGAGAACACTTGGAGGACCATGTAGAGCGTTTTATCATTTTGGGTGCACACAAAATCATAAAACGAAATGCATGGAAGCCCTAGTGAGCTTTGGGTTTGAGGGGATAGTCCTGGATTGGATCTGGCTTTAATCTTGTAAACATTAGTGGTTATCTTTAACTGCGAAACTAAAATTTTCTCGTTCTTTCTGCCAGAATCATGTCTGGAGTGCGTGGAGGACGAGGAGGTGGTCGCAATGGTGGACGCGGTGGTGGTCGTGGTGGTGCTGGTGGTCGTGGTGGAGGTATTAACCTGTCACAGGCTGATCTGAACAACTTGCTCCAGGCTGCCTTTCAGTTAGGGCACAACGGTGGTGGTAAGTTGTTCTATCCATTTTCTTTGCCTCATTGGTGAGTCTTGTGTACGTTATTCGTGATTTCTCATACGTTTCATTTCAGGTGGTCCTGTTGACCCACCCCCACCCATGTGCACCTATAAGATGTTCCGGGACTGCAAACCCCAGGAATTCTCTGGCACCGAGGGTGCGGTCAGTCTGCTTAGGTGGTTGGAGAAAGTGGAGTCGGTATTCCTGATGTGTAACTGTCTCCCAGAAGATCGGGTGAAGTATTCGGCTGCGTTATTTCAGGACGTAGCATTGACTTGGTGGAATGGTATTACCCAGAATATGGGTATTGGGGAGGCATATGCTATGCCGTGGGAGAACTTTGTGCAGTTGCTGAAGCGGGAGTATTGCCCGAGGGAAGAAGTACAGAAGCTGGAGCATGAGGTATGGAACCTCAAGATGACGGGATCGGAGATCGAGAAGTATACTGTGAGGAGGAATGAGTTGGCAGTGCTATGTCCCGATCTGCACGTGCCAGAGTATCGTAAGATTGAACATTATGTCTCAGGGTTAGTGCCGGAAATTGCAGGGTTAGTGGCTGCTGGGAATCATCCCACTTATGCGGAGGTAGTTCGATCTGCACATAGGATGACTAATTTAAAGGTGAACGAGGGGATTTTGCCGGCGAAAGGTTCGACTGCTAAGGCCCCAGAGAACAATAAGCGCAAGTGGGAAAACGACGGGAAAGGGTCCGGGTCTGCACAGCAGGGTAAAAAGTTTGATAATGGGGGTTCATCGTCTTCGGGTAATAAGCAGGGTGGTTATGCGGGAAAACTGCCCAAATGCAACAAGTGTGGACGCCATCACCAAGGGAACTGCGACAGTAACCGTTGTCACCGCTGCCAGCGAACAGGTCACTATGCTAAAGATTGTCGGGTTACACTTCCATCGACTCAGGCTCCGACTAACAGCTCAGCTCCGACTACTCAGGGGACTACAGGGAAACAAGGGTGCTACAACTGCGGTGACACTGGGCATTACAAGAAGGATTGCCCAAAACTGAAACAGGGTGGAAACAACGGGAATGGTAACAACGGGGGCGGCGGCAGAAATGCACGTGCCTTCGTCATTGGAGCTGCTGAGGCTAGGCAGGACCCTGATACAGTCACCGGTACGTTTCTTCTCAATAATCATTCTGTTAGCGTGTTATTTGATTCTGGTGCCGACAAGAGTTTTGTATCCATGGGTGTTAGTCGACTGCTAGATGTAGTATCTGTACCATTAGAGACCAAGTATATTATTGAGTTGGCTGACGGTAAAACGATTGAAGCTGCTAGTGTTCTTCGGGAGTGTCAGTTAGAGTTGTCGGGTTTATCGTTCCCCATCGACCTTATGCCGGTACCTTTGGGTAGTTTTGACGTTGTGGTAGGAATGGATTGGTTATCTTTGTATCGCGCGGAGATTGTCTGTTACGATAAGGTTATTCGGATTCCTCTCCCTGATGGAGAATTTCTTTCTGTATACGGTATCAAGGGTGGTGTTTCGCTAAACATCATCTCTAGTATGAAAGCCCTTAAGTGTCTTCGAAAGGGTTATCCAGCCGTTTTGGCGCTCTTATCTGTTTCCACTAGTGACGAGAAGAAGATTGACGACATTCCGGTGGTACGCGAGTTTCCTGATGTTTTTCCCGATGATTTATCCGGTCTTCCTCCTCATCGTCAAGTCGAGTTCGGTATTGACCTTGTACCAGGGGCTGCTCCTATTGCTCGGGCCCCCTACCGTCTTGCACCTCCCGAGATGCAGGAATTGTCTAGCCAGTTACAGGAACTCTTGGACAAGGGTTTCATCCGGCCGAGTTCTTCCCCTTGGGGAGCCCCAATTTTATTTGTCAAGAAGAAGGATGGGAGTTTCCGATTGTGTGTAGACTACAGAGAGCTGAACAAGTTGACCATCAAGAACCGTTATCCTCTTCCACGTATCGATGATCTATTCGACCAGCTTCAGGGTTCTAGTTATTATTCCAAGATCGATTTGAGATCCGGTTATCACCAGCTGCGCGTCAGGGAGGCTGACGTTGCAAAGACTGCTTTTCGAACACGTTATGGCCATTTCGAATTCTTGGTCATGCCTTTCGGTCTCACGAACGCTCCGGCGGTTTTCATGGACTTGATGAACCGCGTCTGTAAACCATATCTGGATAAGTTCGTCATTGTATTTATTGATGACATTCTGATCTACTCCAAGAACGAGACCGAACACGGGGAACATCTGCGGTTAGTTTTGGAACTCTTGCGACGGGAACAACTTTACGCCAAATTCTCAAAGTGTGACTTTTGGTTACGCGAAGTTCAATTCCTAGGACATGTGGTTAATGAACTAGGAATTCATGTCGATCCGCTAAAATCGAAGCGATCAAGGACTGGGGAGCACCTAAGACGCCAACTGAGGTGCGGCAATTCCTAGGCCTTGCGGGCTATTACCGTCGTTTCATTCAGGGGTTCTCGAAGATTGCTCAACCCCTCACCACTCTCACTCAGAAGGATAGGAAGTTCGACTGGGGTGAATCACAAGAGTCAGCGTTTGAAGAACTGAAGTCTAAACTGTGTTCTGCTCCTATTCTGTCTTTACCGGAGGGTCCTGATGATTTTGTCGTTTACTGTGATGCTTCCATTCATGGACTCGGTTGCGTGTTGATGCAACGCGAGAAAGTGATTGCGTATGCTTCTCGTCAGCTCAAAGTGCACGAGAAGAACTACACAACTCATGACTTGGAGTTGGGTGCCGTGGTATTCGCGTTGAAAATTTGGAGACATTACTTGTACGGTACCAAATGCACCATCTACACCGATCACAAGAGTCTCCAACACATTTTCGACCAACAACACTTGAACATACGGCAGCGCCGTTGGATCGAACTTTTGAACGACTATGATTGTGCTATTAAGTATCATCCTGGCAAGGCGAATGTTGTAGCAGACGCCTTGAGCAGGAAGGAATCTTCTAAACCTCGTCGCGTTCGGGCATTGCAGCTCACTATCCATTCGTCGTTACCTGATCAACTCCGTTCTGCCCAATTGGAAGCTTTGAAGGAGGAAAACCTTAAAGCTGAAACCATGCACGGTGCCGACAAACACCTAGAGCGAAGGCCTGATGGCCTGCACTACTTCGCAGAACGCATATGGGTTCCTTTATTCGGGGGACTACGGGAGCTTGTTCTTGATGAGGCTCATAAGTCCCGGTATTCTATTCATCCTGGTTCGGATAAGATGTACCAAGATCTGAAGGTGCTTTACTGGTGGCCAAACATGAGGTCGGACATAGCCTCATACGTGAGCAAATGCTTGACCTGTGCTAAGGTCAAGGTGGAATACCAGAAACCGTCGGGTCTCCTGCAACAACCTGAAATTCCGGAATGGAAATGGGAACGGATTACTATGGATTTCGTCACACAACTTCCAAAGTCACCAAGCGGGAACGACAAGATATGGGTGATCGTCGATCGGTTGACGAAATCAGCCCATTTTCTTGCTATTAAGGAGACCGACACCATGGATCGTTTGGCTCGCCTTTACTTGAAAGAAGTTGTTTCTAAGCACGGGGTGCCAGTTTCTATAATCTCGGATCGCGATTCTCGCTTTACTTCTCACTTCTGGAAGTCTTTGCACAAGGCTTTGGGTACACAACTAGACATGAGTACGGCTTACCACCCACAGACTGACGGTCAGAGTGAGCGTACGATTCAAACATTAGAAGACATGCTGCGGGCATGTGTGATCGATTTTGGGAAGGGTTGGGAAGCTCATCTGCCGTTGGTAGAATTCTCATACAACAACAGTTATCACACGAGCATCAAGGCTGCTCCGTTCGAGGCACTGTACGGACGGAAATGCCGCTCTCCTCTTTGTTGGGCTGAGGTGGGTGAGAGTCAACTCACTGGGCCCGAACTAGTGTACGAAACTTCGGAAAAGATCGTACAAATTCGAAATCGGTTGGCGGCGGCACGGGACCGGCAAAAGAGTTATGCTGATCAGCGTCGCAAACCACTGGAGTTCCAAGTCAATGACAAGGTACTTCTAAAAGTCTCACCGTGGAAGGGCGTCATACGCTTTGGGAAGCGTGGTAAACTCAATCCGCGATATGTCGGCCCATTTACGATCCTGGAACGGATTGGGCCGGTGGCATATCGACTTGATCTACCGACGGAGCTCGGTAACGTACATAACGTCTTTCACGTGTCAAACTTGAAGAAGTGTCTGGCTGACGAGTCTCTCATCGTTCCACTAGAAGAGATCAAGGTTGATGATCGTCTTCGGATTGTGGAAGAACCTGTGGAGATCCTTGATTACAAGATTCGTAGCCTACGTCACAGCAAGATCCGTATCGTTAAGGTTCGGTGGAACTCGAACCGGGGACCGGAATATACGTGGGAACGGGAGGATCAGACCTTGAAGAAGTTTCAACCTGATTGCACATGTGCAACAACATTACTTTGTTAATTACAACAAAACAAATGCACGCGTGCATTATTGTTAATGGCCTAATTATAACAGTATGTGCTTTAACATTAAAAAACATTATAAACTACGTTTTGCACATGTGCATTAACAGTCTTAATGCACATGTGCATATCAGAAAATGGCACCTCGTCCAAAACACAAATTATCCTCCTAACCGCGTGCATGCAGGACCATTTACTTCATTTAATAAACAACCTGAACATAACTTCCTATCCTATCTCATTGACAAACAACCCTACCTGAAAACACCTTTTGAAAGCATCATTCAACTTTTGCTCATGTATTTGAAGAAAGTTCTAATTTTCAATTCATAATACATTCTGCTTTTATCATTCAAGTGTGCTTTGTTCACTTTCTAAACAGCGCCTATCGCCCTAAGTGCGCCTAACACATTTAATAACTACAATTTCAATCAAACATTTTACAAAAAACACAAACAGTAACAAACCTTACCAAACTAACAATCTCACCATATCCTTACTCTTCGGCCAACGAACCGGCACTTTATATCCATCAGGCAACGGAATCAAACACCTAACCATTTTACTTATCTTCTCACAACACTCTTCACACCTCATTAACATCTCCCTTGTTTTTTCATATGTCAACCTGAACACCGTATACTTCTTAAATTTATCACATTGTTCATGAGTTAAAATAACTAATAATTAATATTTATTAGTTAACATGAAAACTATACATATATGCACATGTGCATATATATCTAAATAAATTGTGACACCTGGCAAATTCGGGTTAACAACGTTGTCTAGATGAAAGTCTACCTTAGCGAGTCACGTGTCTATTGTACTTAACTGGGTTAGTTAAGTCGGGTTATGGTTCGGGAACTATTGGTTAGTCTAGAAGATCATTGGATGTTGGTCTAGAGGTTCGGTAGATGTCAGTCCTTAACCAAGTGTACAAACGGTGACGATTTGTAGGATCGTCAGGGCATACGGAACGTACGAGTCTCGAGTCCCGGGAATTGGTGAACGAGTGTAAATATGTGTATTTACTTGTGTTATGTGTTTACAATCATTATGTGACTTGTCGGTACATGAATATGCATTAACATATGTTAAAACGGGGTTTAACGCGCAAAACACACCAACATAGGGGTTATAGGCGATTAGGCTTGGTGGATAGCCTAATCGCATGACTTTGGGGCGAGTAGGAGGATCCCTATAGGCGAATAGGGCTAATCGCATGAACAGTCATGCGATTAGGCACCCTACTCGCGTATAAACCTGCACAATCGCATGGAACGGGCTGGACGACTAGAAACGCCTATAAATACAACACTTAACCTCCTAAACTCAATTAGACAAACCCTAGTCGTCCCATAACCGCCCCAAACACTGAAACAACCTCTGGAAGGCGATTTTGATCAAAAACACAAGATTTCAAGGTCTAACCATCATCCTTTTACAATTCCAAGGTTTGATTCTCATCACTAACACTTTGTAAACGTTTTTAATCAATCCCTAATGGTCCAGACCTGTTCATAAACGAAAAGGCTTTCTGAAAATCGTCAATAAGAGTTATTAATCGGATTATAACTAATAAATATGCGTTATGGGTATGTATGATTAGAAAGATAGGATTTTTATGAATCTTGATGATGTTTTGATGTGTTATCATGCTAGGTCAGAATTAATATTGTTATTATAATGATAGGCATCTCAGTAATTGGATAATAGGGTTATGATTACATGCGTTAATTGAATATTGCATGCTATGCATATGTGTTTGGATTGCTTTAGTTGCATGCAGGACTGATTTTACGAGGATGAACGAAGGGTTTTGGGTTAAACATGTTTAGGATAGTGTTTGGGATGATATTGGGTAGTTACACACGCTCTGGATCTGAATTGGAACGTTAAACGCGCGAAAAACCGGAACAGCAAGGCTACAGGCGAGTAGCCTTGCTAATCGCATGTAGCAGGGGCGAGTAGACCCCCCACTCGCGTGCCATAGGGGCGATTAGGCCCCACTCGCGTGACATGGGGGCGAGTAGCCCAATCGCCAGACAACAGGGGCGAGTAGCCCCTAATCGCGTGACTCAAGGGGCGATTAGCCCTAGTCGCGTGACACTTCATGCGATTAGCCTCCCTAATCGCGTGTACTGCTGCTGTAAGTGTAAATTAGCATTTCGAGACCCGATTTAACATGTAGTAACATGCTAGGAACCCCGTAACATGTCTAATAACTTGGTAACATATATTTGGAGGTATTTCGGTGATACGTGAACTATGTGCTATAACTTGTTGTGTGTTAACGTATGTTAAGTGTACTTGCGTTATTGTATGTTTTGGAGCGTAAACATAACACGGGGAGTCTCGGGTCACCAATGGGATGTCGAGTCTTGTACTTTGGGTCAGTTAAACAGTCACGGTATTTTTAAACGAACTTGGTTATGGTCTGGACATCTAGGGACTAATTAACCTGCGGGTTATTAGTCTAAGTACTTGTAACTGTCGTATGTTAGGTCGCCACTGTACGGGACTAACATAGCAGCTGAGTTTACTCGGGATTAGGAGTAAAGCAACTTAAGGTGAGTTTACGGCCCCTCTTTTAAACTGGTTTTATACTTTCGGGGGAGAAAACATGTGTTAAAACGATTGTTTGGTAAATTCTGTCATACTATGGGTTCTAACGTATACTACACGATCTTTGGAAGTCCCGGGGGGAACCATGAATGTGCGGGTTTGCACAACGGGGAAATGTGAATAGCGCTATTGGGAGTGACCAACCCCGCTCGTCGGCTTGGAGGGCCGGACGAGTGCATATTGTCTCAAACAGGAACAACAGGAACATTTGGAACTATTCGGGCACAAAACTGGTATTCGAGTTAGTAATGGTTTTCCAATCGTGGTAGTAACAAAACGTACGCCTAGCTAGCGTATACTGGTTTTCTATTTATTATAGTATGGACAGGTGAACTTGGTACTTGAACTGTAAACCTGTAAACTCACCAGCATTTTTGTGCTGACGTAAACATTTACATGTTTTCTCAGGTCGCTAAGGTAGCACATGGAACTAGGGCGCACGCGTCTGCACGGCGTCTAGATAGAGTTGCATGATTTCATAAACATTGAACTTTGGTTATTTATGTTGAACTTTATTTTGAATAAGCTTCCGCTGTAAACGGGATTTTAAAACTATGTTTTGGTATTGCATTAATTACATTTAGACTTGTTTATTGTGATCGTTGGTTTGGATCCTGGTTTGTCATACGCCTCGCGGTAAAACTCCGCAAGTGGATTTTGAGGGTGTGACATAAATTGCTTAAATAAATAGTAACGACCTTTTTTAATTTCATGATCAACGATTATATCATCATCCTCAATCGCATCTGGCAGCTTTTTTGACCCTTTCTCCCTCGATTATAAGACAAAAGTTACCTTCTTCGATCTTTTTTCCCATTCTTTAACTACAAAAAATAAACACATAAGAAAACCAAAATTTCAATCTTAATGCGCATGTGCATTAACGTTACTTTTTCCATTACCACATAACAAATGCACATGTGCATTATTGTTAATGACCTTAATGGTAACAGACTTAATGCACATGTACATAAACATTACTTTTATCATTAACAATTGCGTTATGCACATGTGCATAAACATTACTTTTACCTGCTGCAACAAACTTCTTCACCTGAGTCGACAACATCTTCTTAAAATTCGCTGGAAGATTCTTCTGCTTCTCCTCTATAAACTTCGCTATCGCATGTTGACTCGATCCGCTCCTCTCCTTCAACGTCACTACCGCCTCCTTTATCATCTACACATTCATTATTATTATTCAATAAATTGTTTAATATATCAATTACTCAACCGTTTCAGATCTATTATTATTATTATATAAAACAACAAATCCACACATATTATTCACTCTAACAACAAAATCCACATATATTATTTAACTTATCAACAAATTAAGAGCAATTACTCAAATGAACAATGAATTTATAGCAATTATTCAATCGAACAGCAAATCCACGGCTATTATTCACTCGAGCAACAAAATCAGAGCATCTATTTACTAGAATAATAAATTTAGAGCAAATTATTCACTAGAACAACAAAATCTGAGCAAATATTCAATAGAACAACAAAATTAGGTTAAAAACGGAAATGTAATAGACTAATAATAATAATACCTCGAAGTAAGGAGGATGAAGAGCAGGTTTTCTAGGTTTTAAACCTCAAACGAAACCAGTCGCTGCACCATAGCCGAAACTGAACATCACCACAGGCCATTATTACTATAGCCGAACCAACCTCGCCAACGACCATAGTCACCAACGATGCCTGAACCATCCACAACCGAACCTTCTTTCTGGTGTGTCCCCTGTCATCGCATAACCGAAACCAGCACCCGGTCGCTCGTTTCCCGATCTAAGAAAACGAAAGGTCATGTGTTTCCGTGATGTACAGTCGAATGTTCGGTAGATTTGTTTACATGATCTACGATGATTCATGTGGATTTATATATATATATATATATATATATAAAGATTAATCAAGAAAATATGAACATGAATTAGATTAACAAAATATTAATCAAGGAAAGAAAGAACGCTTGAAGAACGTGAACAGAGAATACGTTGGTGATTGAATGAGTGAATGATATGTGAATGTACAGATGGATTGAATGAAGAAGATGTTGGTGATTGAATGAACAAATGGATTGTTTGTGTGGTTTATATTGTTAGGTTTTAAGTGATATTTACATAAATGCCCCTTGTTCACATTGGTTCTTTGGTTATCTCCCTAAAGTTGGTTCTCGTATGATAATAATAATATGTAATATTTTCTTATTTAATTGTGAATTTATAAAGTTAAATCGATATGACTTTTTCATAATATTAGCCATTTTGAAAAAAAAGCTTACAATTTATGCGTAAAATGGGGTGTTAATTGGGCATCATGATAGGGTAGGACTAGATCTCAATTGTGTATTGATTGGTAGTGTTCCAACAAGTTTCTGACCTGATCCAGAGGGTTTCGCGCGTCAAAATGATAAACAGCTGCAGTGCAGGCGACTGGTAAACCTAGTCACCCATGAAGGAGGGCGTCTGGCTTGCCAATCACCTCCACCCAAACATCATGATAGGGTAGGACTAGATCTCAATTGTGTATTGATTGGTAGTGTTCCAACAAGTTTCTGACCTGATCCAGAGGGTTTCGCGCGTCAAAATGATAAACAGCTGCAGTGCAGGCGACTGGTAAACCTAGTCACCCATGAGGGAGGGCGTCTGGCTTGCCTAGTCACCTCCACCCAAACCTAGTCGTGTGTTTGAAACCTAGTCATGTGTTTGAAACTCAGTAGCGTGTTTTGAAACTCAGTAGCGTGTTTGAAACTCAATAGCGTGTTTTAAAACTCAGTAACGTGTTTGAAACTCACTAGCATATTTTGAAACTCATTAGCGTATTTTGAAACTCAGTAGCGTGTTTCGTGACTTATGCGTGTATTACATGATCTATATACTAGGTTTTGTGATTTATTCATTATGTGTGATACGTATCTTCATATCGTTATTTAAGAACTTATACTTAAATGATAAACTGACATAACGGGTCACCAACGAGATATCGAGTCTTGTATGGTCATGTCAAGATCAAATGTTTACGCAAACATACAAAGTCACGGTTTGGACAACCAATAGTTATTAGACCAACATATCATCCGTCAAACACTTATAGAGCATATGATAGGTTTTTCCGTAGTGAAGAATATCACACATGCTTTTGGTCTAGTAATCGTCGAGGACGCAACCTAAGGTGAGTTTCACAACCTTTTATTTACTGTTTTCCTATTGGGGGGGAAACATGTTGTACGAACATTAACGTTTTAGATCATATATATTAAATTATATCACAAGTGTACTAAGCGACATTCATCTAAAGTCCTAATTTTTGAACCAAGAATATGTGGAAACATAGCAGGAAAAGTGTGAATAGACCTACTGGGCCCGGTAAGCCCCACTCGTGTCGATTGGAGGTCGAGCGGGTGCATATTTGTCTTATCTAACTTACGACACCGAGTGATGACCGGTGGCGGGGAAACAAGGCAACTTACTAACATTCAGCAATGGTTCATAATACTTTAGTAACTTGTAATGATATCTAGCTACCATCAGATATAGATGTAAGGATTATGTGGGTCTGGTTTTCAAACATTTACTTACGTTTGCAAACATAAAATCTATGAACTCACCAGCATTGTATGTTAACAAACTTAGCATGTTTTCTCAGGTCACTAAGGTAGCAGCGAAGAATAGGCGCACTAGAGTCACATGGTGTCTCATTTTGTCTTACATGATTTTCAAACAATGTTTCAAACTATTCAAACTATTTTCATTACTATGTTGGGATTGTAAAACTTAATTTGCTTCCGCTGCAATTGGTTAAACTTTTGAACTGCGTGGTTGATTTTGAACGTTATTTTCTCTCATATAGTTGTCGTTTGTTGTGATCGTTGACTTAGATTCTGGTATGTCACACGCCTCGTGGTAAAATCCTGCAAGTGGAATTTGAGGGTGTGACACTGATATAAACTGTTTCACCAATAGTTGCATCCAACACGCACAAGATAAAGTAAACAGATAAATCAAGTTAGCAAGATCTATTAGATTGTTGCTAATATTTCTGCTACAATTGTAGTCATTTGTAAGAAACCTATTAAAAATTTGTTCTTAGTAGATTTTGATTAAGGTTTTACATGGGAAGACCAATGAAAGTTTATATATAAGATATTCGATTCCCACATCAATGCGCTTGTAACATTCAAGTTTTCTATATTCTTTTTATGTTTATATAAAAGATGTCGCATTTAATTTGTGAGGGATACGGTTTATTTACCTACTTATATTAACAATAATTATAAAACAATAAAAAAATAATAACTTGTAAAAAAAAAAAAAGCAACTAATAGCAATACGCACTCTCTGATTCTTCACTACCTAATATCTATATCTATACTACTATATAATGGGTTATTGACGAGCAAAAGAGTCATTTCATATCTATCTATAGGGGTAAAATTGTAATTTATTAAATTGGCAAGACAAATTAAATACAACAATTAAATGATGAATTGATATTGTATAGGCATTTTGGACGTTCTCATTTTAACCCTTCTTGGGAAATTCCATCCACAAACACAAAGTTTATGAGTGACTCATATGGCTTAACATCATTTAGCTATTGTATTTATTTTTTTCTCATTGCTAAGCACATATATCCTGTAGAGCTAATTTTGGGATTGGGCGCAACATGGAAGGAGCCATTTTTTTTTATTTTGTTATAGCTATTGCAAGTGCTAAGGCCGCTATTATTGATTCTGTCGAGAGGCCACAATTACTGCAAGCAAACATATTAATGACAAGGAATGCGTTTTTATTATGAATGAAAACATTTTTGCATAGATGATAATCGGATTTACATAAACTAGCTTCTAATGTAAAATTACCAACATTTTGGGTTAACCAAAGTAGAAAAATGATTAATTACAATGAAAGAACACTTTTATAATTTCCACTAGAGATGAACAAGAAAATTGAATATAACCAAAACTGCCAACAAACCAAATTGATTTAGCCGAACCTATTGAAAATGATGGTTTGATATGGTTTTGTCCCGATTGCCAAGTGTTCTGTGCCTTATGTCCAAGGCTTGATACCAAACCATATCGAGCCGGGAGTCTCACTGGAAGCAGTCTCTCTATCCTTAGGGGTAGGGGTAAGGTTGTCTACATCTTACCCTCCTCAGACCCTACCTTAGCTTTGCTATAGGTGGGATTAACTGAGTATGATGATGATGATGATGATCACCTAAGTGAACATAAGGCCTCTCCACCACTATAGAAGGATACATGATAGAAATAGATGGCAAATGTACTTTTCTTCTTATTGTTGTTAATTTCAGGACCTTTTCAAGTACAATAAAGCAATATATTAGGTCATCATTTGGTCTCACCTAAAATGCTATACACTACACTACAGTTCATCACACGATGAACGAAGGTGATACACATATGCGACATACAAAGTAGGAGAAGATTTTCAAGCTCGATAAAGTAACAAACCGATAGTAGGCTAGACGTTGCACAAGCTACAACTATGTCACGGGCCAAATGTCGCTTTGCTGGGTTTGAACTTGGACGCTTGGATTCACTGGCTAGTCAGGAACTTCTTCATCGGGATGGTCTCAGTGGATTGTAAAGTGCACGCTCCAAGTTGTGTCTATCCGAAGAATGCACCACTGGCCGAGAGCTGTCGCCGCTCTCTAGTGAATCCAAGGCGGGATGAAACTAGTGACCCAGATCATAAGCGTGACAAATTGGCTAGCATCCGGTGGTGACACGAGGCCTCAAATGAAGACCTTGTAACAACTAGCTCTCTTAATTCTAAGTTAATTTGAGGATATACTCTAGTACAATTATTTAAGGTGGAGGTCATTCGTAACTTTGAATGTCCTGCTTTTGTCTCGCGTATAATACTACATATCAGGTTGAGACAAACACGACCCATACAGAATAGAACACCGTGGCCGAGCTCTCAAGTTGTTCTTTTTCATAACAAAGATGAGAGCAGTGTTAGTGTGTCACTATATCAAACTCTATGATTGTATCATCATCTTCCCATCAAACCTATCTTTTAATTCGACCGAATATTTGATCTGCACAACAATCACGAAGCTTTTTTCCCATTTTAACCACCTTGTTTGTATACTGCACAGACAAATCTTCACGAAAAAATATTCAAAATATATACACCACTCGTCGAATCTGTTTGAAGCCTGGTTAGTCATCACTAATCTAAACCACTTTTCCATTCTCCTCCCTAAATTACGCCTCGTGTTTCCTATTTTTCCTTAAATCTAGGTACTCTGAATCCTGTAACAGTCTCAAACCGTTGTTCAGAACCTCAGAAAATGATGCAAGGACCAGCGAGCGGCCTGAAGACCTGCAACCCAATAACAGGTCAAATGACGATAATGCTAAACACATCACATATGCTGAAAACCATGTACCAAAAACGTCTAAAAGTCTTAAATATGTCTAAACATGTCTAAAAATGGGGTTTGTTTTCTGCATAAAAAGGTAAAATAGATAGGCGACTTTGCTATGTATCGCCAGTTGCAAGAAACTTCTGTCTACCAGAGACCGTTATAAAATTCAAGCTCGTAAAACTAACAATTATGACGTAACATGATCAGACGTCGACAACTATTAGAAAATAACTCCTGAAACAAACCGAAAGCTACAACCAACAAGGCAACAATAATGTTTCATCATTCTCTCTTTTGTTCATTTTATCTTTGCTAACACGTCCGTACAACGATAGATCAAAAAGATGGAATTATAGCAAGACTCTGTTTCTGTTGATCGACACCATAACTTAAGAGGTCCAACACTGACATTTTACTTTCCCTACCCAAGAAAAACCGAAACCCAAGCCAAACAAAGACCGAAACTTGACCGAACAGTGCTACTCGGTTCTTATTTCAGCAGATTTGCTGTTTCGGTCAATTTCCCTATCAATTTTTTTCTCCTGATTGTTTTAACTTTTGGCGCCATTGTCTCTAAAGGATCGCCCAGTTGTATTTGAGTCTGATCCGGTAGGGTATTGTATCACTTTCAAAAATAAATTAAACTAATTTAAAATGCTAGAAAAAGCAAGTAATTTAAAATGAAATAAGATACAAGTAAAGTAATAGTAGTATAGAGCTACAAAAGCCTGTCTTGAAATCAATCAAATTATCATGTATTCATGTGTCGTGAAATCAACCAGCTTAACATACGTAATTGCATGAAAATAACATATTTTTAAATCAATCAAGTGAATTTCCTCAAAAAGATAATAAAAACACAGATATAAACTTAACTAACAATTATATGCTAATTCTAAATACTGGAAAATGGTATAATACTACAATCGAAATTTGCTATTCGTGAGATAAACCGAGTATGATGATGATTATGATCCTACAATCGAAATTTGCTATGTGCACAATTTGTGGTCGCCAAACATCAGGTAGCTTAAGCTGCCTGCTGCCACAAAGCGACGCTATTGACAACTATGGTTGGCATTCCACATTTTTATCCATGGTTAACAGCAAGGAACATAAATATGAAGTTAATATATATAATAATGCGTTTGCAGGGAACAAAAACTTCATAGAGTGAGAGCACCATATGGGTTGACAACCAAAAAATTACATACATTACTCAAGTTTAGATTTAGAAACTAATACTTGGCTAGTTGAGCAGCTTGAGTTACAATTTTTTTAATTGCATAAGCCTCGTGTTCCATTGAAGAGACGCAATTACACCCGAGGTATAGAATCATTATGTAACTAGAAACACTACTACTAGAATCACGAAAAACTAAAGTTCAGTAATGGTCTAAACGATTCTGATTTCAACATAGAAATCTACAAAACTCAAGATCAGCAACAGCGATTGCCAATCAAATCTGTTATTAATAATCACATGGCGTTCAATAGCAAATTACACCAAGGAAAAACTCGATCGCTTAGGTTTAGACTTCACAAACCCTAAAATTGGTACAAAATTCGATATACGTTATACAAACAAAAACAGAGTAGATTATGTGAATGACGTAAACAAAAGAAAATAAAGAAAAAGGAATACCGTATGCGTTAGGAACTTGCACATGGAGAAAGTAGAGCTTGAATCCAGTGCTTTATTTTTAAGGAAAAGAAAGCGGTTGTTTCACATATGAACATTAACAGCTATAGAAACGTATCCAAACCTCAATAAAACTCCTAATCCTATGTAACAACTCATATTCACGAATCCATGGAGAATACACGAATCACGAAAGCCATTGTTGACATCTTATCCGCTGAAGGTAAACCCTAAACGCTCTATCAGCTAGCTAAAGATATCAGATTCGTAATTATTTAACGAGTGAGAAATGAATAGGGAACTATATTCTTTGAACACCGTTCACTTTATCAAATAATAAAGACAACAATCATGTTAACATAATATCATGTCTCAAAGAGCTTGGCTGGCCATACGATAGTCTACTTCAATCATAGGTTAAATCTTAATCTTAAGTTTCAGTTTTGCATCACTAGAAGAAACATTAACTCGATTAAACTAATAAACATCAAACAATCAGGTCAACATGATATGGATATCAATACAACGTCACAAAGGCGACAATCTCATATAATTTTCGGAAACTATGAACTCAAGTACCTGAAACATAAAGCCAATCAGTACCCAATATCATCAGGATCTCCAACATACTCTGCAATCTGCTCTAACTTAACATTAATCAACGCATGCGTATCCGCATCCCTAACAACCGCAGTCTCCTTATCCATATCCTTCTCCTGTAAACTCCCATAAACACCCTTATACCTACCATACAAAACAAGCACCGGCCCACCCCTCCGAGGCAGCGCAGTCTCAAGAAACGCCTCGTCCACCCCTTGTACAAGCTCCCTACCATCATCCATACGTATATCACAACTCGTCGGCCCTACCACATCCACAATCTCCCCCTTTTTCAAATACAACCTCCCCCCTTTCAACTCTTTACTAATAATCCTAACCCGTATATGACTACTTAACCAACGCTTCGAATTCGAATTCGACGAACCACCATTCGTCTCATATCTTTCCGTTTCTCGTCCCCTTTTACCACTAGTTTTCTTATGATCCCGACTACCCGATGAATCTTTACGCCTATCACCACTACGAACCCTCTCCTTTTCCAAATCCGGCGCTCGTTTGTTGTTATCTTTACTCGATGGAACAACCGGAATATCATTAACAAACCCTAACCCTTCTTTGCCAGTCCTTTTCTTAAACTCAAACACCTTAACATCCTCTTTAGCATTCTTCCCAACCCCTTTCCCTTCTTCCCACCCATACCCTTTCAACAACGCAGCCGCGAAACTCTCGACCGGCATTTCCTCAAACTCATCCATCCCTCTATGATCAGGCAAACTTCCCAAATCACTCCTTAACTTATTCAACATCAACTGATCAATCGACGAAGAACCCGGGTTCGGATCAGGTTCGGAACTCTTTTTCGAGCGAATGTTCAAACCGTAGGAGATGTTATTGTCAATTTCTTCAATTTGGGAGTTTACAACTTCGAATTGAAGATTTGGGTCGTCGGATTTGGTGGGTATGGTGAGGGATTTGATCTTTTTGTGTGGGGTCCATTCGTTGGCGATTGGTGGGATTATGTTTGGGGTGTGATTGGTTGAGGGTTGTGATGGGTCGAACTCTGTGAGGAATTCTTTGTTGGTGGTGGTTGTGGGTGATGATGATGAGGGTTTAAGTGAGGGTTTTGGGGGTTTAGATGATGAGAGAGAGAAGGATAGTTTCATGGTTGGAGATGGAGATGGAGGTTATGGATCTGGGTTGAAGGTAAAATAAGGGTTTGAGAGATGATGGTATGGTTTCTTATACACGGATGTGAGTTAAGAAACACGGTTTTGTTATTTGTTGAGCGGAGCCTAGGCTTATAAGATCTAACTTTTTTTAAAATTGGTTGGGTTAGACTCCGTTATGCAAAAGTTTTATATAGAGTAAAGTCCTATTTGAATCCTTGTGGTTTGATCATTTTAACTACTTGAATCCAATTTCAAAACCTTTAACCCTCTGAGTACCTGAGGTTTCCGGTTACACCTATTTGAGTCCAATTGGATAACTTTGGTTAAGTTTCTTTGTTAACTTTTGTGAAAATGACTAAAATGCCCTTTTTATATACTTTTGTGTTATAATATACTAGTAGGGTGCCCGCGCGATGCTGCGGGGAACACAAACACTTCTAAGGGTGTGTATGGTTCGGTTCAGTTCGATTATTAGTCTCAACCGAAACTAAACCCAAAATCACCGGTTAATTGATCGTATTAAACAATCGGTTACTTGGTTCAATTTATGTGGTTATATTATATGTTTTTATTCCGTTTTAGTTAATTTTGGTTAAAAAAAATAATAACAAAAACAAACTTTGGCTAATTTTTTTTGCCTAAAAGTATATGAAATGGAGGTATAAATACATGAAATAGAGGTATAAAAGCTAAAAATATATGAATATATGAATGGTTTGTTTCGGTTTGGTTGATTTTGGTGAACTTAGTGTACAAAAAACAATAACCGATTTTAAGTTAATTTGGTTTTTGGTTAATTCAATTTTCGATTGCTTTCAGTTCAGTTCTTATGTTTTTTGGTTTGGTTTCGGTTAAATGTTCAATTACTGCTCACCCACAAGTTTTATATTCATGACACAATATTTTACCTCATTTTAGGGTTGTTAATGAAAATAAAGTTCTTAACTTTTTGGTATTTTAAATTACCTTTGACTCATGCATTATAATATAGTATAGATTATAGATAAAATTCAATAATCACTTGTACATAAGGCATTCTTTCCTGTACATTTCAATCCACACATCGGTATTGACTACGACAAACATCGACAAAAAATGAGCCGGTCATGATGGTATTTTCAAATGTTTTTAAAATATAATAGTTTTAAAGTTATGATAGAATTAAATAAAAGAATTATAATTTTGTAGGAGAGGGGAGGAAAATGTAATTACTAACTAAAAATTAGGGAATTAAAATGTAAATAAGATAGGGTAATAAAGTGTAAATAATGTATGAATGACTAATTTACCCTCATTTTAAGGTTATAAATGAAAAATTAGTTCTTAACTTTTGTGTATCTTAAAATACCCTTGGCTCATGCTGCGATGGTAGACAATTTACAATGAGGTACTCGTTTTCTGTTACTTTATCAATCGTTTCATCAAACATTTTATCGTAATTAATTTAGCTTTATATTTCAACTCAATCCAACGTGCGCATTTTGTCTTATGTAAATCTGAAATAAACAAATAATAGACATGCATAATTTATTTCTACGTTAAGATAAGACAAAATAGACTAAGTATGCCGTAAACCATGAAGGAAGGTGTGTATCATTACGCTAAAATGTATACATTAAAATATATTAAAAATATAAAAAGCCAATATTTAAAATAATATATATATATATATATATATATACACACACATAATTACTTTTTGAAGGTCTAGCTGGTTCAATCAGAATTGGATAACCACATCGCATAGCTCCGAATTGATATGGTACGTGGAGTGAACTGTGAAATGCAAATGTTGGTTGGTTATGATGCTAATTATCTACTTGTTAGTTAATGACCACCATATTATTTATGATACAAATTTTGGTATATAATATTTTTCAAAACTGTGTTTGATAATATTTTGGCTGCGTTTTTTTCTTTTCTAGAGATGATGATGATTGATGACAGGGAATGAAGATGGAAAGTGGTGGGAATGGAATAGAGAATTAATCTTGCTCTCTATGTTAAAAGCTAAGTTCATATAGAATAAAGAATTGTGCGTAGTAATGGGAACTGTTTTTGTTTTCAAACATATCTTGTTATCAAGAACCAAACTTGTTGCTTAAAAACTATAATCTTGCTCTCTTGTATTGTTCAATCATCAAATATTAGGTATATCAACAGATCGAAGGCAAAATCTAATGTTTTGTAATAAGTCATTGGTAGTATGCTAACATCTTTGCAAATAGTGAAAATGCTATAGTAATTTCTTGATGGTTCCTTTTCTTATTGGGTATAAAATTGAAAGTTGGTGCTTACTTTCAACTTGCTCCACCAGATCGGTTACGTTCAAGCTTTATGTATACTTCTTGAAGCTTTATACAATACACTTACGTTCAACACACGCCACCAAAGCGGCTAAGTTCCCCTTTTGAGCATGCATGAGGTATAGATATGTACTAATGTTTACATTCTTTACAACCACTGCTGCCCCCATTGTCATTATTTGCCGCTGCAACGCCTACCACCAATCATCACCGTCCACTTCTATCACCCACTACTATGAGCTGCCCATAATCATATTTTAGAATATACACACAAATTCCTTTTCATGAGGTGGCAGGGGTCGAATTCACAGCGTTATAGGCATGGGGTGACCTCGCCAAGAGTAGCACCCAAGCATATTTTACTGGATATTTCCGGAAGTTCTTGAACTGCATCCATAAAAAAATATTAGGTTCAACACACACACATACATACACACACAAAAACATATATAAACAACACTAATAGTATAGTCAATAATATTCCTTGTGTCCCATTAAAATTGTAAAAATTTCTTGGGATGCTTAATTTCTCGTTTCTTGAAAATTTATAAATATAATTTTTTTTTACCAAATGCCATCATTATTGTTACGTAACTATAGACATATTTTATCAATGTTTATCAATGCTCTTTTTCATATGATATTTCAATTACCAGCACAATTTTATAAAATAACTATGCTAGTCTCAACCAATCTTTAAATATATTATTTTATTTTTAAAACAGTATTTTTTTCTTCAATAAAATCTTTAAATATATTATTTTTTTCTTCAATAATAAATATACACTTTATTACTATAAATTTATACCTTTGAGTTTCCTAATGGGCCTGCATCCTTCAAGAGCACCAGTTCTTGAAACTATCCAAAACATTAACAACCAATCACATGACTACAAACTAAAGAACCCATCCAACAGTGGAGATACATCCTGCAAATATGATTTAAAAACAAAAACAGATTCACTTTTTATAATTTTGTATTTGAATCATATGCTGAAAAGTTTAATTATTTATACATAAATCATACCATAAAAAGATGGAAAACTTTCTTAGCCGAGCTAGTTGACTAACGAACTTAGACCCATGTTGTATTCATAGTTGTCAAAAGCGCGCCTAGGCTCGAGGCGCACCAAGTGCGCTGCACCCTGTGAGGCGCGCGCCTAGGCACTGAGGCGCACTATTAGGGCTGATTTCCGGCCAACTTCAGGCTAAAAGTTGCATAAACCTCTAAAACATTCTAAATGAGTCATGAACAAGTCCTAAACAACCCTAAAACATGCTAAAGTAGCCCTAAACAAGCCTAAAACATCTCTAGAATACCCAAAAAATGCAATTTATACTATGCGCTTAATTATAAAAAGCCGTCGTTTTTTATGCGCCTTGCGCCTAGGCTCCGGGCTCGGCCTATGCGCCTTGAGTGCGCCTAGACGCTTTGACAACTATGGTTGTATTGCTCTACATATCTTGTCCCTGGCTTCAGCTGTATTCAAATACAGAACAGCTCTAGCAAGTATTAGTGGAGTTCAGGAGCATCCACCATCAAACTTTATTTATATACCTGCACTAAGAACATCAAGAGTCTTTAACTTCCATGTGAATTTATGCATACCAAAAATAACATTCAGCATATTAGCTCCAACCCACCATGAAAATAAATCATATCATCAAGCAAGTAGACATATATAATCTTGAGTGACCCATAATCCCAACAACCATAATCCTAACAACGTTGCTAATTTCGGCCAACTTATCATTAAGCGTCATCTCCAATAACAAAGTGGACAAACCCATCACAAAAAATTAAATACTCCAAATGACCATAGACTATAATTTGCATCTGCATATATGAACTAATCAAGACTTTAGAAGCCTAAAAATTATGTTCAAAGAACACATCACATACCTATTTAAAATCCCACTTATAACCTATTGAACTGAGAAGGGCAGCAACATGGAGGATTTATCATCTCCAACACCATAGAGGGTTTATCTTCACCTTGGGAGCGCCATAATTTGGAGCTCCACACATTGTGTGAAGCAAGCCGTTGTCTTGCAAAAACAGGATCTTTAAAATTAGACATATAAGATACAACACAAAGAAAGATTATAACTTAGGACCTTACATTTAACTAAACTTGTTGAGAAAGGGCACTCGATATAAAATTTGTAACATCGAGATTTCCGGATACATCTAGAAGCAAACTTGCCAAAAGAAACATATCTTTGAAGCAATTTAAACTTGCAAGAAAACAACAGAAGAAATGAACTTACTAAGGGCCTGAGAAGCACTCATTCATTTTCTATAGTCCTTTATATAGAAGGCACATTATATCATCAAAATTAGGCCTGCTCTCAAAACCGCACGAAATACTCGTGCTTTTGTTTTTGCCCAAAATGGTCCGCTACTGCATAATTGAATTTATGAAATAACGCCGATACTCCATATGTTAGTTCCCAAGCTATATGCTCTATGCAGAGCTTCTGATGCAAACTATCTTATTAAGCCTTTCTTCAGCAATATTAAAATATAAAACCTTAATCACAACCTTATTCTCTGGCGTCTTTAAACGCTAACTGACAGATGAAGTGATAAACAACTCAAACTACAAGTTTCATAATCAAAATTTAGTCAAAGAGTGACAATTACCAACCACTCCTAGTGACCTTGAAGGCCATCTTGGTGTAATTTTTTTGCAGCAATAACAATGCATGTGCTAGATTTGGCTATTGTAAGTGATTGCTCATCTATCCAACACTCAAACCTTTAAGGAGTAAACTGAAACCACCTTCACCCAAGAAATGCAAACAGATCAATGTACGAAAAGTACCAATCTTGATACCATTGATTTGAATAAACATGAATAAACTAATTTCACCAGTAAATATAAGATAATCTTATAAGAAACTTGCATTTATAGTTTTTGGAACATCATGGACCATGAAAATCGATTAACCGATGATGTGATAGTGGACTAAAAATGTTGTGAACCAAAATTCATTTTCATAATTAAACCAAATTTAGGGTTTTCAAAATGAAGTTCATAAACTAAACCAAAAATCAAGAATGTATGTTTGGAGTTTCATACCAGATTGAAGATACAACGAACTACTATTGCTATAAACACTATTTGCTTTAGAAAATTGATTTTTCTCCTTCTAAACCAACATCAAACACGATTGTATAATCGATGCATCAAGCAAAATGAAAAGTGGATTTAGGGCTCTATCTCTTTGATTCTTTCTGTCTTTGCAGACAATGGGGAATTCAAAATTTGAACGTGCTTGTGAGGATTAGGAATGCAGAGAAAGTGATTTAGGAGGAGAAGTTTTTCTATCTTGCTCCTCTTCTAAGACCTTGATTCTTTCCACATATTTCGGCTTTATTTAACCGTAAGTTCTACAAGCAATTTTTTAGTATAAGTTGTTAGACATGGATACACTAACTAAAAGACATATTTGCCCCTAAAAAATATTTATCATGTGCATTAAAGATTGTACCTTAAGCAATTATATTTGTATTACTTAAGTTTTAAGAAGTCCCTGCCTCATGCATTATAATATAGTATAGAAGTATAGATTATTAAATAACAAATATATATAAACATCCTATTTTATAATTATTAATATATGTATAAAAGTATATAAATATACATATATCACACAAACCTAAAATATATATATGTATATATATATATATCTACCACCACCTCCACCACTAATCACTGCCACCGCACCACCACCTCTACCACCTGGTATCTCTACTACACCTCTCTCAAGTAACCGTCGACCCAACGCAACACCCCAACCTCTCTCTACCAGTTTTTCAGCAAGGGTTCCGGCCACATTAAGTTCACCCTAGTCGTGAAGATAAGTTCCCTTTCTAGACCCACAACGGTAGAATGTTAAAATTTAAGTTTATCTCTCTCTTAACTCCCTACTCCATCTCACTCTCTAAACTCTATATCATCGCCGCCACTAAAACAGGTAAGTGATCGTGATGTTTTCCAATATCAATGTTTTGGCAGTTGTCGTGGTGACTGCCGGAATTGCTCTAAGTGGCGACTTACAGGTCTTTGATGCTGGGAAAAGACATCTCATCTTTTGTGATTCAAATCCACAAACCGAACCAATGTTCTTTCACTCGAAGGGTCTATAGATCTGAAAACCTATTGGTGGTTGAGTCCGATGGGAATGGTGCAGTGAGAGGTGAGTTATACGGTGTGATGGAAAGAATGTGTGATGGTGTTACAGTGGGGGTGGTGTGGTGGGGAGGTGCGGTGGTAGAGGTGGTGGTGCAGTGGCAGTGGTTAGTGGTGGCGGTGGAGAGAGAGAGAGAGATATTTCAGGTTTATATGATATATATGTGTATATATATACTTATATATATATATATATATTAATCATTATAAAATAGGATGTTTATATAAATAATATATATATATATTATTTAATAATATATATATATATATATTATTTAATAATATATTATAACACAAAAATATATAAAAGGGGCATTTTAGTCCTTTTCACTAAAGTTAACAAAGAAACTTAACCAAAGTTATCCAATTGGACTCAAATAGGTGTAACTGGAAACCTCGGGGTACTCAGAGGGTTAAAGGTTTTGAAACTGGATTCAAGTAGTTAAAATGGTAAAACCACAGGGACTCAAATAGGACTTTACTCTTTTATATAAAAACAGGTAAATTTACACTATTTGACTAAAAACCAGTAAGGGTCGCACAACTCGTGATATACATCGCGAGCGTGGTAAATGAAAATAGCCGTTGGGGGAGCCGTTGCAACTAGGGGTGTTCAAAGTCGGATTATCCGATTTTCGGATATCCAAAAATCGGATAATCCGAAATGTCGGATAGTCAATATTGAGATTCGGATCCGAATCCGAAATTTCGGATAATAAGGATACAGATTTTCGGATATTTCGGATTCAAATTCAGATTCGGATTTTTTTAAACACCCCTAATTGCAACGGTCATGTGACCTTGGGATGAGCATTTTTTCTTAAGTACCTATACACGTACCCATACTGGTACCCGAACCCGTATCAATTTCGGGTACTCAGTATACGTATCGGCCCTCACTTTTTTTTATTTCAGTATTCGGTACTTTCGGTATCGGTACGGGTAAACATGGTACAAGTACCGAATTCTATATACTAATGAATTTGATAATATGTTTTACTTCGTATTATGGTATTTATGGTATTCATTATCAATTTTACCTATTTTGTATATGTACCATATTGGTACTCGTACCAATTTTATCAATTGGTACCCATATAGTATTGATACTTGTAATGGTTTACCTACTTAGTAATCGTACAAGTGCTCAAAAAAGAATAATAACAAAGTGGTACCAAAACGGGTACCATACAAAAATACTGGTACTCGTACCCTTACCCATACAATACCTATATATTTGGTACGGTACTCGGTACACACTTTTGTTCAAATTCGGTACCGGTATTTTCAGTACGGATACAGGTACGGGTACGATACCAATCCCATCCCTAGTGTGACCCATATGGAAGACGGAAAAAAAAACTTTTTACCACATTATATTTTTAAACAAAATATACTATCAACCAAAATCACATACAACACACCCACGTTTCAACCAATAAAAACAATTATAAAATGGATGGTTCAACCAAAATCATGTCATCTGGGAGGCAAAGATTATAAGTCAAAGGTTGTAAAAAATCTAGGCGAACCCAATAGGTTTCGTCAAGACGAACCAATAATGCCCCAACCTATTCCAAATCAACCGTTCAAGTAAAAATAAATAATTTAAGCTAATTTTTTTATACGATGATAAAAGTTAAATATATCAAATTAGTAAAATCGTCATATTAGAATGAGTGAAATTACATAACAAAATAGCCTAATATTTAACCGACGATTTGTGAAGTTCTTCAAGCATTCTTGTTAGCAAATTGGTGAAATTGCTTGTTTTGACTACCCGATGGTTGTTTAGGAGACATAAAATCTGATAATCAAATCCAAATTCAAAATCGTTAACAATTATTCAATTCTAGCAAATAACGATTAAGACTATTAGAGCATTAGGGCTCAAATTGAGTTATTCAAGAAAACCTCCAATTCAAAATTTTTAATTTAACCAAAAAAAAAAAAGTCACCCAATTTTAGGGCTCAACAAAACACGTAATTTAACGAATAATTATACAATTAGCACTATAATGTAGAAAGGTTATTTTTTTAACACATACCTTGGGGTGGTTGTCGATGTGGTGGTGGTGGGTTGTCGGTGTGGGGATCGTTCGGGTGGTGGTCAAATGTGAGTTGCTAATGATGTTGTTGTTGCCCGCAATTTTTAGTAAGTTAAACTATAAATAGGTATTGCACTTATAAAGAGACTAATTTTTTAGTTTTAAACAGACTAAACTTTCTATTAACTCAAATGTATTTTTTGCTAACACATTTGAATATCTCCAACTTAAAATAAAATACGGATCACCTATCTGGGTTATCCGTTGGATTATCCAAATCCGAAATTTCGAATTCAGATTCGGATTCAGATCCCAATATTGACTATTCGAAATTCCGGATTATCCAATTTTAGAGGGTGTTTGGGATTGAGTTTGGAGATGCAAAAGTGCTTTTGGTCAAAAGTGCTTATTGGCTTATGACTTTTTGAAAAGGAGTTTTAAAAAAAAGTGTTTGGATTAGCTTTTGGGATGAGAAACGTCAAAAAGTCAATAAATTGTTGTTTTTTTAAATGTTTCGCTTAACTTATTGTGAATATTGGTTGTATGGGTGGTAAATTTGTATTTTTTTTCCAAAAGTCAAAAGCCAAAAGCTAAAAGCCAGGATTTCTAACTTTTCAAAAACAGTTTTTCCACCCTTAAAAGCCAAAAGCCAAAAGTCAAAACAGAAAGTGCTTTTAAGTTACACAAACAGTTTATTGACTTATTGGCTTTTTGGATTGAGTTTCAAAACAACTTATTGACTTATTGGCTTTTTGGATTGAGTTTCAAAACAACTTATTGACTTATTGGCTTTTCCAAAAAGCCAATAAGTCAATAAGCTGTTTGTGTAACTTAAAAGCACTTTCTGTTATGACTTTTGGCTTTTGGCCTTTAAGGGTGGAAAAGCTGTTTTTGAAAAGTTAGAAATCCTGGCTTTTGGTTTTTGACTTTTGGAAAAAAATTACAAATTTACCACTCATACAACCAATATTCACAATAAGTTAAGCAAAACACTTAAAAAACAACAATTTATTGACTTATTTCTCATCCGAAAAGCTAATCCAAATATTTTTTTTAAAACTTCTTTTCAAAAAGTCATAAGCCAATAAGCACTTTTGAGGCTCTCCTTATTTCCACCTCCTTATAACTTATAACTTTTCCAAAAAGTTAATAAGTTGCAAAAAGTGTTTGTCAAAAGGAAAAGGACTTTTTGTTTTAACTTTTTGTTTGCCTATGATAAGTTGTTTTGGAAAAGTAAGGGAGGAATGACTTTTTGAACCTCCTTATAACTTATTTGATGGTTATTTACCTACATGCCCTTATTATATCCTTACACCTTCCCTCCTTATACCTTTTTTTGTCATTTTACCTAAATAAGTTAAACCAAACACTTTTTTACAAACTAACTTATCAACTTATTATTTTTCCCTACCACATAAGTTAATCCAAACACTTTTCTAAAAACTCCTTTTTAAAAAGTCATAAGTTAATAAGTCCTTTTAACAAAAAGTCCTTTTTACCTCAAATAAGTTTATCCAAACATGCCCTCAATCCCAAACACCCTCTTAATCCGAACACCCGTGTCTAATGTTTTCATGTCTTTGATAAGTTCCCTCCTTATCTTCCAACCACATTAACAAACATGACTCTATCTGCACCAGTGTACCCTTCATGTATCTCTTCTTCATCATCCCTTAAATTTAATCCCAAATCTTTTCCTTCCCATAAACACACAATCTCTGTTTCAAAACAACCATGTTTTCCTTCTTTCACACACCAATTATTATCTTTTAACCCCTCAAGTTCAGTCAATCTTTGTCCCTCAATAACACCCAACACCTTTGTCTGCAGCAGTTCCTCCACTGTATCATCAAACACCACCAATTACGAGGTAATTCAGTTCCTCTTTCTGTTTCTAGTTTGTTATTCAATGCAAGTTCCTTAATTTGTTTAGATTTTGTGCTGTTATGGTTTGGTTGTAAGCAATTGTTGTTAGTATTTAGAGCTGGAAGAATGATAGGGTCCGGTGGCATGTTGGGTCATAACGGGTAGATTTTAAAAGGGTTATATTGGTCTGGGTCAGAACGGGTTTGGGTCAAAATGGTTTTTTTTTTGGTTCGGGTCATAACGGGAGGGTTGTATTGGTTCGGGTAAAAACTGGTTGTAAATTGTAATGGTTCAGGGCAGGATGAGTTCGGGTCAAAACACGTTATTTTGGTTTGGGTCAAGACGGGTACGGGTCAGAACGGGTCGATTAAAAAACAGGTTGTACTGGTTCGGGTCAGGACGGGTTCGGGTGGGTCAAGATGGGTATTTATCAGAACGGGTCAATTAAAAAAAGGGTTATATTGGTTCGGGTCGGTTGGGGTAAAAACATGTTGTTTTGGTTCGGGTCAGAACGAGTTGACTCAGAAAAGGATTATTTTAACCAAAATAACAACGCTTTAACATGCCAAAAAAGAATTTATGTCAATTAGGCTAACATGGTGTGGGCTAGCGCCCGCTCCCCCCCCCCCCCCCCCCCCCCAACTCTTTAACGCTAGTTAATGCCCCCAATGCTAGCCCAAGAGGGGGGGGGGGGGGGGATTGATTCAACCAATCACATTTCTCTTTTATTATGTGTGTTTTTTTTAACTTTTAGTTAAACCACATCGGGTTAGTTAGCGGATGAGCTAGTTAAAGCCCCACTGCCTATATGGCAGTGACATGGCGCTTTAACTAACCGATGCTAGTTAACCCCATGTAGCCTTTAGGGTAATTCAGTACTAGTAGTCTAGTACACTATTTACATCTTTCATTTCAGCTTCAGTTTATCGCTTGACGTTTTCTAGCGAGTACCAATATCTGTCGAGTATTTCTTATACTAAGGTTAAACTATAAGTATTGTTGTTAGCATTGATCACACTCTGATAGATTTTGACAGTTTTCTGATGGGTCAGATGAGGTGGAATTGAGATTGTTTATTGGAGATGAAAGCATTCAGAGCTCTAAGGATGTGTTTGTTGATGCGGATGAGAAATTTCTAACAATTAAGACTAAGCATGAGGGAGCATTTAGAACTGCTATGGAAATTAGCTTGTATGAAAAGATAAAGCCTTCTGAAACAATATGGTATCGACTCATCCTATTAAAATCTTGGTTTTAAAAAGCGCGAAGCGCACAAAAGCGACGAGGTCCAAAACCGAGGGGCAAAGCGCAAAAGCGGTGGGCTTTTTGTACGCGAGGCGCAAGACGATTATATAATTTTTTTTATATATATGCTATAAGTTTTTAGCATCATTTACTCAAAATATAGATACAAATAAGGTATATATATATGATTTAACTTAAATGTACAACGTTTTTAGCCACATGTATAACAATTTTAAGCACAAAAACACCCCGTGTACGAAAAGCGCGCGCCTCAGGGGCTTTTTTCTTGCGCTTTTCGTACAATGCTCGCCTAGTGTTACATAAGGCGCACAGGTTGGCGCCTAGATGCGCTTTGCGCTTAAGTGCGCCTCGAGCGCGATTTTTAAAACCAAGATGAAAATCCTTTTTTCAAGTGAAAATTGATGACGATTAGCGAAAACTAGTATAAAAGAGAATAATTTGAAGAGAATTGATATACTATTGAATGTGGTGAATTTGAATGTTGGAAAACTGAAACGACTTATCAGATAGACGCGTGAATTACTTAAATCAAAGATTAACGCGTTTTACGTAGAAAAGGAAATAAATCACAACTTGTAAAATTGTGGAAAAATGTTCTAGTCTGCAATCGGGGCTCCATATGTTTGGATTTCGGGTTAAACAGTTTGAAAAACGGTCTCTGGGGTTTTCCACATAATCCGGCTTTTTGAGATGTTTCTGTCCGTTACTTATGGGCCGTGTAACTTCAAACATAGCCCATGTTATGTCCTCTTTAAGTTGGGTTTTACTAGATTTTTAGTAGAAGCTTGTCTATTAGCGACCTGTTTATTACTCGTGCTAGCAAGATTAGCAGCCTTACCAACACGAGTAGCATTAGAAATTTGAGTACTTAGATCCAAAGTCTTCTCACCAACACTTTTAGAACCCAAACTCTGCTTACCCTCAATAACCATATTCTTTTGTTTATTCCCTATATTGCCCCTACTGCTTTTAACACGCTGCTGCCCCGAAGAAGAACCAGCAGCCCGCTGCACAAATGGAATTGCACCACCCGACAAAGTAGAATCCACACCAGAAGCTATTGGACGAGATCAAAGACAAAGAGAATGATCATTTGAACCTGACGGCTTTGGATCAAAATGCCCTTGCAGCCTATCAAAAGCACTAACCCGATTTGGATTGCCCTGATCCTGAACCACGGTATGCTGGCCAGCAGCATGCATACCCGATAATCTTTTCAAATCACTTACTCTTGGCGAAGACTGATTAACACCAACAAACTGACCCGTTTGTTGCAGACCCTTTTGCACACCCGACTGTTGAACAAAATCAGAATTCCCAGGCTGATTAGGACTCTTACCGACAACCTGAAACCCGTCATCAATTTTATCCAAAATCACCTGCTGCAACGTCAGTCACGACAGCTTCATTCACAGCAGCCTTACCGTTTGCGAACTCACCAGCCGTAGCACCATTCTGACCCGTATCATTAGCATCCAAATTCACAACAGTTGGCGGCTTAGTAGTGCAATTGTCAAACAAATGACCAAACACACAACAAAATGAACACCTAGGCGGTTTCCATTGGTAGTCCACCTCAAAGTAGTCATTCGACTCAAAACTTTACCATTATCCGGATACTTCATCTTGATAACATTAGGTAAGTCTTCATCAGCACGAGCCACGAGCTTCTACTAAAAATCTAGCAAAAGCTGCTCTTTTGTATTGTTTACCATAGTTGTCAAAAGCGCGCCTAGGCGCAAGGCGCAACCAGGCGCACCAAGTGCGTTGCGCCCTGTGAGGCGCACTATCGGGGCTGTTTTCAGGCTGATTTTCGGCCAAATTCAGGCTAAAAGTTGCCTGAACCTCTAAAACATCCTACATGAGTTATGAACAAGTCCTAAACAACCCTAAACAAGCCTAAAACATCTCTAAAATCCCAAAAAAAGGTATTTTATACTATGCGCCTAATTATAAAAAGCCCTCGTTTTTTATGCGCCTTGCGCCTAGGCTCCGGGCTCGGCCTATGCGCCTTGAGTGCGCCTAGGCGCTTTGACAACTATGTTGTTTACACAACGCTCATTAGTCAATTTGTCTAACATTATGGGGTATCCAATAGGGCTACGTACGAGTCCACTAGCTCTTGGATTAGCTATGTATCATTAGATTTGCTACCTCCACTTAAGTTATTCGATTCAAAGCTAATTGCTTAATTAAGCATCATGATTAACAGCAAAGTATATATATGCCTAGGTTGTTAGATGAAGACCAATTGGTTGTTAATTTAAAGAAACAAGATCCTGATGTGAAATGGCCCGACATCATGGAAACATGGGAGTCTCTAACAGTTGGCGTTGCACAGCTTCTGAAAGGAACGTCGGTTTATTTAGTTGGTGAATCATCGGAAATCAACTATAGAGTTTCTCGGGAGCTGGCTGTTGGCCTTGGGTATGTTTAAACCCTCTTAGGATATGCTGTAAAGATTGGTAGTGTTTCTTGTTCGGGAAGTTAAATATTGCGATGTACTTTTTGCTCTCTTTGTATGCTTCTCAGGTACACGCCACTCGACACAAAAGAGCTTCTTGAAACATTTACTAAGCAAACACTTGATTCATGTGAGTGATTTCCTTGATAATAACATGATTATAATTATAATTAAATAAATAAAAATACAACAAGTTGACATGTTTCTTGCAGTTTGCAAAGATCCTAATACTTCTGTGTATTAACAAGTAATCTATGTTATCTTATTAAGGAGGAGACATGTCTAGAAAAGTAATTTTACACCCATTTATGTCTATAATATAAATATAAATTCTAAAATCATTATATTATACTAAGAAAGTTAAGCTTGAATGATTGTATGAACAAAATAAACATAAAAACATATGTGGGTTGTAAAAAAAACAAGAATTGTAATTTTGATTGTTAAATCTTAAATTTACTTTCAAAAGCCGTCTCTTATGAGAATGAGAGCGAGAAAGAGATATGCTTTACGAAATTTAGCCAAATTAGAATGCAATACGCTGCCATGTTTTTTTTAGAATTGTATTTGCGCAGCGAAGCGCGCGGGCATAATACTAGTAAATTTTAGTGGTGACTGCAGAAGGGTCAAATGCGGTAGCCGAAACAGAAAGTGCCATATTGGAGAGCCTAAGCAGGTATGGACTTATTCATGAAAACCATGTATTTCCTTTTCCGCGTAACGGAGTCGAAAGATATGAATGAATATATCTTTTCTGGTATTTGTAGTCATATCCGCTCGGTCGTTGCCACCATAGGGGGGCAGCATGGAGCGGCTGCAAGAGGTGACCGTTGGCAGCATCTTTACTCTGGATTTACCGTCTGGCTGTCACAGTCAGAAGCTAAAGGTGTTATCTAAAAATTTCTCATAACTTTCTTTTTCATACCTCACATTCTGCGTTTTCAAACAAGATTATCGAACGGACATAAATGTTCTTTTATTTTTTATAGATGAAGCAGCAGCAAAAGAGGAGGCAAGGATGAACGTTGTGAGCGGTGGTCAGGGTTTCACTAAAGCAGATGTGGTGGTCAAGCTTGGTGGTAGTTGGGATAACGACTACTCGAAAGCTGTAGCGCAGGCTGCGTTGAGTGCTCTTAAACAGTTAATCTTGTCTGATAAAAAGCTTCCAGGTGTGTAATGTGTATTGATTCCTATTTATGTTCATATTTGGGCTGAAGCTAGAACTTTAATTAGAACATAATTTTATTTAAAATCTTGTAGGTAAGAAGGGTCTATATATACGACTGGGATGCCGAGGTGATTGGCCCAACATCAAACCTCCTGGCTGGGACCCATCATCTGGAACGGTTCCGTCTAGCAACACATCATATTAAACATGAGGAAATCCCTCGGTACAATTTATGTTGTATTTTTGTTGTGGTTCTTGTAGCGGTCTTCTTGTTGTTGCCAAGCGCGCCAATTTTTGCTTGCATATGGGTTGCGTCCCTGTTTACATGTTACAAGTTAAGAAGAGATTGATTTACTGAACACAACAGCTAATGACAAACATTTCTAGGTATGTGCTTCTGGGCTTTCTGCTCACCCTAATTTGATGGCTATGGTACTACATCATACAAAAGTTTCTTTGGTAAACAAGCATGAAACAATAGGGCATGATCTCTCAGATAAATGACCCGGTAATTTATCAAACGCATTGTTTTCAGCGCTGCCAGACGATTGCGAAATATGAAACCGAAACTAGAAATTAAAAGGCTGCTTACTTTATTTGATAAAACATACAAGCCTTAAACAAGAAATAAAATAACAAAGTTTCCAGTAAACTCGGTCTTCATATGCTCCTTTATTCTTGTACTTCCAACGATCACATACCACTTAATTCCGTCAACAATCACCCAATGAACGTGCGTGTTTGAACCGTAACCCAATCAAACTCGCAACCATGTCGACCCGAATCGTGTGACTCGCAACCCGCTAATGCATGACCCGTTAAACCAACCGATTAACTCAACAATCTGGACCCACATTTAGGTTGGTTGTGTTACCATGACTACGTTGTTGCAAAGGTGATTACAAAGGTTTCATGTTTATGTCTAATAATTCATATTATTATTGCTTTTTAGTCTTTGAATCATTGATATTATACTGATGAACTAATATAGTGTGGCGAATACACTAATGTATCGGAGCTAAAGGCACAATGGTTTTATAGGTTTCTTCATCATACTTTTTGCATCCAACTGCACTTGCAGTGCTACTATATCTCTATGGAGGTTTTCCATACTTGGTTTGGGGATTGGTATGTATGGCATTAATTTCCAAAAAAATTCTTCACTATATATGTTATAAGATGACAATCATTTACCGCGTACGAGCAGTTTATGTTTGTCACGTCGCGTTTTCTGTACGCTCAATCAGTCACATATGGGGTGAGAGGTCCTGGAACACTCCTCATACTTCCACCAGTAACTGGTTTGTACATAATATTACCCTTGAACTAAAGTATGAAAACTACAAGTATGCACATTTGCATACATGTTTTACTACATTTTAAAGTATGTTGAAGTTTACAAGCACCATCTGAACCATTTGAGATCTATTTGAAGTAAGATTTATGTTTTTGTATAAACCATTTGCGTAAAACGACTGAAAACCGTGTCTTTGGATATGTAGTCACTTGAAAAACGCATTTTCTTTATGGTTAATGGTTGTGATGAAAGGAAATCGGAGATGGAGGTGGTGGTGGTTGTTGTGGGGGTGGTGATGGTTGAAGATGGAGATGGTGGATGCCGGCAAGGTGAGGGGAAGAATAAAGCATGCGAGTGCAAAAGAGGGTGTGATGGTCAGGCCCACATTTAACTTTTACATTTTAGTGTAGCGACGAGCACCCCTTGTTTCTCAGATAGTTTTTAACAATGTTAGTGCTTAATACTTTAGATTGTAACAAATTAGAAGGTTAATATCTCAACTTGTTATTTTAAACTCGTAGTACCTAACATTAAAACTTTGTGAAAACCACAAGGGTTCCCGTTGAACCCTATATGTATGCAAAAAAAAAAAAAAAAAAACTAGTGTTTTGGTTTTATTTTTTTATACGTTTTATTTTTACCCGTCTTTTTAGGTTTAAGTTTTATATATGTTTTTTATTTATTTAATAGAAACCTTTAGAAATTTAAGTTCAAATTAAATTAAAATAGTTTCGTTTTGAGAAAATCTAAGACGATACCACACAATCTTAAAAATCTATGAAAAAACTCGAAAAAGTAGGTGAAAAGCTACAATTGTAGCACACAGGAAAGTTGGGGAAATGCCCTAAAGAGAAATAACTTGTGCGCGCGCTTTTGGTCGACATAGTGTATGTATGTGCATGGGAGCCATAAAACTCCATTTTGTTTGACTAACCGATCCAGATCAGCTCCAACCCATCACGTTTTCCAACGACCGTCATGTTTAACCGAGTCGCAATTGCTATCATTACCCCACATGTAGGGTCAACCCCGGTTTTGGGCATATGATGACCCTTGCATAAACATCTACACGAATCCAGCCTTATGACCAAAACATCGATTCAAGGACATCACTAGTTTATGTAACATGACCCAGCCGCAACCAAAACATCAATCTACAAGCATCTCCTAACACTTGCATTACAATTCAAATAAAAACCAAAAAAAAAAAACACTAAAAAGGCTTCAAGTTTTTAACCATTGCAAGTTCCTTGCGCATCCTTCGCTTCCGGCACGCTTGCAGGATTAGGATTCTTCTGCAAATAAAAAAAAATGAAATAAACTGAGAATTTTCCCTAATGGGTCATGACCAATCTTTACTTGTAGAATTCAGATTATGCTTAAAAACGAACCGTCAAGGCCACATATATTTTACCCATAAAACCTCCTATAATACCATTTTGTTCAAAAACTAGTGTTTGTACTGAAATAAAATTGTTTTGGTACACGCAACGGTTGAAGGGTTAAGAATGGATCAATCGAACCTTGGTCTGGAGGACGGATATGGTAGACCTCAGTATCTGGTCCCCGACTAAAGATCTCAACTTCCTAATGAACTCGTCCCGGTTTATTTTCTTGGCCTGAAAGATCTCGAAAAAAATATGAGCTTTTTGTGTGCATAAAAAAGTAACAGCTGAAAGTTTTACTTACCCTAAAAGCTTCATAAAAGATGTGCAGTACTTTCATATCATTTGGGGCTACTTTAGGAGAGATGGCTTCAAACAACATACCAAAAGGCATCCAAGGTGATTTAGGCTCCTTCGGTGTGCTTGAACCAACACTCGGAACCTTTTCATGAGATGGCAAATTTATAACTTCAACTTGCGGGTCGTTTTTACCCTGAAAAGTAAATATCAACATAAAGTCGAAAGCTCAAAATATGAATGAGAACCGAAGTTTGTGGACATTTACAACGGTGAATTACCGTTTTATGACTTGAAGAGGAATCTTGGTTTACGGGTCCCTGTGGATCATGAGTTATAGTGAGTCTTGACATATGATTCCCGCTTTCTTCACCAACTGGATTCCCTGCAACGGCAAAATTGGCCAGTTCTTTTAATAAAACTAGAAATAAACTTCAACATATCGTTCATTCCATTACTTCAAATAGTGATTTCAAAGTTCAAACTACTGTATTTGAGATGCAGAGTTGAAGAGTATGAAGTTCAACCTTTGACGGTTGGAGACGTCTTGAAACTGACTACGCATTCAGGAAAGATGTGTGTGTTCATGTTAGAGTTCCAAATGACGTAACTATTTGGATTTTGCAGATCATCGACTCCACTATCAAAGCACTGGTCACTTGGATAGAACTGCTTGGACCCCGCGTGAACAACTTCCATGTTTCCCAATATCACACGACATAGCACCATATGCTTTATTTCTTTTTCGTCATCATCACAAATAATTGTACTGTAGCAAGCGCAGAAAAATATTAACCTTTCAAGAAACTACATAACTAAAGGGTAGCAATTTCTACCTATTTATCTCAAACGGGTCAAATGGGTCGTTCAAAATGTACTTCTAATGCATACAGCCTCTTATATCAGATCCTGTAACAGCATTTAGAGGATTGAACAGGACCAAATGCTTGTAATCGACCCATTTTGACCCACATCAAGAACACCATATAAAACGAACTCATATTGCCGCTTCTACACAGCCAATGAACGAAAGTTAAAAAAGTCAACAAAACACAACCGTTAGTATTCATACCTAAGATTGGCAGACTGAACTGCTGCAAGGTGAATTCCATAGCCATACCTCCCTAGCTTTGGTCCGTTATGTCCATAAAACATAACCCCGGACGGTGCATCACCAGCAGCGAGAAACCAGCCATATTGCACATTAGCTTTACCACGAAGCTTTTGAGCAATTTCAACCTGTTTCTGGAATATTTCATGTTGTGCTTCCCTAAAACCACCAGAGCATTTCTTGACTTCAAAAACGTCAACTTTCACATCGGAACCTAGACTCGCAATGAACATATTTTTAACGGTTTCGACATCCACACTCCCAAAGGTAGTTCCAAATATTGGGGATGCATACTCATCGTTATTTTGCTTTTCCACAACAGCAAGATCACAATTGTTCTTTGGCAATTCCTGGTCAACTTTGACCCGTTTAACATTTGACTCTCCCACACATTCCTCGTTATTATCTAATCCGTTAAGCTCGATCTCCAATTTCAAATTAATTTCAGGTGTATCAAGATTGTCAAGATCTAAATCTTCATGATTACCGTCACAGCTAGAATATGATCCAGGAAAGACACATTTACCCGCGTCATCAATCCAAGCGATTGGTTTCTGCGCACCGGTTTTCAAATCAACCTGAACCATATGTAGAACGTTGAGCATAAAATGGCACCCGTTACAATTCACTTCAATCGCCGCCCTCTTTAACCGGAAGTCTTCTTTGACAAGGTTCACGACTTCTTGTGAAAAGTCAACCCATTGACCATCTTGAGAAAACAACAAACGTTGTGGAAGGCCACTCTTCATAAAATTTGAGTAGTTCTTAAGGAATGTTTTCCTTGAGCATGAGGAACATTTGTCTTCACATTCATTAGCTCGTTTTCTCTTACCAAGCTTGTTCAATGGTGACCTCAAACTTATAGACTTGTTGGTGGGACTCGCTATTTGAGGATTACGTTGAGTTACTACTTTCTTCTTTGGATCTAAAACAATTCTACGCCCATTTGCCGACACCTTCACAATCTTTGACGACATTTTGCCTATACTGTTGTTAATCGTATTTACACTAGTAAGCCTAAAAGTTAACTACTTTGTGTTTTGTACATTTTTTCAAAACTAGATGCTGAAGAAATTGCCTGTCCTGCATAAATATTTCAAAACGTAACACCGATGAGTTTAACCAACTACAATAAATTTATAAAAATAAAATCAAATCATTGCAATTATTGAGAGTATACCATGTTTTTAGTTCAGCTGCGCTTCCTTATTATGTGACCGTCTCCCTGTAATCGCTGGAAGTCGACAAATTTCTAATACTATCATATAGTAATTACAGCTCTATAGAATACCACACTATAAACAGAAACGTTTCATCAGAATTCTTAACAAAAACAATAGGCACAGAGAATATTTTCTTTTTTTGTAAAGAATCCGGGCCACATAACCCTAGCATAATCTCCACTAAAAAATTCCACACATAAAATTTCTTTTTAAGCACGTATATATTTTTATATACAGAAAACTAAGCTAGAAACCTTTTGAAAATAAAATACCAAATACACATATTCCCTTTTTGAAGTAAAACACCAAATATATTCGCCAAATCCGAATTTCAAAACTAAATTAAATCCAAAAAATTTTACCACATCACGAAGAGAAAAGGCAAATTTGAAAAGATCTTGTATTTGTTGTACCATACGAATCGGAAAAAAATAGCTATGTTCACAAACCAAAACCGGTAAACTAATAGGCTTCTTTAACGTCCTTGCTTTTATGAACCGATACATGCGTTACACGATCACAATATTATTGCATATCCACATGAACTTTCATAGGGATCCTTCTTTCACATTCAAATAGTAGAACACATTCAAGGCAGATTTAGTATCGATCTCAACGCTAACTAAAGATAAAAAGAAAACCCTAAAAAACATAAAAACACACATGTTTATCCATCAAACACTAATTCAGGACAGGTTTAGTATCAATCTTAACACTAATAAAAAAAATTAAAAAAAAAAAAAACCTTAAAAACCATGTTTATCCATGCAAACACTACTTCAAGGCAGATTTAGTATCATCTCAAAACTAAATAAAAAAATAACAAAAAAATCAAGGCAGGTTTAGTATCATCTCAACACTAAATTTAGAACTAACAAAAACCATACATGTTTATCCATGCAAAAACTAATTCAAGACAGTTTTGTATCAATCTCAATTCTCAACACTAAACTAAAAAAAAAAAAAAAAAAAACAATAGTTACAATATTAATTAAAAAAAAAAAAGTTTACTCATGCAGTCATCATTTCCCTAAATTAACCATTAACAACAAAGTAGCAACAAGATAGCCACTTCAATTTCATAAAACCTAATAGAATATGGTTCAATAAAACCAGTAAACAAATTATCAACAAATATTGCATGCATAGCATACACAAGCATACTTCAAATTCAATCACCTTAATAAACATAAATAAACCATTATTAAACAATCATCGATCTCCTTCCAAAAAAATTAAAAAATTAAAAAAAAAAAAAAACCCTAATTCCCAAAAGAAAAAAAAATATAAAGTTACCAACTTTACCTTAAAAAGATAGAAATAAGTAAAAACCCAGATGTAAAATCACGAAATAAAGATGGGTTTCGATTAAAACGAAGGATCAATGGATGAAGTCGCCGTCTCTGAAAGGGAAAGAGGGTATGGGAGTATTAGGGTAATTAAAAGGAGAGACGGCGACGATGGAGAAAGAATGGGTTTAATGGTGTTCATTTAGAGAATAATATTATTATATGTGTCTCTGTGTGTGTGTGATTTGGTTTGGAGAGATTATTAGGTCGGCGAGATTCAATGGATGAGATGGAAGATGTTTGTTGCTGGTATTCTAGGGTTGAAGATAAGCTTGGGGTCAAGATATTATTGTCTCCATTGGATACACATTGGGCTATAAACGAACCAAACTAATACGAACACGGCCTTGTTCGTGTTTGTTTGTTAAATAAATAATGTGTTTATTAACTGTTTATGAACATTTACTAATCGAGATTTTTTGTTCGTGTTTGTTTGTTAAGGAAATAATGTGTTCACGAATTGTTCATGAAAAATTACCGAACGAGGTTTTTGTTCGTGTTCGTTTGTAAAGGAAATGAACGTGTCCGTGTTTATTTTTCTTTATTTGTTAAATTTAGTTATCGGATAGAAACGAAAATGTAAAAACGCCAATAAATGTAAACGGACACAAACAAGCATTAATGAACAAAACCGAGCACATACTACATATATTAGATTCCGAAAATTTTATCACGAACATTATCCATCCAAAATATACTAACCTAATTAGCAAATATACTTGACATAATCTTGATCACATAATATCTCATAAAAACACAATTATCAAATTAAACTTGAAATACTCGTTTAATCCACCAAAAATAATAGTTAATTAAAATAGTTAAAGTAATATTAATACATATACACTAATATATATTAAATAATCTACCAATGGGAAATTTTAAGTGCATAAACTAAAAGTTAAAAACCCAAATGAATTATCAAACACAGACAAACATAAACGAGCACGTTACCGAATGAACGAACGCGACCTCTGTTCATGTTTGTTTGTTTAACTAAACGAACAAAATTTCTTGTTTGTGTTTGTTCATTTATTAAAAGAACGAACACAAACGAACTTCCCCCCGAACATTTCACGAACGGTTCGTTGAACGTTGGTTTGTTTACAGCCCTAGATACACACCCCTATTTTATAAAATTAATAATATTAAGTGAGTTGATAGTATTGTGGTTATTTTTATTTTTTTTACGACCATCATGACATTAAGCCTCGAACTCGAGACTAATGGCCTGTGAAACGCTACTAATATCATGTCTCGCCTTGAGCCTGAGGCACCAACTTAACACCTATTATACCAATTCACTGGGAAAACATCACAAGGCATTGTGGATAAAACCAGGTTGGCTCCACTAGCTGGGTTGGATAAAACCAGTACCGTGGTTATTAATATAAGTTCTTTTGGATTATGTATGGATTATTATTATTATTATTATTATATTATGATTGACTAGTGGGAATCGGCGGGTACATTTGTTTCGTTACCTCATAGTTGGGGTTTTTGGTATGTGTTTGGCTTTTGTAATTCATTATAGTGAAATGTAGTATGCAGAAAACAACAACTTAGTATTTAGTTATAAATTATGTAGCGTCAATTAGTTGTTGAGTACCTTGAATAAGTTTGTAAAAGTACACACAATGTGGATGCTTTATATAAACCGTGTGATATTTTGACATTTATAAAACTACACTATACATAAACAAAGATTATCAAGAGAGGCAAACGTATTATAGAGTTAAAAAATAGACTATAGGTACCTTTTTCGTGTTCAACCCATTTGACAAATTTCACCGTTAGTTAAAAAAAGTTACTCGAGCCTTTTGAGATGAAATCCAATCCAATTAGACTCATTCATAAGTAAATTGGTCAAAATAACCACCTCTATATCAATCACCAAAATTTGAGTATCAATTCAATTTGAAAAGGTTAATATGCTCCACGGCAAAGTTTTGGATACAAACAAAATAAGGTCATAACAAACATCAATCCCATATCACAAAGCATTGGTGATGATCACATGTTCAAACCTACTCTTTTTTGCATTTTAATACAAACATTTGTCTCTAGTAATTTCAAAAATGAGTGTAGATACAAAAGCGTAGCCAAACCAGTAATAATGAAAGGAAAGTAGTAAATTCTCATGATGAGGCTGACTTACTTTGCTTTCATTATAATCCCTCTAACTGAAACCAGTAATAATGAGAATAAACTGTTGAGGAATGAAAAAAGGGTAGAATGGATCAAAAGTCACCCAAAATGCATACATCCACCTAAATTGTTTTATTTAAAATACAGACATTTGTCTCTAGTAATTTCAAAAATAAGTGTAGATACAAAAGCGTAGCCAAACCAGTAATATGAAAGGAAGGTAGTAAATTCTCATGATGAGGATGACTTACTTGGATTTCATTATAATCCCCCTAACCGAAACTAGAAAAATGAGAATGGATCAAAAGTCACCCAAAATGCATACATCCACCTAAATTGTTTTATTTAAAATTACACATTATCATTAGAATAATATAGTTTCCTTACTCATATGTAAAGTATTATCTATGTATCAATCTATTTGAATAAATTAAGAAACAATGTGAGTAAATATTTACCTGATGACACATGATTTCATATAACATAATAATGATTTATGCAAATGTCAAATTCTTACAAAGGTAAGATAGTAACAAATAACCATACATTATACATAAGTTAGCAACTCTCATGTAACATGTATAAAAAAATTATGTTCACTATATTACAGCCAAAAGTTAAAAGTATTAGCAAATGAATTCTTTTATAATATAATTCATATAACTAACCTACCTTTCCTACACATAAACATAGCACATTAGCACTTACAACGTATGTACTTCCAAGTTCCAACCCTCCTCCAAATCAAGCAAAGTATTGTTCCTTCGATATTGTACATTGTGCCATTTAATAAGATAACATAAAATTTAAGCCATGACAAACAAAAGACAATTGGTTGTAGATAAAAAGACACACAATACCTCAGCAACACCTTCTTTTATATGCAATTAACGCACAAGTCCTCATTGCTTTGTTCATCCATCGTGAAAGTAACATGCGACACCGCACTGTTCATGTAAATAAAATCATTACATACAAATATATTGAATGTTTGTTATAATAAAAAGAAAAATTAAGAAAGTGGCTATACATATTTTTGTAGGTCTCAATGACAGCCGGGAAAGGAAGATTTAGATAAAGTTCATTTGCGACCATCGACACTAAACACGGATCCCCTAATATAATGTGACATAGCTATAAGTAAGTTGTGATATTAAATGAAGTAAATACATAACTTTGTTTTTCACAAAACATACCGTAGAAACCCATCGGACCTTGTAACCAGGCAAAATTACCAAAACTTAATTATTTTCATAACTGTGGATGGTTTCGTCAGTAAACTTGAGTGCAGCTTTGCCCCACAATGCAACGCTAAATTCCTTGCCACTATATTATGTTAAGCAACGATGGAAAAACAACTAATTAGTGACATTATACAATTAACATATACAAATAAAATGTACAGTAAAACATACCGTTCATTCGAACATAACAACTTAAAGATGCATAGCATGATCTGGTCAAGTTAAATGAAACAAAATACTTACATGTTGAAGCAGTATAAACGATTTCTACTAATAAGAGGCATAGCATGATCTAGTCAAGTTGTTCCCTTTTCAGCCTGAAAAAGTGACTAATGGTATTGAACTTCTTAGCGACTCCTCCATTTTCATTTACCTTTGATGCTTATATTGGATGCTTAAATAGAAAACGAAAAGTAGGCATAAAAACTTTGAAGCAACACGTTGGCCCAATTTACCAACAAATATATATGGTGAAACCTCAAACTAAAGATGCAAGGATGTGTGATTAATAAATTAAAAAGCATGCCTGGTGTGGTTTCCACTTTCAGAAGATCAATCCCCGCATCACATTTACAAACATGCAAATAACAACACTCAAAGTAACTAATAAGTAATAACTGATAATGTGATTATTCCATATTAGATAGTCACGTATGAAACAAATGCCAAACACCCCATGTTTCACCAGCTTATTATGTTGTGTGCCTTCAATGAATCCATTGATCTTCACATCCATGAATGCAATTCACAAAGACGTTTCTTTTTCTTTTCAAGATTATAAACTGCATAATTGAAGTAAATTAGATCATAAATATCTAAAGACACTCCTCAAGACTTCGCCTATAACCATTTTTTGTTCGCTGAATCCGATATACTTATATTCACAATACCAGCCTCATTAGATGATTCACCGAACAAACAATCAACCAGCAACACAAATTAATCCCCATTCAACCTCAGTTTTCCATAAAAATATTCTTATATAATAAAAAAGAAACAAAAAGTTCGAAATTTGATACCGTACAATCCTAGAAAAACTCTTTATGCACCATTTTCCTTTATCTTTATAAATATAAGGATTTATTCAATAAAAAGATGTCATCTTGCCAGTAGTTTCATTAATATAGGTTCCAGTACTCAACTTTATATAATAAAAGAAAACAAACATTTAAACAAAATTATAGGCTAATTAAATTAAACCCCTGGATTATAAAATAAGAACAGCAACATGAGAAATGGAACAAAATTAGTGAAGAAAGAACAATTAGGAGAAAGAACACTTACAAGGATTTAATGAAAATTGGTGGGTGAAGCTTACGTTATACATAGATTAGGGTTTGTTTGCCTGATTCAATCGGTTGTATGGACGATTCATTGAATGGGTTATGAGTTTGGGGGTTACGAAACCATGACTCTTAAGAAGAACTTTGAGTTTTGTGGGTAACTGGGCTAATACGGGAAGAAATTGTGTATATAAAATATGGATTTGTATAGGGACACTCAAGTCTTTCTTCATGATGGCAATGCATTTGTTACATAAAGGAAAAGGGAACTAAAAAGGTTGTCTTGAATGGTAAGATTCAAAGAAGGTTGTAGGTGTCTTCGTGAATGATGAAGAAGGAAAACGATAAGGCAAAGGATGTTTGTGAGGGCAGGGATGGGAAAAGAGGGTAGTAGTGTAAAATTGTTTTGATATTGTAAAGGATGAGGTGGGTGAAATGTCTACATTACCCTCATAGGTGTTTTAATTGTCGCAACTATCCCCACAATACCCTTAAATTTCTTGCTTAAGTATGTTATACATGTTGTTTCTTAAGTTGTACGGAAACAAAAATGACTATATTGGCCATCACTCCTCCTTAATAAGATAATATAGATATGGATAATGAATAAATGTTTTGATTAGGATTGAATTGGTTTGGTTATATATTTTGTTAAAAAAGATAAAGTTGTGTGATAGTATTTTGGTTATGACGGGATTGAATGTAGGGAAATAGGGATAATGGTTATTGAATTAAATTGGTTGCGACATCTGTAATGCAAGCTTTAAGGACGCTTTTTTGGTAATATGGCGCTGATGGGGAGTCTTGAAACCAAGAATAGCACCAAGTTCAAGGTAAGAAGTTTTTGTGTAGTAATGGTTACGGACGATTTTTGTGATATGGGGGGGTGTAGAAGGAGGATATAAGGTGTTGGTTCATGAAGAAGGTGAATGAGGAGTGGGAAAGGGGTATGTTATTGTCACACCATCACCATGTTCTACAGTGATAATTTCTTGATTAATGGCAAAGATCAAGACATAAAGATCCAAACCATGATAACTGTTACAAGAAACATATAGAAAATATGCCAACTGAAAAGTTGGTGAGAATTCATAGGTTTTAAAGTAAACTAGTGTCTTAACTCGGCACCGCGTTACGGCGCTTCAAATCGATATGCATATGGTCACATTCCATATACATTTGCTCTCGTATCATGTGTTTTTTTACTTATCACGTGTGTAAGCCAAATCCAATAATTGTGTTATATAAACATCATGTCTCAAATTCCATATGCAAATGTTTCCATCTATATCTATACTATATTATAAAGCATTTCGCAAGGATTTCTTAAAACTTAAGATGTACAAATTTAGTTGCTTTAGATACAAAACAAAATGCATATGTTAGTTACTTTTTAGGGACAAATTTGTCTTTTAACCAAGCTCACCTGGGTAAGCCCAATGGCAAAAGGCCACCCACGCCCGCAAACGCATACGACGTTGGTGACCTGGCCCACCATTCCAGAGGAAACTCACCACCCGAATGCCCACTGTGGTAAAACCCTGGCTAACCTCATATGTAAAGCAAGTTTCCCACACTCATTTCTCTAGTAACCCACCAAAAAATGTCAGCAACCTAAACTTTAATTTGGCAGAAGATAACCGGATCTAGGAGCCATTAAACACCACCACTTGATAAATCGTATTTAGTCAAATCGTTGCCAATAAATTAAGATCTAAGAACGCTCAAACACCACCACATGACAAATCACAAAGCTACAAACTACTTTAACATATTCAAGTATCAAACGGATCGGCTCATCTGGCAATCAAACTGTTATAGCTGCAACAAAGGTTGCAAGTGAAAAACATCACACTTATAGTCCTTTATTTTGCCATGCTAATGGCCTCTACCATAGTCATCATGAACATATGACACACTATACATCATATATGTGTAATTGACTTGGATTAGTAAATGTTGCTAAATACTCAGAGGGTGTGAAGGGGTGAAAGCAACATGGCTACAATGAAGATTGCAGTAGGGATGAGCATACAAGGCCGAATACCGATTCCGTCCCGATCCTGATACCGTACCGAACCGAGGGGTTTCGAGATCGGTATCTGTACCCATATTTATGGATTTTCGGTTTCGGTATTATTGGTATCGGTACGGGATCGGTATGGTATCAGTATTTTAAGGTAAAATACCGATACCATACCGGTACCGAAACGATACCGTACCGTATGTGTTCGGTATCGGTATTGGTTTTTTGGACTTTTCGGTATCGGTATTGTCGGGATCGGTATTGGTTCGGTACTGATACCGTCCCGAGCTCATCCCTAGATTGCAGATGAGTACCCGAATCAAATTGATATCCACGAAATCATCACAGTCTAAAACTCATCATAGCCTCAAATGAGAATGATGCGATGTACCAAAAACCTTAAAAGGTTAAAAGACCAAAATCAATATCAAAAGAGATAATCATATAGAAAGCAGAACGCCGACAGAAACAAACTCAAATGGTCGTCGGCAATGACGAGCCTCATTTCTGTCTCTTTGTATCCACTTCTCAGAAAAGAACAATCTCGTCATCATTGAATGAAAAAAAAAGATAATAAAACCCTAATATAAAGCAAGAAACAAAGACTGGAGGTTATCGTAAACAGGAAGGAAAGAGCCACAATGGAATAGCTGCCAATTGGATGAAAAGGCCGCCGGAAGCGCCGATGCTCTTCCCATCTCTGTTGGAGGACCTCTGTATATTGTCACTCTAGTGAAGTCAGGAGAAGACCAACCGCAAACACGTCGCACAACACGTGTAAAGCCAGAAGTAACACACAAAGGTACTTCAACACACGTCGATAGACACGTGTAAGCTAAAAGCGTAAGCTAGCAAAAAATACCACCCAAAAAGAAAAGAAGAACAACAAGAATCGAACCCGAGACCTGCGAGAAGACAAACAAGCCAACCACCAAACTGCTGCTAAACATTTACATTTCAAACAAACACATAATGTATTTAACAACACAAAATATGGGCAGAAATTAAAAAAAAAGCCAACAGCACCAAGCTACCTGGCTAATCACTATTCAAATCCCTACACTTATTTAGGGTTAGGAGATTAAAGGACAAATTTTTTTTTCTTCAACACTTACATAGCTATCACATTTAGGTTCTAATGTTAACTGAAAATACTCTCCCCAAATCTACCAAAACAAACACATATTCATGTCTAGGCCTATATCCACTCCTACCTAAGAAGTGAGATGCATATCCTTGCCTTCCTATAGATCCTCGTCTACTCAAGGTGTCGATGTACATTCATGTCAACACTTAGCCAAGGGCATGTTTGGATAAACTTATTGGAGGCCAAAAGGACTTTTGGTTAAAAAGACTTATTAATTTATGACTTTTTAGAAACGAGTTTTTAGAAAAGTGTTTGGATTAACTTATGTGATTGGGGAAAAATAATAAGTCAATAAGTTATTTTGTAAAAAGTGTTTGGTTGAACTTATTTAGGTAAAATGACAAAAAAGGATATAAGAAGTAGGGATGAGCTCGGGACGATATCGGTACCAACCGACACCGATCCCGAAAAATTTCAAAACCCAATACCGATACCGAAAACATACGGTACGGTATCGGTTCGGTATCAGCACGGTATCGGTATTTTACCTTAAAATACAGATCCAGTACCGATGCTAAAATACCGAATCCGAAAACCTCTAAATGTGGATACCGATACCGAACATCCTCGGTTCGGTACGGGATCGGTATCAGTTCGGTATTTGGGGCTATATGCTCATCCCTAATAAGGAGGGTAGGTATAAAGATATAAGGATGTCTGATGACTCACAAAATTAACATATAAAACATGCATAAACAGTCCCATAATAAGGTAGAATTAGGCTTAAATTACTAATATTGGGTGCTTAATTCGTTCCTATTTGTATTTCTTAGGAAACTAGAGCTCCAAGCCGGAAACATAGGATTTTCAGGCAAAAACGGGAGATTCCCGAGGATATGAGACTTGCAGCATGTTCCCTGTATGTTTGAAGACAATCCCGGGGCTCAAATAGTGATAAAACCAGTCCGTGAGTGGCCAAGCACGCCCATGCACACTTGCACGGAGTTCCTGCACGCTAGAAGACAACGCAACAAACTTGGAGAACAAGAAAACTTGTTGAACAAGCAAGCACGCCCGTGCCCTTACACCTGGCACACCCATGCCAAAGACAAAAAGTACAGACAAGACTGCACTGCAACAACAGAACGTACGTGTGACAGCAAGCACGCCCATGCCACACTATGGCACGCCCGTGCTTGCCCTGGAGAGTCTATAAATAGCAAGCTAACCCCCACCATTTGATCATCCCTTCTTGTGCTTTATTGGCCGACTACCAAGAGTCTTCCAGAGATCTTGGGGTCCATTGGGAGGCCTTAGGGCCTTCCTAACATCCCTCAATGGTTAGGCCTCGACCTACCTTGATCAACTTGGCCAAGCACGGGATCGTAGAGTAACTTATGTAATAAAACATCGAGTGTCGTGAGGATCATGCTAGATACATATCACTTGGAGATGGAAAGCTTGTCTATGAGCAACCATGTTCATGTGTTGATCATTTGTTATGGTTGTATCTTTCTATTATTTCCGAACCCGCTTCAATTTGTAGACTTTTATTATTATCAGTAGTAGTTTATCATTAGTTACTTGTTGTGTTATCTTCTTTCTAATCCTTGTTTATTTATCTTGTGACAGGTTTAAATGATGATTAACTTTAGAACTTAAATCAACCTTAACATAATTAATTAACTAGAGGTTTAATCAGCTTCTGGTAGTCCCGAGCTAGATCCAAGGCGAGGAAACCGGTAGTGAGACAGATCCTTCGGGCATCTGATATTCAAACCGGGCTCTAAGCAATGACTTTTGACGTGGACCAGATCTGAGTGACACATTTCTGGTACTTACCAAATGATTGAATGATCTTCTTGGTAAAGGGCGGAGTCCCTACGGGTGCACTAGTGATATTCGGATTGCACACCTTTAGGATTATGTTCCACCTTTGTCAAGGGTTTCATTCAGCTCGGGAGGTTATGGGTTGGGTTTATTAAGTTATCAATCATTAAACCAACTTTATATTTAACTAATCACTAAATATTAAAGTGTCACTTTAAAGATAAATAAAATTAGAATTCTATTTCTAGTTCTCATCAGTACAAAACCGTTAACCAATGGGGATACGCGTCGCCTGAATCGACTGTAAGAGAGATCCTTCGGTCTTCATGATCGTTAACCTACTCAGGGGATACGATGTTACCAGGACTGACCCTAAGGAGAGATCCTTCGGTACGGAACGCGAGAGCTAAGGGAGGTGTACGGGGTTGAAGGACGGAAATGAAGCCTCCATTTCAAGAAGAAGATAAGTCAGGGGACTAGAGACTTAACCGTGGTTTGGGGAGCCTGCTATATGCAAGGCGCTGGCGGAGTACCTTCGTGCGGACGCGCATTGGGATGTTGTGCATTATACTCAGTAGTGGCCCCGCTTCTCTATCAAGGAATCAACACTTCAAGATCACTCTTTTCCTCCTCACATTTAATTAATCTAAATAATTAATTTTAATAGTAAACTTAACTACTTATACGGATGGCCCAGAGATGAGCATAATAATTTACTCTACTATTTTACCCTTTTATTTTATCAAACCCAAAATCTTTTTAAAAGCTAATTTTCTTTTAAGAACCCCTCCGTTTTATTTTTTTTTTCTTTTAAAACCCGATCAGTTATCTGATGAACGGTTGAGTAGGGGAAAATATAATATCTGGAATAGATACTCGGTATTTTCCCTAACAAGCTAGGCTATACACGTCAGGTTCTCTGTCTATGTGTTGGTTTTAGTTTCTGAGTGACTATCGTTTACTTTATAAATTTAAAACTTGTAAAAGGGTTTAGTAAAAATCAGTCGTCTTCCCCCAAACCAATGTTTTGCAATTGTTACATCAAGTTTTTGGCACCGGGGAGATTGACATCTTTTTAAACTACTAAAACCATACGCATCAATATCATATAGGTAAATATCCATAAATAAGTTAAAAGGAGAAGCCATAAGTCACAAATCCTTACTTTCCAAAACAACTTATCCAAAACCAAATGAAAAGTTAAAACCATTATCAACTTATTGGATAAGTCATAAGTCAAAATGAGGGTTGAAAACGGAGAGCCAAACATGCACCAAATCTTAGAATTGCATATCAACAGTTACAATTTACAAGCGTACAGACGCCAATATTTTATATTATTGGATTTAGAAAGAAATTATTAAATTCTATTTTTAAATTCGAGTTTAACCAAGCCAATACGGTTAAATACCAAGCCAAGCTTAAGCTTAGGTTGGTGGGTGTGGAGGAGACCCATCATCCATGATGGTCCTCCACCTCAGATGCCACATTAGCAAGGGGTAGGAACATCATCCCCATGATGGTTCAAGTGTGTGAAGTGATAGACCTCCATCCCTTAAAAAAACAAAAAAACTCACCAATCAAGAAGGACGGCAAGCCCAGCAACCAAATGCCGTTCATGATGATGATGGGTCTATGCCATCCCACACCGAACCGTCTTATATTCTTATTTCAATTTCAAATCTTAACCGAGCCGTCTTGGTTTAAAGTGGGGTCGAGCCCGAGCTTACCCTAACTCGGCTAGAACATACTCATTATCCTAGAGGCGGTACCGATATATCCTGATAGATGCACACGTCACGCAAACGAGCCCCCACTGAAGTCCACATGCTTTCAACCAGGATGATGAAGCAAGCAAGCTAGATGAGTTGTACGTCAGATCCATAAAATAAAACCCACATCACCGTACAACTAATAATGCACAGAAAGTATAGTAGTACCACTATTATTCACTCCTCTATTGTAATGTTGAAGACAAAATCGTCGTTTAGGGAGTAACAGTGGGCCCCACAACCTCAATATTCACCATCATCAATGAAGTCATCTAACTCAAAAAACTCTTTGATACTCCTATCTCTCTCCTTGAGACCCTTCTGTTCCTCTCTCTCTCTCTCTCCTACTCATTTCTGTTATTTGAGCTGTAAAGATTTAATCTTTTTAACTAAACTCCAATACCCATTTCATCATTTGCAAAACCCAGTTAAATTTGCTCTTTTTATTTTAACAAATCAAGAAAAAAACATGAATCTTGATATGCCTAAATTGGTTTCAATGGCATAAAAAACATGCATTGTCTCTGTATAAAAATTTCATCTTTTTAGCCAGAACTTAGATACCCATTTCCCCATTTTCAAAACCCATCAAAACCCACTTACATTTTTTCATTTTTTTTTCAAAAAATTAATAAAAAACCATGATTCTTGATCACTAAATTTATTACAATAGCAATAAAAAAAAATCTGTCAAGATTTAATCTTTTTAACAAAAATCTGGTTACCCATTTCATCATTTTCCAATCCCAGTTAGATTTTGCCATTTTTTTCAAAAAAAAAATTAAAAAAAAATCTTGATGAATAAATTGATTCCAATCACATAAAGATTTAATCTTTTTAGCCAAAGCTCCAATACCCATTTCATCATTTACAAAACCCATCAAAACCCAGTTAGATTTGCACATTTTTTTATTAAAAAGTATCAAAAAATATAAAAAAAAAACCAAAAACCTTGATGAATAAATTGGTTCTAATCTTATAAAGTTTTAATCTTTTTAACAAAAACTCCAATACCCATTTCACCATTTTGAAAACCCATCAAAACCCACTTACATGTTCCCATCTTTTTAACATATAAAAAAAAAAAAATCTTAATAAACCTTTATAAAATCATGCATTTTTAAGTAAAAGTCTTCACAGTGGTGAATGGGTTGTGTAATATCCAATCTCAGTGCTAAATTCGCCTTCTTTCCACCATCACCACCAACCTACCAGATCAAGAAACAAGAAAACGGTAAGTTAACGGCTGTTTACAAATCCTCCTCTAAGGTGCTGACGTCAGCTAACGGAGGAGTTGATGACAGTGACGGTGGTTGCTCACTTGATGTGTTGGTGCTACCCACTAAAAGAGGGAATAAGATTGTGGCATTTTATTTAAAGAACCCTTATGCAAGGCTTACATTATTGTATTCTCATGGTAATGCTGCTGATTTGGGTCAACTGGTTGACCTTTTTGTTCAACTTAAAGCTAATCTTAGAGTCAATCTTATGGGGTCAGTTTTCATTTCTTTGTTTCTTACCTAACTTTTCTGTTCATGTTTATGTTCCCTTATATGTCAACATTTGGTTATTAAGATGTAAATAAATTATGTTATTTGTTATTTTTAGGTTTAGTGTTTGGTTGTGTTATTGTTTAGGTTTTTGTTGTCTTTAGTGTAATTGATCTTGATGTTGAACTTTATACATGTATGTATTGTTTTGGTAATTTGTGTGTGTGTTTTTATTTTTATTTATTTTTATTTTTTTTTATTATGTAGATTTGGTTACAATGATGATGTTGATGGATTATGTTTGTTTTTATATCTAGACATGACTTTAAACTTTGCATCTAAGATGTGAAGAGTGATCATAAGATTTATGTGGTAGATACTAGATGCATATAGATCTAGATCAATGGCGGATCTTGTGAAACGATTCCCCTTTGTTTTTTTGGTAAAATTTGCACTATGAAGCAAAAAAGCTAGGCGGGCCAGGACCTTGTCTTGCCCGTGGGGATAACTAGCAAAAAGACACATAAGGCACGAGTACATTTGTGAAACGATTCCCCTTTGTTTAACGCTTAGCGTGTGATTACCGTTATGATGTTCCGTGGTCCATAACACTGTGTTCCCGAGTTTCATTAAAGGATGGAAGAGAAAGGATATCCCTCCCCTTCCATTCTCTCCAATTCCTTCTAAATTGGAAAGATTGAAAATCACACTAAAATCCTCTTTATTATCCCTCTCATTCCCTCCCTTTCCCTCCTACAAAAAACTCCGGAACACATTTTTTCCCCACTTCCTTCCCAATCCTTTCTCTTCCATCCTTTAATGAAACTCTGGAACATAGTGTAAGTCTTTTTTTCGTCTTTTGCACGAAAATGTGAAGAGTCGTCGAAAGATGTTCATGATAGATACATATAGATCTATTCTGCTTTGAATTCACGCTTCGCATGTGATTACCGTTATGTTCTGTACTTCTGTGGTCCATGGATCACATTCCCGCGTTTTTGGCTCGGTGAATTGTAACTTGTTGAGATTAAAATTGAATCAAGAAAAGAAAAGGTGAAAAGAAAATGAAAGTTCTTGACTTTATTAGGGTTTACATCTTTATTTTCCTTGGTTCTTTGGCTACAAAGGGGGACCATTTTTTCACTGATCACTTATCTTGGAAAAGGGTAAAAAGTAAAACATAAGTTGTTGATGAATCTTGATAGAGACTGTGCTTGTTAAAGATTTAGGGTGGAATTTTGACAGTCATCTTTTTTTTTTTTGGTACTTTGATATTGTTCTTGTTTCTTCTACAGATTTTTTCGCTTTCTGATTTTGTGGCGTTTACATAATTGTCGTGTTTGATTTATTTTGGACAAAAAATATTTTGGTAAATCTAGGGGTGTTTGGATACGATACGATCTGATTCCTTTTCTGGTTTAATGTTTGATATGATTTATAATTTTCTCTTTCTGTCTTGGTTACCTTTAACAGATATGACTATTCGGGCTATGGCGCGTCAACCGGCAAGGTAAACCATTCTTCCATAACCAAAAAAATATACATAATGACCTTGGTTTTAAAAAAGCGTGAGGCGCTCTTAGGCGTCTAGGTCCCAAAAGCCGATGAGTCACACATTTGTAGTACTGACTCATCAAGAAAGTCAAAACGTCAGCCACGTGTCATGTTTGTTCGAATGTTTAAATAATTCTTTTATATTTGTTTTTATTATTTTTAATTTTCAGCCAAGTGAGCTTAATACATATGCTGACATAGAGGCAGTATACGAGTGTCTGCAGACCGAATATGGAGTTAGCCAGGAAGACTTGATTCTCTATGGACAATCGGTTGGAAGCGGGCCCACACTGCATTTGGCTTCTAAGTTACCTAGGTTAAGAGGTGTCGTTTTACACAGTGCCATCCTTTCTGGCCTTCGTGTCGTTTGTCATGTTAACTGCAGATTTTGCTTCGATATTTATAAGGTGATTTATCTGATTTACTTGCTAATCAAACCCGTAAACTAACTTACATTGTTCAATCAGTCGTTGCATCCCGATCAAGCTACTGACGTTTTTTATATTTGCAGAACATTAACAAGATTAAGAAGGTCAAATGCCCCACACTCGTGATACATGTAAGTTCAGCCCGTTCGTTCACGTATAGGAGTGTAAATGAGCCAAGCCGCTTGTGAGCTACTTAGATTGGCTTTCTAAAAGCTCGAATTGAGCCAGCTTAAACTAGCTTGAGACTAAGCTCGAGCCTAAAAGTAACCTTGCACTTGCACAATAGACAAGCCCGAGTCCGAAATTCCCTTGCCGAGCTCAAGTAGACTCGCGTGCCTGAACGACCCTAGTCGGAGATCTAGGCGTTTTGGCCATTAGGCGGGCCTAGGCGGTGATTTTTTTTATTTTTATTTTTTATTAAATTTCTAAGTATTTTTTAGTATTATGTGTATATATCCAAGTATTTCTAAGTATTATGTGTATATATGTTAACATATTTTCAAAAAACACCTAAATTTGTGTGTATATATATAAAATACATATAAAATACCAAAACGCCTAATTCCGCCTAGTCCCTAGGTTGGACCTCACCGCCCTCCTAGCGCTATTTGCAACTTTGGGTCTGACTTTTTTGAGCTGACCTGATTTCTTGATGTAAAATTGATAGGGTATGGAGGACGACGTTGTAAGTTGGCTACACGGAAACCGACTATGGAAGAAGGCTAAGGACCCATACGAACCGTTATGGATCAAAGAAGGCAACCACTGCAACTTAGAAGTCTACCCCGACTACATCCGTCATCTTTACAAGTTCATATACGATATGGAAACCATGACCACCAAAACCCGACTTACAAAGATCAAACAAAGACTCAGGTTACCAAAAAAGTCAAACACGGGTAAGTCAGCTGCTGGCCGCTCTTGTTGTTGTATAAAAGTCGGGCAGTCAAGCTGCTGCCCGAAATGTCCAACACCTCAATGCCCGAAATGTCCAAAACCTCAATGCCCAAAATGTTTGTGCTCGCCAAAGTGCCCGGACTGTTTCCAATGCGGATGCTGTTGTCTTAACTGGAAGTTTAGATGTTGCTGTCTGCCAAAACCGAAATGCCCAGATGTAAAGTTACCTAAATGCTCGTCGTGTTTAAGATGTGGATGCTTTACGTGTTTATGCAAGTGCATGCGGTGTTCTTGCTGGTGATATAGGTTCGGGTGGGTATACGTTGTGTTAGGATTTCGAGCAGGGAAAGGTTATAAACATGTATAGATTTTGTTTATTCGCGGGCGCGCTTATGAAGATGGCGAAGCGATAGGGATTTAGTGTTTTGATGATAACTAGATTTTCTGTGAATTACTGGACAATTATTTATGTTGATGCACAACAATTTCATATCAATGATTAGGGGTATGTTTGAATAAAATTTAGTTGTGTATGAATCATCATCTCATACATAACCCGTACGAATTTAAGGATGTAAACTAGGCGATACGAAAAAATTGAGGCCGGCCCTGCCGGTTTGATCTTCAAGCTTTGCCACTGGCATGGTTCATCTTACGACTTAGAGTATCGGCGCATGGTTCATCTTACGACTTAGAGTATCGGCGCATACACGAGAGAGTAAGTAGCCATTGACTCTCATCTACTAACCAACTAGTAACTGATGCTTTAAATACTCTTAAAGGGCAAGATGAATGTTCTCTTTGTGAATGTCAGGAGGTAGTTACATCTTTTATAGAAGTGTACGTAGCTCATGGGTGACGATTAATGACACGAGATGAATACATCACAAAAGTAATCATGTTTGGGTTGGTTAATAAGTTAACCCGAACACTATCGACTTAATATAGCTGAATATAATCCTCTAAGTAAACAAATTGATATTTAGGGTGTGTTTGGTATGAGGTAATGGAAAGAACGAATGAATGAAATAGGAGATTATCATTTCATGGTCTCGTTTGGTTACCAAGTAAGAATGAAATGAATCATTACATAGTATTGTTTGATAAGCAGGAAAAGACGAAGGAAATCAGGAATATAATCGACGGTGGTGAGTAGTGGCAGCGACCGTTGACAGTGGGTGCCGACGGTGGTGGATGGTGGCAATGGCGGTGGTCGGCGGTGCGGCGACAGTGGTGGTAGCAGTGGTCAGTGGAGGTGGGTGGCGGTGACAACGATGGGTGGTGATCGATGGTGGCGGTGGTCGGTGGATGGTGGTGGCGACAATGACGGTGGTCGGGGTGGCGGCAGTTGGTGGGTGGTGGTAATAATCGGTACTTCAAAAATTCCCAACAACGATTCCAACTTTCAACGCATTGCCGGACAATGAACCTTTGTTAACTGAGAACTAACTCAATTAGTGGATGTTGACGTGGACGCTAACGTGGCATGCTCACTCTGACGTGGCGTGCCAACACTGGCATGGATGATAGCGTGGATGCTGACGTGGACGTTAACATGGCATACCATGTCAGCGTCCACTAACTTGGTTAGTCATCAGTTAAAAAAAGTTCACCAGAGAAAAAATGTATGAAAGTTGAGATCGTTGTTGGGAATTTTTGAGGTACAAATTATTATCATCAGCTAATGGATGAAAGGTTTGTATTATTAAAATCCAATACTCCTAATAATTTTGTTGATTGATAATGAGTGATGTGCATTAAAATTAACTAGTGTGTTTAAAGGCGCGCATTGCGCGCCTTACAGTTTTGTCGTATCCAAAACCCTAAGAAGCTATTATCAACAAAGTAAATACCATTTTTCATACCATAATTTAAAAACGACACCTCTCACAAACATGTGTATCTTTGTATTTATTACTTAATAGCATGTTGTGAATGGAAAAGAAAATGGAGTCACCATTTGCCTTTCCCATGTTTTGAACCTAAGACCTCAAACAATAGAAATGCACCACAAACCACTCCACTACTAAGCCATGTTGTTATTTATTATAAAATCATATATTAAAAAAGTGTTTGGACTTAAAAAAAAAAAAAAAAAAAAAAAACCTTAACCTTCCCATGTTTTGAACTTATGACCTTAGGTAACACAAATGCATTACAAACCACCCCACCACCAAGCTATTTTGTAACTTATTAGGAAACCATATATTTTTATTAATAAATAAGTGTTTGTAAAAAAAGAAAAGAAGAAAAAAGGTGATGCAATACTGTTCAATTTCTTCCGATACTGTTCAATTTCTTCTGCTATTAACTTATTTTCCCGGGGTTGAAAAATCTAATTTTACATGATAATCTATTGCAAATGGCTCAAGTTAACTAACCACAAAATCTCTCAATCATTGCATGTTCATAGTATTCTAATCAGTAATAACTCATATTCCCTAATCTAAAACCTAATCAGTAATCATCTAGAGAATCACTTATGTAAACTGCAACTATTAAAAAACTAATCACATCTCTCTAATTTCTCACATTCTAATGGCTCTTATAATTCCTAACCTAATCAACTAAACAAACACTTAAGTTGGAAGTTGTAATCATTGCATCTCATTATGCCACGTGGCATAATCAAGAGATGGTTGAGGCCACCATTGAACGCCACGTCAGCAACTATCAATTCTTTCCGGGAGCGTCCCGGGGTTGAAAAATATAACCATTCTAATAATACTAATACTAATTGTAATAATTATTACTCTTGTAATTAAATAAATAAAAAAAAATAACCTTACTATAAGGTGACACCATGTGTTGCAGTGTTGCGCGATTCTTTCTCCTAACTTCTAAAATTCCAATGATAACATGGCGATTGGGCTGATTTTCAACATCGTAGATAAGAACCTGGTTTAAAAGAAAAAACATGATTAATGAATAACATGAACACTTTGTGTGTTTTTTTCCTGTATGAACGAAACCCCACAAAAAATAGTCGATTTTCTCCCTTTTTTATATAGGACTATGGTACTCGTTGAAAAGATAATAAAACGCTCGTTAATTTGGTGTAATTTTTTTCTTTAAAAAATCTCGTATATAAAAGATATAAACGTTTAAAAATTATGGGAAGAAACGTGAGAGAGAAAATTTTTAATTTATTTTTAAGTTCTTTTTTTCTAAAATAACTCAATTTAATTTAGGGTTTTATGTTTATTTTTTTTTAATTAAAAAAGGAAATAGTTCAAAAACACTAAAATCTTTCAATTATGATACAACGTGGCACTCTCAAGGGAAAGTTAAGGCCTTCATTGCACGCCACGTCAGCATATACGTTTTCTTTTATATATATATAGATAGAAGATAGATTATAGAAATACTCGTTACAAAATTATCTATATATCTATATACATATATATATATATATATATATATATATATATAATAAACCAAAGCATTTTTTATGACATCTATTATCTATTATATATTAATATATGTAAAAGAAAACGTATATGCTGACGTGACGTGCAATGGACAATTGAGTGTTTTTAGTGTTTTTGAATTATTTCTTTTTTTAATTAAATTGAGTTATTTTAGGAAAAAAGAATTTAAAAATAAATTTAAAATTTTATCTCTCATATTTCCTCCCATAATTTTTAAACGTTTATATCTTTTATATACGGGATTTATTAAAGAAAAAAATTACACCAAATTAACGAGCGTTTTATTATCTTTTTAACGAGTACCATAGTGCTATATAAAAAAACGGAGAAAAAATCAACTATTTTTTGTGGGGTTTCGTTCATACAGGGAAAAAAAAACACAAAGTGTTCATGTTATTCATTAATCATGTTTTTTCTTTTAAAGCAGGTTCTTATCTACGATGTTGAAAATCAGCCTAATCGCCATGTTATCATTGGAATTTACTAGGTATACTTCATCAAGAGAAGCTAGGAGAAAGAATCGCGTAACACTGCAACACATGGTGTCAGCTTATAGCAATGTTATTTTTTTTATTTATTTAATTACAAGAGTAATAATTATTACTATTAATATTAGTATTATTAGAATGGTTATATTTTTCAATCCCGGGACGCTCCTAGGAAAAATTAATAGTTGCTGACGTGGCGTTCAGTTGTGGTCTTAACCATCTCTTGATTATGCCACGTGGCATAATGAGATGCAATGTTACAACTTCCAACTTAAGTGTTTGTTTAGTTGATTAGGTTAGGAATTATAAGAGCCATTAGAATGTGAGAAATTAGAGAGATGTGATGAGTTTTTGAATAGTTGCAACTTACATAAGTGATTCTTTAAATGATTACTGATTAAGTTTTAGATTAGGGAATATGAGTTATTACTGATTAGAATACTATGAACATGCAATGATTAAGAGATTTTGTGGTTAGTTAACTTGAGCCATTTGCAATAGGTTATCACGTAAAATTAGATTTTTCAACCCCGGGACCCTCCCGGTGTAATCAGCTAGTGTCATAATATTATGCAATCTCTTTTTTGAGAGATGTCATATAGGATGTGATGTGGCAACTCTAGACCAATTAAAAAAAGAATAAATATGGTTTAAATATGGTTTAACATAATCTATTAAATACCTAATCTGCTAAATGTAAATATTAAAACTTTATTATTTTCTCTCTCATGTTTCCTTTCACAACTTTTAAATGTTAATATCTTTTATATACGAGATTTTTTAAAGAAAAAAATTACATCAAATTAACGAGCGTTTTATTATCTTTCCAACGAGTACCATAGTGCTATATAAAAAACGGAGAAAAAAACGACTATTTTTTGTAACTCAACATGTATTATGTCAGGTTTAGAATTAGTTTAAAAAAATTGTGGGTTTGGGTCGGGCTTTGGATTAGGTGATACCCGACCCAATTACCCTTTTTTATATTAGAATATGATAACTTATGACAGTGATTTGTTTAAAATAATAATAATAATAATAATAATAATAATAATAATATTCATTAATCATATATTGGCATATGCCATTTTTATAGTTTAGATATTTCTAATTTTATTCACTTTACTTAGATTTATCAACCCGGGACGCTCCCGGGGTATAAACTAGTTATATATATGGAGAAATGCCACACAAATGTAACCAAGTTTGCTTGGTGTTCTAATTAAGTCACTCAAACTTTTTTTGTCTCTCTAAAGTCATTAAAGTTTCATTTGTTGTTCTAATACTATGTAATTACCAGGTCATCAGGTCACCTTCTTTTTTTATTTTTATTTTTTCTTTCATTTTAATGTTTATGTGGATATTATTTTTATTAGGTGAGTTTTATAAAATGAAGATTTAAAAAAAAATATATATTTTTTTTAAATTTTACATGTTTAAAAAATTTATTAAAAAATATTAAAACCTAACACATCATCACTTTTACCTGGAAACCTGATAATTACATAGCATTGAAAAACTAAATGAAACTTGAGTGACTTTAGAGAGACAAAAAAAAGTTTGAGTGACTTAATTGGAACAGTTAGCAAACTTGGTTACATTTCTATAAAGTTACCCCTTTTTTAACACAAACTTAATTTCTATGCATATATCTCAAAGCAAAGCCGAATAAGCCGCGTATCTCTTCTACTTTGTCTTATTTTTACCAAATAATTCTTTTTTTCCCCTCACACATTGATACAATTGTTAAGAAAAAACTTTCTTCAACCAACCCAGCCATGCTCAATAGATCGAAAACCCCCCATGCGTTAATCGATGGTTTCTATTACGAGCTTGAATATCAGATAAAAACGAAGAGTAAAATGGAAATATGAACTTTAAGGCCTGATCGACTCATCCCTGGTTCAATCATTCGAAGAACTTTGTCGCAGATCGCCTCATCCCGGTTCAATCAATAAAAGAAAAATTCTTAGTTCAACCAAGAATAACTTCTTGATTAGATCAGAAATAATTGAATTTCGAGATTTGTTTGATTCATACCCAAGTTAAATAGATAACAAAAAAACATTGCTTCAATGAATACACCCCTTGATTTATATAAATTGTTTTATTAAAAGTGGTGCTTCATTGATGAATAAGCCAAACAATGACAGAAGCTTACAAAATGGTATGTGCAATAGCGATGATGACGATGAGAACCTGGAAGGGTGGTTGAAAGAGAACAGAGTTGAAGAGATATGTACCCGCGCGTGCGCACAACTGAAACTCACACGCACGTCAGCACAACAATATGACGTGGAATTCCAGAAGATGGCGCACGCAACCACAGGAAAGGACAGGTGTCACCCGACAAGAGCAGGACACACAACCAATCAGAGGCGTTAATTCCCTGCTCCATGATCTCCTGCCAGTACGAGGTACGAGAAAGGACAAAAAGGACAATGACATGACACGTGGACCAATCGCAAAGAGATAACGCGAGAAATGACAACGGTCACAATAGTACAAGACAGCTGTCATTCTCCTCACAGCCAATCACTGACCACCTCAGGGGCCTATAAATACCCCCCTTCGTCATCAGAAGAAATCATCAGCTCATTGAGAGAGAATTTATACTATATAGCTGTGAGAAATAGATTATAGTCGAAACTCTGTAATAGTCCTACTCAGTGTTCTGTATCCGTCTTATTGATTAATGAGAGTTATATTCTTTCCTATATTCATATACTAACATTGTTATATAAGGATTGTTATATTGTTGTTTCTTCATTGGCGCCATCCGTCTTTTGAGCTTCAAGAACAGCAAACTTAAAAACTTCTATTTCTCTAAAAACCAGCTATGAGTTCTTTACCGACGACAAGCTCCCCCGTAGGCATGTCAGGCACTGGTGTCGCTCAGGCGCACACCAGCCAGCTTGACAACACCACAGAGGAGCAATTTCATGGTACGGATGCAGGTCGCACACCGTCCTCCGGGACCAGACAGACCCCGTCCTTCCAGTTTGTCACTGAGAATGTCCAAGCTTCCCCTGTTGGGCAGGCCACGCCGATGGTTAGCCCGGAGGTGTGGTATGCTCAGCAAAAGGAAGCCCTGAAGCAAGCATTCCTAAAAAAAGATTAAAGAACAACAGCTAAAAGAGGCATCCCGCGCACTATCCTTCAGCGAAGGAAGGCCTGTCACCGTGTCGGAAAGGCCATCCAGAGCTGCAGGACAAGGCGGCGGGAGCAATCACCTCACTGACCCAACTTGGAAGGCAGACTCCGATGAGTCTCAGAGCCGTTTTCACCGTGACACAAGCCAGTATTTGACCAACACAGTTGATCGAACACACTTTTTGTCCGGTGAGGACGACCTCACACAACCCTACTATCCTCCTTCATTCAGTGAAAAGTCAAAGTTTACACCGCGCATCGCGCTAGCCACGTTGCCCGCAAGAACCAAAATTCCAAGCACTTTGGGAAAGTTCGACGGCACCGGCGACCCTGACGACCACTTGAGAAGCTTTGAGATTGCAGGGAAATGCGCGAGGTGGAGCCTGCCCGCATGGTGTCACATGTTCGCGCAAACGCTTACGGGCGCGGCGCGAGTATGGTTCGACAGCCTGCCAAATGGCAAGATAGATAACCTAAAAGAATTGACCGATAAGTTCTCAGACCACTTCAGCCAAAACAAGATAATTGAATGTGACTCCACTGACATCTTGCAAGTCAAGAGACGTGAGAACGAGTCTATTGAAGACTATATCACCAGGTTCAATCGATAAGCCCTGCAAATCGGACCAATTGGATTCGAACTCATGAAAGCAGCGTTCACACAAGGAGTGAGGTGTGACTCGCTAATCCACACTTTGGCTGGATGCACAGGCATGCCCAACACTTGGGAAGAGATCATGCGCGGCGCAAAGAATTACGCAAAAACTGAGAGAGAGCTATCTGTCTGGAGCAGAATTCAAGCACCGCAGTACACAGATACACAAGCACAAGCAGCGCGCAACAGAAATAACAGGCATGAATGAAAAGGAAAATGGAACGTCTGGACGAGGCTCCAAGGAGCCAACCAGACGGTAACAAAGCCCACCGCACCTCAAGAATACCAACACAACACGTCACTCGTGCATAAATCTGGTAGAATGAGTCACAACAACTGGACTCCTTTGTGACAACTCGGGTAAATCTCTCTTTTGGTTTCTATCTTTTTGTTTGTTTCCTTCGTTATTTCTTTTGTTCTTTTGGTGCTTGTGCAATTTTCGGGACGAAAATTCTTTTAACGTGGGGATGATGTGACACCCGGCAAATTCTGGTTAACAACGTTGTCTAGATGAAAGTCTACCTTAGCGAGTCACGCGTATGTTGTACTTAACTGGGTTAGTTAAGTCGGGTTATGGTTCGGGAACTATTGGTTAGTCTAGAAGATCATTGGATGTTGGTCTAGAGGTTCGTTAGATGTCAGTCCTTAACCAAGTGTACAAACGGTGACGATTTGTAGGATCGTCAGGGCATACGGAACGTACGAGTCTCGAGTCCCGGGAATTGGTGAACGAGTGTGAAAATGTGTATTTACTTGTATTATGTGTTTACAATCATTATGTGACTTGTCGGTACGTGAATATGTGTTAACATATGTTAAAACGGGGTTTAACGCGCAAAACGCACAAAACCAACCCCTATAGGCGATTAGGAAGCCTAATCACCTATAGGGGAGGCGAGTAGGGAACATTATAGGCGAGTAGAGGGCTACTCGTGTGTATGTAGGGGCGATTAGGCCCAATCACATGAACATTCATGCGATTAGCAGCCTTAATCGCATGAAACTGCTGCACAATCGCTAGTTACGGGCTGGACGACTAAAAACGACTATAAATACCATACTTAACCTCCTAAACTTCATTATACAAACCCTAGTCGTCCCATAACCCGCCCCAACACATAAACAACCTCTGGAAGGCGATTTTTGATCAAAACACAAGGTTTCAAGCTTGAATCATCATTCTTTCATAATCCTAAGGTTTGGTTTTCATCCATAAATCTTTATAAACGTTTTTAATCAATCCCTAATGGTCCAGACCTGTTCTTAAACGAAAAAGCTTTCTGAAAATCGTCAATAAGGGTTGTTAATCGGATTATAACTAATATACATGCGTTATGGGTGTGTATGATTAAAAAGCTAGGATTTTTATGATTCATGATGATGATTTGATATGTTATTATGTTAGATCAGAATTTATATTGATAGTATGATGATAGAAATCTCAGTAATTGGATATTAGGGTTATGATTACGCGTGTTAGTATGATGTTGCATGCTATGTGAATGGTGTTTGGATTACTTGGTTGCATGCAGGACTGATTATACGAGGTTAAACGAAGGATTTTGGGTTAAACATGTTTAGGATAATGTTTGGGATGATATTGGGTGGTTACACACGTTCTGGATCTGATTTGGAGCGTTAAACGCGCGAAAAACCGGAACAGCAAGGTTACAGGCGAGTAGCATTTCTAATCGCCTATGTTATAGGCGAGTAGGGTGCTAATCGCCTATAACTCAGGCGAGTAGAGGCCTACTCGTGTGACAGTAAGGGTGATTAGCCCTAATTGCTAGTAAGTTCAGGTGATTAGCCCTAATTGCTAGTAAGTTCAGGTGATTAGCCCCAATTGCTAGTAAGTTCAGGTGATTAGCTCCTAATCGCCTATAATAGAGGCGAGTAGGGTTCCTAATTGCTAGTTGACCAACCTAAATGCTAGTTGACTTTTCCTAATCGCGTGTACTGCTGCTGTAAGTGTAAATTAGCATTCCGAGACCCGATTTAACATGTAGTAACATGCTAGGAACCCCGTAACATGTCTAATAACTTGGTAACATATATTTGGGTGTAATTCGGTGATACGTGAACTATGTGCTAGGACTTGTTGTGCGTTAACGTATGTTAATTGTGAATGCGTTATTGTATGTTGTGGAGCGTAAACATGACACGGGGAGTCTCGGGTCACCAATGGGATGTCGAGTCTTGTACTTTGGGTCAGTTAAACAGTCACGGTGTTTTCAAACGAACTTGGTTATGGTCTGGACATCTAGGGACTAATTAACCTGCGGGTTATTAGTCTAAGTACTTGTAACTGTCGTATGTTAGGTCGCCGCTTTACGGGACTAGCATAGCAGCTGAGTTTACTCGGGTTAAGGAGTAACGCAACTTAAGGTGAGTTTACGGCCCCTCTTTTAAACTGGTTTCATATTTCGGGGGAGAAAACATGTGTTAAAACGATTATTTGGTAACTACTGTCATACTATGGGTTTCTATTGTGTACTACACGATCTTTGGAAGTCCCGGGGGGAACCATGAATGTGCGGGTTTGCACAACGGGGAAATGTGAATAGCGCTATTGGGAGTGACCAACCCCGCTCGTCGACTTGGAGGGTCGGCGGGTGCATATTGTCTCAAACAGGAACAACAGGAACATTTGGTACTTTTCGGGCACAACATCTGGTATTCGAGTTAGTAATGGTTTTCCAATCGTGGTAGTAACAAAACGTACGCCTAGCTAGCGTATACTGGTTTTCGATTTGTTATAGTATGGACAGGTGGACTTGGTACTTGGATACAAAACCTGTAAACTCACCAGCATTTTTGTGCTGACGTAAACTTTTACATGTTTTCTCAGGTCGCTAAGGTAGCACGACTGGACTAGGGCGCACGCGTCTGCACGGCGTCTAACTAGGGTTGCATGGTCTTTTGAACGTTGAACTATTATTTCATTGTTGAGATACTGTTTTTGAATAAGCTTCCGCTGTAAACGGGATTTTAAACTATGTTTTGAAATTGCATTTATCTTCATTTAGACTTGTTTATTGTGATCGTTGGTTTGGATCCTGGTTTGTCATGCGCCTCGCGGTAAAACTCCGCAAGTGGATTTTGAGGGTGTGACATCCTTTGACAAAAACACCAGCGCAAGTCCTAGCCACGGAAAATGTTGATTTCCCAGAGCCAAAGGTCATCAAACGAAGGGAAGGGCTAGACCACAACAAGTTCTGCGCCTACCATCAAGACATAGGCCACGATACTGACAAGTGCTACCAGTTGAGGCGGGCCATCGAGGACGCGTTGAAATCGGGTAAACTTGGACACCTGTTACAAAATATGGAGCGTAAACAAACGGCGGGCCCACCGCCAAAAAAGATAAAAAATGTGAGTATGATGATATATAGCAGTGGGCACCGGCCTCAGAAGCGAAAGCTAGAAAAAACAGCAGAATGGAAAGAACAACAAGTGTGCTTCCCGGTGGTCAAGGGTGGTCCGTCTGCCACACGGACAATCATTGTCACGGCCATCTTCGATCACTACAGGACTACCAGAGCGTTCATGGACACGGGTAGCAACTCTGATATCATGTATGGCCAATGCTTCGACCTGCTAGACGAGGAAGATAAGCAACGTTTGCGCCCCATCAACTCCCCAATTATGGGATTTTCAAATGAAGTTGTGACCCCACTCGGGGAGATATCTTTCCCCCTCACTCTGGGAGCACATGGGCGCTCACGAACTGGAGAGGTCACTTTCCTTGTCATCCCAATGAAGTCCAAGTATGATATCATCCTGGGGCGGGACTCTATGGCCTCATACAACTAGGGGTGTTCAAAATCGGATAATCCGAATTTCGGATATCCGAATTTCGGATAATCCGAAATTTCGGATAGTCAATATTGAGATCCGAATCCGAATCCGAAATTTCGGATATCCGAAATTCGGATATCCGAAATTTCGGATTCGGATTCGGATCATCCAACGGATAATCCGAAACTTAAAAAAAAATTAAAAAAATAATAAAAAAAACTATAAAAAAACGTTCCCCTTTATGCCTAAAACGTGAACCTATTAAAAAAACAAAAATCGAAGTTAGATAAACGAAATTTGAATAACAAATATATAAATAAAAAACTTATTATTTTGATTGAAGGGGGCTGTGGAGGTCGGATACGAGGTGGACGGGGGCTGTTATAGAGGAGAGAAGAGAGAGCAACAACTATGGATTAGAGGAGTATGGACTTAGAGTTAGAAGGATTAAGGATTTAGGATTGTGTATTGTATTATGTAGTGTATATAATATTATATATTTATATATATATATATATATATTTAATATTCGGATTCGGATAATCCGATTATCCGAAAATTTTCAAAATCAGGATCCGAATCCGAATCCGAAATTTCGGATAATCCGATTTTCGGATATCCGAAAATCGGATTATCCAAAATTTCGGATAATTCGGATTCGGATTTTCAGATTTTTCGGATTCGAATTTTGGATTATCCGATTTTGAACAGCCCTACATACAACATGGTCACCTCCACAGTCCACAGCGCAATCGGTTTCCCCACCCCAAACGGTGTGGCAATCGTGTGGGCTAACAGAGAGTGCGCCATGACCACGGAGTCCCACCCAGCCAAGATGTTAAAGCCGTGTCCGCGCACGGAGCCAGAGAAGTGGATTTTAAATCCAAAGTTCCCTGATCAACCCATCACACTGGGACCGGCAATCTCAGAGAACATCAGAGATCACTTGAAGCAGCTTCTCCGCAAAAATATGGACGTTTTTGCATGGCAACCGTCAGACATGATCGGCGTCCCACGCGAACTCGCCCAGCACAAGCTCAACACATATCGCTCCGTGGAGCCCATCGCGCAAAAGCGACGAAGCATGGGCGCTGAAAAAACGCAAGTGATGAACGAACAAGTCGGAGAACTGTTAAAGGCTGAAATCTTAAGGGAAACACGGTATCAAACCTGGGTTGCCAACCCAGTAATGGTAAAGAAAAGCAACGGCGGATGGAGGATGTGTGTAGACTACACCGACCACAACAAAGCATGTCCGAAAGACTGCTACCCGTTGCCAGAGATTGATTTGAAGATAGACTCCCTAGCGCTCTTTCGTTTTAAATGCTTCCTGGATGCCTACAAAGGGTATCATCAAATCCAGATGGCGCTAGAGGACGAAGACAAAACAACTTTCTGTACGGATAAAGGGGTCTTCTGTTACACCAAGATGTCGTTCGGCCTAAAAAATGCGGGAGCCACTTACCAACGGTTAATGGACCGCGCATTTGCCAAGCAGATAGGGAAAACCTTGGAAGTCTATGTGGATGACCTATTCATCAAGAGCAAAGAAGAGGACCAAATGTTGAAAGACATAGAAGAAACCTTCAAGCACTTGAAAGAAATCTGTATGAAGCTGAACCCAAGTAAATGTGCTTTTGGGATGGAAGAGGGAAAATTCCTTGGCGTTGTGGTCACCAAGGATGGTTTCAGACCAAACCCTGAAAAGATACAGGCCATTGCGCAAATGCCCTCCCCGTCCACATTGAAAGAAGTCCAAACGTTGAACGGGCGCCTAGTCGCAATCAACCGTTTCCTGTCGCACCATGCAAGTAAATCAATCCCATTCATTGAACCGCTAAAGAATTGTCTGAAAAAGAATCACTTCAAATGGACCGCAGAAGCGGAGAAAGCTTTTCAAGAAATGAAAGAATGTTTGATGGATTTACCAACACTCACCGCCCCACTGCCAAGAGAGCCCTTGACGATGTATTTGTGCGCAACAGAGCAGGCGGTGAGCGCGGTACTGAAGGTGGACAGAAAGCTGGTACAGACACCCATCTATTACATCAGCAGGGTCTTAACAGACGCAGAAACCAGGTACACCACCATGGAAAAGCTAGTCTTAGCTCTCGTTCACGCATCACGAAGATTGCGCAGATATTTCCATGGCCATCCCATCAATGGGCCATCGAACTGGGTGAACATACCATTTACTATAAGGCGCGCCCAGCAATTAAAGGACAAGTACTGGCAGACTTCATTGCGGAGGTACCTCAAGAAAAAATTGAATAATGCAAAGCGGAGCAAGACCCGCAACCATCATGTGACGAAAAAGCTATCTGGAATCTTTACACAGACGGGGCCTCAAACAAAGATGGTGTGGTGCAGGAATTCGCCTTGTTAGTCCGGAAGGCACCGAGTTCACCTACGTAATCAGGCTCGAATTCAAAGCCACCAACAACGAGGCTGAATACGAAGCCTTCCTTGCCGGACTGCGCATTGCGCAAAAGCTAGATGCCAAACACATCTTCGCGCATGTTGACTCCATGCTAGTTGCGGGCCACATTACAGGGAAATATGAAGCAAAAGAACCTTCAATGATCATGTATCTCCAACGTGCCAAAGAGCTCATGGCCAACTTCCCTAGCTGCACCATCGACCACATTAAACGCAGTCAAAACAAGCCGGCGGACGCTCTAAGCAAAATGGCCTCTACAAGCTTTAGCCATTTAGCAAAAGAGGTCCGAATTGAAACCCTGAGCGAACCGTCTGTTCTACCCAAGGAAGTCAATGTCATACAAACGGGTGTTGACAGCTGGATGACTCCGATAGTTTCTTGCCTCACCACCGGCGCCCTGCCCGAGCAGCGTGCCGAAGCTAGGAAGATACAACACAAAGCCCTACAATACCAGATGCAAGATGGAGTGCTCTATCGGAAGTCATACTTAGGGCCACAACTGCGATGCGTAGATGCGGTCGATGCGGATTACCTGGTGCACGAAATACATGAGGGGATATGCGGGATACATGCTGGGCCACGCATGGTGGTTGCCAAAATTATGAATGCAGGTTACTACTGGCCGGGCATGCACCTGGACGCCTTGAAAATCATCCGAAAATGTGACTCTTGCCAGGGCCATGCCCCCAACACCTTGCGCCCCAAGAATGACCTCATCCCAGTAACCTCAGCATGGCCATTCCAAAAGTGGGCTATCGACCTTGTGGGGCCATTCCCAATGACGACAGGAAAAAGAAGATTTCTGATAGTTGCCATTGACTACTTCACCAAATGGGTCGAAGCTAAACCGCTCGCTGAGATCACGGCTAATCACGTCAAGAAGTTTATTTGGGAATTCATCATCTGCCGCTTTGGGTTACCCATGTCAATTGTTACAGACAACGGGACCCAATTCGCGGACAAAGGGTTGCTGAAATGGTACACGGACTTGCACATCCAGCCTACATTCACTTCGGTCGCGCACCCGCAAGGAAATGGCCAGGTTGAGCGCGCAAACCGAAGCATAGTGGAAGGTATCAAATCCAGGTTGGGAACTAAAGGGAAGGCTTGGGCAGAGGAATTGCCGAGCGTGCTATGGGCTAACCGCACATTAACAAAAACGAGCACCGGTGAGACCCCGTTCAGCCTCACATACGGCTCTAAAGCCATGATACCCGCAGAGATCGGATGCCCGTCAGCAAGAGTCCTCTCAGCAACCCAGACAGACAATGATCGAGAGCTGCGGTAAGAGAAGCAAACTACAAGCAACAGTTGGAGAAGTATTATAACGCAAAAGTCAAACCCCACACCTTCCACACGGGAGACTTCGTCCTAAGAAACAATGAGGCCAGCGGCGCCATACCCAAAGGGAAACTGGCCCCCACTTGGGAGGGGCCATACCGTATAAAAGAAGTCCTCGGCAAAGGAGCCTACAAGCTCTCAACCTTAGACGATAATCCAGTTCCCCGAACATGGAACGCTGCCCAATTGCGGAAGTGCTATATGTAATATTATTCCGTCTTGTAATGAAGGCCGAAGCGCCACTTGATGAAATGAAATATGGAAATTTCTTTACTTTATATGCACTTCGTCTCATAAACATTGTATGGTTAAGATACAATGTCTAAACTAAAAATTGCACTATTAATTTGCAATTTCCTAAACTGCGCGATTGTATGGTTAAGATACAACGCGCAAACTAAACATTGTATGGTTAAGATACAATATCTAAACTAAAAATTGCACTGTTAATTTGCAATTTCCTAAACTGCGCGATTGTATGGTTAAGATACAACGCGCAAACTAAACATTGTATGGTTAAGATACAATGTCTAAACTAAAAATTGCACTGTTAATTTGCAATTTCCTAAACTGCGCGATTGTATGGTTAAGATACAACGCGCAAACTAAACATTGTATGGTTAAGATACAATGTCTAAACTAAAAATTGCACTGTTAATTTGCAATTTCCTAAACTGCGTGATTGTATGGTTAAGATACAACGCGCAAACTAAACATTGTATGGTTAAGATACAATGTCTAAACTAAAAATTGCACTGTTAATTTGCAGTTTCCTAAACTGCGCGATTGTATGGTTAAGATACATTGCGCAAACTAAACATTGTATGGTTAAGATACAATGTCTAAACTAAAAATTGCATTGATAAATCTGCAATTTCCTAAACTGCGCGCTGCATGGTTAAGATGCAACACGCACCCTAAACATTGTATGGCTAAGATACAATGTCAAAAACAAAAATTGCATTGATAAATCTGCAATTTCATAAACCGCGCGTTGCATGGTTAAGATGCAATGCGCACCCTAAACATTGTATGGTTAAGATACAATGTCAGAAACAAAAATTGCATTGCTAAATATGCAATCCCCTAAACTGCGCGTTGCATGGTTAAGATGCAACACGCACCCTAAACATTGTATGACTAAAATACAATGTCAAACATAGAGATTGCACTAACAGGCTGCAACTTCTTAAATGCGCAATACAAACATCGTATTCCCAACATACAACGACTACAACAACAATTGCCCAGCCGAGCTGCAATTACTTAAACTAAAACGTTGTACAATTGGGATACGAAGCGCAAAACAAGCAAGTCATGTGTATACAACTCAAACCTACACTAAACCATATGCTTAAAATTTCCATAAAATAATTAAATTGCGCAACAAATTTCAAACAAACATGTTTTTCACTAAAGGAAGGTTTCCAGTAATATATCACAGTTTACAGGCGTGGAAATCATGAATAGAAAAACATTACAAGCAAAACAATAAGAAAACAAGCAGCAACAGGCTTTATTCTTTGGGCTCGGAAGACACATCGCTGAAGTCATCATCTTCATCTGATCCCGACAAGTTCAGTCTCTCGCTGGCCTCAGGCTGCTCACCCGACGTCACATCTGCTGCCTTGGCTTTCTTCAGGGCATATTCGCGTCACGTATGAGTCAGCCCCTGCTTGTCAAAGGACTCTTTCAGTTCAAAGCACGTTGGCCGGTCACGATGACCAACGATGAAGTCCACCAGCTCATACTTCAGCCCGTCAAACTCAGCAGCTTTCTTGCGCCCCACAAGCTTCGCGGCAGCGTTCACCGCAGCCACAGTCTGGCGCGTCTGGTCACAATTTTTTACATAATGGGCGACCTACACAAACATCAAACAGAAGTGCTCAATTCGTATAAAACACAAAAGAAGTCACTAAATGAGAGGACACAAAGACAAAAATGAATACAAACCTCAGGGACACAACGGGTGAGCAACCAGTCACGGTCACCCTCCGCAAGACTCACCTCATCCTTGGTATCTAACAGCTGCCCCTCAAGCTCGAGGTTCTTCTGCTGCAATGACAGGTTCTCCTTGTCCAGCTCCTCATGCGCCTCCCGCAACTGCTTAATCATTTCATATTTTCCCTCAGCAAATCGCGAGACTCGAGCAACTTATTGTAATGTTGCTTCACGAGCCTCCCCTTCACCTCCAACTCCTTGGACAGCTCCTCATTCCGAGCCTCAACCTCGCTAATACGCTTCGCAGATGCCTCCATCTTGGCATTCGTCTTAGCGCAAGCAACCTTCCACTGTTGCTCTCTTTCAGATATCTGCTCCCGAAGTTTGTCCCGCTCCTCGCGGAATGTAACAGCGTCCCACTTGGCACGCTTCAGCTCATCGTGCATCCGATCGCGCTCCTCAGTGACCCATTGCAAATCTTGGTGGAACCTGTTGCAGTCATGCGCCATAGATCCCCACTCTCGAACGATCTCGGCAGACGTGGACAACATGTTGGCCACACTTAAGATGTGATCATCCATGAGCTCACCGCGCGGACGCGTGGCCTGATGCTCACGCTCCCCGGGAGGGATAACATTCGCCAAAAATTGACGACAGTCCTCAACGTTCAAAAATCGGGTGGCCGGCGTCAACGTCCAGTTAGGCACGAACACACCCGAAGACGATTCCCCACCCTCAAAAGCAGGGGCATTCGAAAAAATGCCCTTGGGCTCAGTCGTCACTCGCTTCTCGTTCTCCTCGTCGTCATCAACAGTCATGTCGATATCCCGACCATAGCCTTCACTCACATCGGTGGGCGACACCCGCCCAGAGCCACCCCCCAACACATCTTGAGGTGGGGTAGGCGAGCGCGGGGGAGTCAACTGCTGAGGCGGAGTCGGCTGGTGCGCAGGCGTCGGCTCACGCACAGGCGTGGGCTGACGAACGGGCGACTAACGCACCGGAAAGGATGTGGGCAAAACGTCATCTTGCACCTCGGTGCGAAGAGGCTCTTGATGCGGCTGATTCGGAGATGTCTGCCCCAAAGGGCCAATGTTGAACCCTTCAGCAAACGGGGCCATATACACATTCTCCGGCATGTCAATGTTCAGTAAATCCGCTGCAAAAACAACATGTCCAAAATTAAACAACAACGATCACAAAACAAAAGAAAGAAAAAAGAACATGAACACTTACCCAGCAAACTATCCTCCGCGGAATGCACAAGGTCATCCAACCTGACCCTCTTCTCCGCAGGGGGCGTTAACTCCCCCACAACCTTCTTGCCCTTAGCGCGCCTAGACCGCTTCTTCTGGCGAGGCACGTTAGTAGCACCAACACCAGCCTGTGCTACTTCGGTTGAAACGGGCTTCGTCACCAGCACGCCCTGCACCTCTTCGGTCAGCTTCACCACGGACTCTCCTTGCACGAACGCATCTGAAAGTTCAACGTAGCTTCGTTCAAAAGGGTGGTAATTTTCAAAGTACCTATTAACCACTTCATGGTTAAGAACAAAATAGTAGTCTTCACCTCCGGTTGCCTTTGATTGTGGCTTCACGACGCGATGTACAAGAGAGTCATCGTCTTCAGTCTCTTCAGCCGTATCATCCTCAACGCGCACAAGAGACTGCTGCGGGCCCTGAACGCCTGCGGACGACGGAAGCGGAGAGAATGACCCGGATGAGTCAGACGACTCATCACTAGATATAACAATTAAAGGAAAACCCATCCGCATGAACATGTTGATGGGCGAAGGATTATCATAGAGCGGCGAGGACTCACCTGCTTCGGTAATCAGCAGCTGCGACGAAGCGTGCTCCCGCGACACATCACCCAATTTTGGACGGATGAGTGTGTCCCACGCCTTCTCCAAAATGTACAGCTCGTTCTCCGCTAACTCCCTAAAAGCGAAGCCCATGTTGTCTCCGCCCTGTAGCATGTCGTACAAACTCTCGACATCTGCAACCAACAACACAGCAAAGGTGGATTAACAATGACAAATAAATTGTGCGCGGAGCGCGAAAGCAAAAAGTAATGCCAACTAACATTTCCCATCCTGAGTGAGATGCGGGTTGCGACCCTTCACATCATATTTGATGCTCATCCCAGCCATCACTAGCCCAGTCTCCGGGATCTCACACAAATCAACGGGATGACTAGTCAGAGTCTTAAACCAGTCTTGCTCCTTATAATCTATGAGCACAATTTTCCCTATCCCCTCGGCCGGGTCTAATCGACCCATCTCTACAGGGACAACCCCTTGGTTGATCCAGAAAAATTTGGGCTTCCACTCCCGGAAGCTTTTCATCCTAGCCCCAGCACATGCGGGGACCCCAGCACGTGGTCTGCAGGAGAGCCAGCTCTCCACAAAACTTAAACTGTAAAAGACAAAAAACATGTCCACCAAGGATTCAATCTTGTGGGCACGGCAACAAAACTCAAAAAACATGAGCCTTGACATCAAACCAAGGTGGATCTGGTTAACATGTACACCCACCGCCCGGATAAAGGTGCCCAAAAACTGGGTAATTGGAACCCTAAAATTGCAGTCCCGGAAATAGGAAGCATATAATCCAATCTTCCCAACAGGGGGCTCCAAAATAGTCTTGTCCGGAGCAGGCATCTCCACACCGTACGAAGAGGGGGACCCACACCCCTTCCTAAACTTCCTAAACTCATCTCTCCCCCAAACGGCCGTAACCTCTCCGGCATGAGGCGGCCTTTTCTTGGATCCATCATCCCCCTCTTGGATCCCCCACGTTTCTTCTTTGGAATGTTTGTAATATGTTCCATTTTTCACAAATAAAACAGCTTTTTTAGTGAAGGTAAGTCAAACGCAGTTGCAAAGATTGAAGAACAAGAAGAAGAAAGGGTGAGCACACTCGGAAAAAAGTAAACAAAAATGGATGAAAAAGTGGGATTAAATAGGGAGATCACACATGGATCACACGTGGATCGACGGTTTTGAATTTGAAAAGGCCATCAAATCAGCGACTGACACGTCACGGGAGGAAAGAGAAAAATGGGATTCGAACAGACCAGGCGGCCCCACCACGTCCCTAACACTGTACAACCGTCAGGGACTTTTCGGCTACCAACCTGTCGCGTCACATACGCGGACTGACAACATTGATGTGAACATTAATTACGAGACGTCCGCAACTTTCCCACTTGCATAGCACCGCGCATAACCGTCAGAAGCCAAACCAACGCGCAAAACAGCCCGCATTAACACTTCTATCACTCTAAGTCCAGCGTCTCGCATGCTACGCATACAACACACTAGACTAGGGGGACTTGAAGAGATATGTACCCGCGCGTGCGCACAGCTGAAACTCACACGCACGTCAGCACAAAAATATGACGTGGAATTCCAGAAGATGGCGCACGCAACCACAGGAAAGGACAGGTGTCACCCGACAAGAGCAGAACACACAGCTAATCAGAGGCGTTAATTCCCTGCTCCATGATCTCATGCCAGTACGAGGTACGAGAAAGGACAAAAAGGACAATGACAGGACACGTGGACCAATCGCAGAGAGACAACGCGAGAAATGACAACGGTCGTAATAGTACAAGACAGTTGTCATTCTCCTCACAGCCAATCACTGACCACCTCAGGGGCCTATAAATACCCCCCTTCGTCATCAGAAGAAATCATCAGCTCGTCGAGAGAGAATTCATACTATATAGCTGTGTGAAATAGATTATAGTCGAAACTCTGTAATAGTCCTACTCAGTGTTCTGTATCCGTCTTATTGATTAATGAGAGTTATATCCTTTCCTATATTCATATACTAACATTGTTATATACGGATTGTTATATTGGTGTTTCTTCAAGAGTGATATTAAAAACGGTAGAAGGCTAGAGGCAACTGTTAGGTTTTGTAAGTGAGTAGGGTTAGATCCGGATGGTATAAAAGAAGAAACGGGTCGGTCCACGAGTTTGAGTGAGGTTTAATTAGGTGATGACATTTGGCAATCTTAGTTGGAGCGTATGTGGAGGCCTTAGTAAAGGGACAAGTGGAACCCTAGTTACTCTTTTATTAGTGTAAAATATAGGTAGATTGTCTTAACTAGGCAATGGTTCAGTCTACCATGGATTACATATTCATTCATTAAAACATGTGAACTCACCAATTTTATGTTGACACACTTTTACATGCATGTTTTTCAGGTAACTAAGCAAGTAGGATGGAACTTAGGGGTTGTGCGCTGGCATCATACGATATTTTTGAACCAGTCTTTTTAGTTGGTTAATTTTGAACACTATCATTTGAAAACTATGGTTTATGAGACAATTTTATCATTAGAAATGTAACACATTATTGTCCTTTTGATATCTTTAAATCTATTGAATTTGATGCTTTGTGTGACTTTTGTGCTTGAAAACCTTTCGAAGTCACATCTCGTATATCCGCCTAGGCGGGGGGTGACAGGGGGTGTCTAGCCAAGGTAATTGTTACACCTCCAAAGACTCTTAGAATCAGGCCTTAAACTGTTGATTGCATATTTATTGGATACGCCCACAATGGAAATTTAAATCGGTTTCTTTGTACATGAGTCCAAAAATCCTAATGTATACAAGAACTCCATAATAGAAACGAGGCCAGGAAATGCAACTTATTTTTAGAGGAGTTTCTAATGTTAGAACAAACTCATGTACGTTCATCAATAACGGTTGATAAGGTTGTTCAAGATGAAACTCGTGAACAATCATCGGCTAAAGAGGTTGAGCCTAGAAGAAGCAAAAGGCAAATGATTGATTTTTTTTTTTCTTCTTGGCATAAGCACGGGCACGGGCACAGGCACGGGATTGGGTCCGGGACTATGACGAGGGCGATGGGCGTAATGTGGCATTTTGATGGCGCACTTTGCACGCTCGTATCACCGCTTGAGAGCCGCCTTTATTTCTTTGAGTGAGCTTGTACTGGTATGGCTCGAGCAAGCGGCTAGACTCGGTTAACTGATGTGGTCAAGACCTTTCAAATTCATACGTGTGAAGTCTGATTAAGTGCTAATGAATTCCAGACTTATGTTTATTGAATTTCGAATTCAAAAAATAATTGAATTGCATATTCATTTATTGTCAGTTATTCACTTTTGTTCTGTATACCAAGCTTCAGTAGCTGGTTTAACATACAGAGAAACAATTCCATGTTCGCATACTGACACACAATATCATGACGAATTTCCTAACTAGCGCCTAGCGCCTTTTACAACACTGACTATAGGTGAAGAAACTTACAATATTTATCATGATTCCTATCGAACCACTATTGTTTACGATATTCATTAGGTTGTCATTTCTAACTAACAGGTTAAAATGAAATTTAGAGACGAGAGCTTTCCCTTGTTACCATGGGAGGTTATCAATGTTGGCTACAACTGTGTGCCATCATAGTATGGTTGAGTTCATGAAGTTGGTCTCTTCAAAAATGGGTGTTCCAGGAGCTGGGCGGCACTAGGCCGTTCCTTTGGATTCACTTGCAAGCATTTAACTATGAAATCCCGGGCTCCAGCAGACAATGTGTTCGGAATTGGAGGACGTTCACCATTGCCAATTCTAAACAATGCTTGCATCTGGAAATCAAAATATGTTTTTGGTACAGGAATATTAATATTACAAACAATTTACCTTAAAAAGATGATATATATATTATGTGCATTTTGGAAGCAAATATTCAAAATTCAGAAGCGGGTTGCAGAGATAGTGTGTATGTGTTTATAACCCCTTCAAAAATATAAGTTAATTTGGATTAAAAAAAAAAGGTTGCTTATGCATTTATTTTGGTCTACTCAAATTATACAATGGGTTAAATTGGGCCACTCTTGTAAAACATGTAAAAATGGGTCTATTCATTCGGGACCGTCCGCCACCACCGCGTGTCACCATTAGTTAAAAAAAAATTGTTTATGAGTGTTTATATTGAACACGTTTTTATACTTTTTTCCTAAATCGACCCTTTTCACCCAAACCCATTTTGGTCAGAACTTAGAATCCATTTTGACCCTGGCCAAATTGATATTTTCTTTAACAAGACACATTTGACCAAACCCGTTTCACCCGCTACCCACAACACTTGCACAACATGGTCTTTTGCACAATGCATATGTTAGTAATTATGTGCCTCATACTACAACATGAATTATTTGAGGGCACCTTATGCATATTTAAGTGACACTTCTAAGTTCTAACAATTATCATAATGGTAATGAGATGCATACCACTTCCAAGTGGGAGTACGGAGGTTTTCTTGTCAACATCTCCACCACAGTGCAACCAACACTCCATATATCTGCTGCAAGTGTATAACCCTTGTTATTAATAACCTGAGAATTATAAGCCGTTAATACAAATTATACAACAGAAAGCATTCAATAAATCTATGATCAATCCTACCATGTTGTCAGTTGAGATGGAAGTTGTGAGACATAAATAATAAGTACATATAAAGCACCCACCATCTGACTGAATTAGGGATGGAAAAAAAAAACGAAGCCCGACGGATATACTCTGAAGAGATATATACCTAAAGGCGTGCGCGGGTTCACAACAGAACATGTCAGCCCTAAGAATAATCAAAGGAAGCTTCCGTGGACCCCGCGCCACCTAGCATGAGCCAGGAAAGGACTATCTGAAAGGGACATTGGGCCAATCAGAAGGACATTGGAAAACATATATTTTGCGGGCACGGACCAGGTATGGGTTTAGGTGATATCCGATCCGATTACCCGAGACTACAGTACGTTTACCCGAAAGATATACCAGAAACATATTAATGCTAGACAGTAGACAGTTTAGGCTTTTGGGCTTGAAGTCTTGAACAGTAATTACATTTGGATCAACATGATGGTAATGAATTGTTTTTTTGCCAAAAATGGATTGAAAATTGAAGGACGAGTGATATTCAAAAATGGTTTTTTTGTTGCATGATATAATATTCACTGATTTATATCAATTGCTTTATGATTTGTCCATTTTTTGGGACTTCCAATATTCAACTAATGTTGAAGTTAGGATTAACGCACAATATTACTGCAGTATTCTTAATTTTCAATCAAATGGTTTAAAATGTTTTATCCTATGAAAATAAACTAGGGCAACTTTCATTCCTTCTGTCCAATTTGACCCATTCCCTTCCAACCTTCTTTTTAAAGACCAGTTTGAGATGAAACACGATCGGAATCGACCAATAAGTAAACCGGACATACAGCCACAAAAAAAAAGTCATTTAGAGAATAGAAGTACCTCTGGTGCCATCCAATATGGACTCCTGAATCTGATTGATTTTACAGTATCATGCGTAGTGGTTACCTATAGAGATAATTAATGTTTATGTAACCATTGGTTCAAAAGTAATCAGATGAAAAAAAAAAAGAAAGAAAAAAACAAATTAGGGATGAACAAAAACCACTGCCACTCCAAAATCACTAAGCTTCACAGAACCATTTGCATCAACCAATATATTAGCACATTTGATATCCCTATAACAAGTCAATGTTATAAAAAATATATAGAACACCTAAAAAATGCACCAAAAGGAAGAAGGCATACCTATGAACCACCCATCGTACATGCAAGTAATTCAATCCTCTCAAAATCTGTTTGGTATATGTAGAGACATGAGACTCCCGCAATTGAAGCTTTTGGTAGAGCTTGGCTAGTGAACCTTCAGTTAGGAGCTCAAGAAAGATATATACCTTGTCATCATCCTACAACATCATTTCATGTTAAAATGCACCCTTATGGTGAAAAGATGATATAAGTTTATATTTGATTAGGAAGTCTATAATAGCTGAAGCCAATTCTGTACTTTGACCATACTCCTTGATTAATAAGGAATATGGCCCCAAGTAACATTATAGTCTGATAAAGAATAAAGTTGGTGATAATGTATGTAGTCAACACTAGAGTTGGCCGTTTTGACTCACTTATAAATGCACTAGTTTAGATTATGTTTTATCTCTGACTTAAAGAAATCTTAAAGGGAAAAGCGCCAAAATGAGTCTAACGGGTTGAAAGTCACTTAAAGTTTATTGCTAATGCATACAATCTCCTAAATCACTTATTTAAAAAACTATTTCGTTCCCAAATTAAATTTATGGGTTAACAGTCACTACTTTGCTGCAGTTGACAGCAGTGATGAAAAGCCTCTAATTTACTATCTGTGTAAAAAATGGAAGCCGGTCTACTATTTTTTAGTAGACATTTGGCATAACCATTTACACTGTCATTTACCTCGTAAGAGTAATTAGGAAAATAATTTATTGGGTGGGGAACCCTACTCATCTTGGGCCTATAGACCATATACCAATAAACCCTAATAATATACATTAACAATTATAATTAATATCCTTCCGCGGAGCATACATCTTAATCATGTCCAACTTGTTACCGGTATAATTTAGAAACATCATCGTTCATATTGCATCTAAAATTGTTGCTGGAATCTTGAATCTAAATATGAATGGGATTCAACTGCAATCTAGAACAAGAACAAGTGCCAAAATCTCGAACAAGAACTAGGGCCGAAATCTAAAACTTTGAACAGGGACACCAGCAGGAAACTCGAACCAGAAACCTAGACAGAAGTAGGAAACTTGGTTTTAAAAAGCGCTAGGCGCACAAAAGCGACGAGGTCTAAGCGCATCGCGCGAAGCGCAAAAAGCGTGGGATTTTCGTACCCGAAGCGCACACTAATTATATAATTTTTTTATATATCCCATATATATTCCATGAGTTTTAAGCTTCATTTACCCAAAATATAGCTATAAATAATGTTTTTATGTGATTTTACCTATATGTACAAGCCAAAAACACCAAGGTACAACATTTTTATGCATAAAAATTACCCAGAATACGTGAGGCGCGCGCCTCAGGCAAAAAGGCGCTTGAAATTTGACAAAAAAAAGCGCCTGAGGCGCGCGCCTTTGGGAAAAAGGATAGGCGCAAAGCCCTGAGGCGCCCTAGGCTGCGCCTTGCGCCTAGGCGCGCTTTTTAAAACCCAGGTAGGAAACCAGGTCAGGTCAGGAGTAAGCAAGAATTCGGAACAGGATCACATGCAGGAAACCCGAAATAACAGAGCAGGCTGCGGGAAGTGAGAACAAGTAGTCAAGGACTTCTACATGAACTTGGAACTGGATCTAAAACTGGAACGAGGAACTGGTTGCGGGAATCAGAACATTTATATTAATAAAAAAAACATAAACATATATCCTCTTTGTTTATAATTAAAATCAAAGTATTAAACCCCAAACATTTGTGTCAAAGAAATACCTTGAGACAAAATGCATACCTTATCTGTTCCAAGATATCGAACTATGTTCTCGTGATCTAGTTTACTTAATAATGATATTTCCTGAAATAATCACGCAAAAACGGGCTTAGCATACAGAAAACCAGGATCGGATGGATATAAGCCTATTCATATAACGAAAGAAATTCTGAGCGTTTAAAAATCACCTGTTCAAGTTGAATGGCAGTCTGCTTTCCCTGGCTTCCTTGATCAAGCAAAGGAAACTCCTTCACAGCGAAAAAGAACCCAGATCTGCAAACAGAAGCATAGATCGTATAAGAGGATAACAGACCGATTATAAGAAAATGATGATAAGAAATTTAACGTTACTATCTGCAACGGACAGCCCCATCAATAAAATCTGGAAATGATGAATTTGGTAATATAGTGTATCATATTGACAACTATCCGGTTGTTGACGGGTAGTGTCAGCAAAAGACGAATACAAGGTATCATATTGGCAGCAAGTACAGAAAGGAAAAGCAGCATCTCAACTGTATAAGATATCAAAACACATAGCCACACAGTTGCAGTTCTATAAAAAGCCTCACTTACTCATTATAACCTTTGTAAACAGTGCAAAACGATCCACTTCCAAGAAAATCACCCTTCTGCCAATTTTTTAAACTGACCCTGAACAAATCATCTGATGCCTTGTTTGGAGCAGTACTCCTAATCAAATCCCCAACTGAACCCATATCATCATTAAAATGTTCTAGTAAAGTCACTCTCTTTCTACGGTTTTCAAGAATAACCTGTAAAAACATTTTATCTTTATTTCATTTGATAACTATTCAGTAATGGGATGCTTTAAAAAAAGAAAGAAAAAAATAAAAGAAAAGAGAGAAATTAAGATTTACTTGTTGCTTGAGTGAAAACTCAAGTCGTTTAACAACCTCATACATCGTCGGCCGCTCTTCACGAGCTTTCTTCACACACTGATAGGCAATGGCTGAAAATAATTTCAAAGAACCTGGATCTATTTGTTCTTTAAGAGCGGGAAGAATAATCTCATCTAACCTCTCATCCTCATAGCATCGTCTCCACTCGGGCACTAAAATCTTGGTCACGCCATTATGATACTCAATGCATAATCTCCCACACAAAATTTCAAACAACACCACTCCAAAAGAATACACATCAGACTCTTTTGATAGATAACCAAACTCCCAATACAACGGATCACAATACCCAAGTGTGCCAACACCATGAGAGACAAGATACGTGTGCGCTTGATTAGCAGGGCCAAATTTTGACAGTCCAAAATCAGAAACTTTGGCGGTCCAATTCTCATCCAAAAGAATGTTTGCGCTTTTGATGTCTCGATGGAGAACTCTTTGTTGTGTCTCCTTAGGATCATGTAAGAAATGTAACCCACGTGCAGCCCCGCCACATATCTTCAAGCGTTGGATCCAAGTGAGAGTACCAGCATCAGTTAGATATCGATCAAGGCTCCCACGACAAGCATACTCATACACGAGAATCATCTCATCACCCTCAATGCAAAAGTGCATAAGGTTGATTAGATTTTCATGTTTGTATTGGGAAAGCATCATGACCTCCTTCCAAAACTCGATCTTCCCTTGGCCTAGCCTACGATCTAGTTGCTTAAAAGCGAGGATGATTGGTCCCTCCGAGGAAGAGAGTTCTCCCTTATACACTCTCCCAAATCCACCACGTCCAATCAGCTTGGTGGGATCTAAGTTGTTTGTGGCCGACGCTACATCTTTCATGTCAATTTTAAGGTGATCAAAATCTTTCATGAAAGACATCTTACTACAAAGACTACCTAATTAAGCGGAACAACAAGAAATCAATATAGTTGAAATTATCAAAGAATTAATATAGCAAAAGAGAAATTACAAAAACATAGAATCACTCGTAACCTGGCCGCTTAAATGGAGCTTGAAGTCATCAATTGTCAATAATTTCACATAACCATCATCAGCCACATGTTGTAATGACGGACCACTCGGATAAGGGATCTATCTATACGTTAATTCACAACCACTCCTCTAAAGGGAGAGGGTGCTTATGAAAAAACGCAATTTTACTAATTATTTACAACAATTAATTATTTCCACACATAATAATAACAATAATATATTACTCTTTCCCTCTCTCTCTCTCGATAATAAACCCGTGAACTTCACGGGTGAAGAATTTTTTAAATAAAATATTTTAAAGACTTAAATAAAATTAAACAACTTTTATAAAGGCAATGTTTAACTAAAAGTTTAAAACATAACATGAAAGAAAATATAATATGATAAATTAATATTTTATCCAAGTTTTTAAATAATTATATGTGAAAATATAACGTAATATTTAAATTGTTTTTTTGTTGCACTTGTGAAATTAGTAAGTTGAAAAAAAATAATCGATGCAAATAAATATCGTAATAAAAAAAATCTTCCGCTAAACAAAATAATAGGAGGCTACCCGTTTCCTGACCAGGGTCCAGCGAGTTATTCACAGTAGTTTCTCGGCTCCGGGATTGGCAAGGTTACGTTTTTAGTCGGTTAGGGTTTGCCATTCAGAAAAGGGGTGGCGGCGCAGCTTATTGCCCGCCTTCTCGCTATCTTGATGTAATTTGTAATGTTTTTTATTAATATGATTAACTGTTAGGAAAAAAAAATAGGATAATTTTCAAAAAAAAAAAAAAAAAAACATAAGTCAAAAGATAATGTTCACAAAACTTAATAATAGTGCATCATAAAAGGAATCAAATCAAGTTCGGTAGGGTTGTGTTGACCCACAAACACTTATCCATTTTTAAAAATAGATAATGAGTTAATTATGATTAAATAATATTATTACAATAAGAATGTAAATCTTTGTAAAATGAAACTTCATGAGATTTTATGCACTAAGAACCATTGTTTGGAGGACTTCAACATATTAGACCCATTTGACCCATTCACTTCAACATAAGTTATTAGATTTTCAAAATATACCACGTCTTAGTTTGTAGCATAATCTAAACTGGCATATATCAACTTTTTTAACTCTTGGTTTTTATTTTGAAGATCATCAGCCATGGAGGCCTTTGCCATGGCTATTTTAACAGTTTTTTAGCTTCTGAAAGAGCAGTTTCCTAAGAGCTTAAGAACTTTATTGTTATCTTGCAATTTTGAAACCTGATGGAGGCTACATCTAATTATCAATCAGAAATCTATGTGAAAAAAAATGTTAATCGTTTATCTTTTTTTCTTTTCTTTTTGCGCTAAGCGAGTAGAAAGGTAACAATTTTGGTCTAACGTTTATTTTATCTTATCAACTTTTTTGGCAAGAAAAAAAAATAATCAGTTTAAACAATTCTGACACAAGGTAACAAACTTTTGCTGTTTCGATTTAAGTTAATATGATCCGGTAACTGGGAATTTTGATGGGATTTAATTTATGCATAACAGAAAGTGTTTGACACACATATTGTTCACAGTTTTAGCCCCACATCATATAAAAAGACAAGAAAAAAGTGACATGTGTAAGGATAAAATTGTTAACTGAAAATGTTTGATGTACGCAAATAACTTCCCATATTAATCGATATATTTCTTTCGCCATGTGGCGTCTAAAACTGGTTATATAAGGTGATTTACCTTGAATAAGAATTTGGGAAACTTTGATGGCTTTTTATGCCAGGTGTAAATAGTGTCCTTACCTCCATTTTAACCAAACTCAATAAGGGAATCTCATCACCTTCTTAAGCCGTATAAACTCTTCAAAGGGTGGCTTTTAACAACAAATTGTGTTGACAAAGCTAGCAAAAATATTGATTTACCAACCATCAAGCATTTACTTCAAATATCATCAATAAAACCTCCAATGGTTACAAATTCAAAACCCTTCAAACCAATTTGCTCATCCAAACAAAACCTTGCTAATATCTGATAATTACCTCTAAGCGACCCTTTTTATCAACCAGGTTTATCAGGTACTTTCTCTGAAAGTGCTTTCATTACATCCAAATAACCCTTCCGCGCAAAAGAATGTAAGGCGGTTCGGTTTTATGGTTGCCGTTGGCTATAGTGGCCGGCCATGCTACTATTTTTATACAATAAAAACTCGACCACCTTAATATGACCTTGCTCACAAGCCGTTTGTAATTCTGTGGTGTTGGTTTGATCACATGTCATTGAAGGCTTATATTGTGATTCCATTAGAGCCTTCAATACCTTTGAAAAGAAACAATTGGGTCAAGATTTTAGAGCATGGTAAGAAATATTGCAATAAGTTTATAATGCTATAGATTGAAATGTTTTAAATTGTAATATATCTTAAACACGTGCACCGATCATTAACATGTATTTAAAGTTACCTAACTTTAAGTGCCTGACTATTTGACTTTGGTTCTGATTATTCAAATCATTAATCACTTTTGGTTCTGATCATTTAAATCACTAATCACTTTAGAAAAAGCACATCAACTTTAGGGGAATTCATGCCAGCTAGAAGACCAGGCTATCAAGAACTCATTATATGGCAAAAGATTAGCCAACCACTACACGGTTTCAAGAAAAAGTTACAATTTGACTTTTGAAGTCAAACTGAAGAAGAAAAAGCGAAGAATAGTTTATGCTAGGTAAGGTTATCAAGAACTAATTATGTCACTAAATTGATAGGCAATCGGTAAACAGTTCTAGGAGAATGGTACAAATTGACTTTACAGGTCAAACCTATTACTTCCCAAATTCAAGATTGCTATATATGCAAAAAAACCTTACCAACTTCTAGGTCTGATTGTTTTTTTTTTTTTTTTTTTTTAAGAAACTTTCATTAAAAACACGGCAAAAACTCGTCTCCATTTTATACCATAAGTAACCACATCAAGTTAAAAGTACACCATGAATCCCAATCACAATGACTATCTTTGTATCTACTTTTATACCGTAAGTAACCACATGCTTTCACCTCCGCCATAATGTCCGCCACTTTAGGGTCTTTGCCTTAAAACAACAAATCATTACGAGCTCGTCATATACTCCAGCAGGTAATAATCACAATACCATGAATTGCTTCACTATACTTCGGTGCCCGACCACATTTCTTGGAAATTTCCGAAATACCACACCATTTTGAAACCATATGCCATATTGCAGCCGCTATAAAGCAACCTGTAAACAGGTGCGAAGCTGACTCCGTATTCTCCTAACATAGCGGACAGCTTAAGTCTTCAACATGTAGGAAGTCTTTCGCTCGTCGCTCTCCAAAATAATATGTTACTTTTTAGGGGCACCCATTTGCACCATTGAAGAATAGAATCCGTCGCTGTCGTATCTGTTTTAATCAGCCATTTTTTTTTACTGCAGCAATTGAAAAACCGTCCGACGAACCTTGCCAAAGCCAACGATCCTCAGCATCAGTCAGTCGAACACCTGTGAGCTGGATTTTTAAGTCCGTCAATTCATTAGTTGCAGACTGTGGGACAGCCGCTGATCTCCACCTCCAACCGAATTCAACAGCCCCTCCCACCCTTAACACCCTTACAGAAACTAAGCACCTCTTTTCCGCTTCAAACATGAACAACAGCGGATATCTGTACTTCAGTGGTACATCGAACAACCACGGGTCAAGCCAGAAACGGGTCTTTTCTCCTGAGCCGAGTTGATTCCGCATCAGTTTAAAAAATGTTCACCATCCACGTTCACTTTCGTACCAAACTTCACAATATTTGCCCAAACACTCCCATGACCATCCAAAACCGGAAATACTTCCCACTTTGTGGCCCTCAAATGAATAGAATCTATTACCTTCTTCCGGTACGCCTTGTTCTCTACTCTATATCGCCACAACCATTTGAATAAAAGCGCATTGTTGCAGTTTTCAAGCCTACTCAGCCCCAACCCGCCTTCATTCCTCGGAGAAGCGACCTTTTCCCATTTAACCCAATGCATTTTTTGTACATCGGTTGACCCTCCCCACAGAAATTTTTTTTATCAAACTTTCCAATTTATCAATAGCTATCTTCGGCGCCTTATAAAGTGAGAAATAATAATTCGGTAGACTTTGAAGAACCAACTTTATAAGAATCACCCGACCCCCTATAGAAAGAACTTGAGCCTTCCATTTAGATAGACGTTTATAAAAGCCAACCTCACTAAAACAATAAACCCAAAATCATGACTCATAAATACATATTAAATCAACTCATAAATACATATTCAATCAACTGTTCATAAATACCTATCAAGTTGACCTGAACATGTTCCTTTTAGCCAAATTTGTCAATTGGTCCGAACCTGAGTCGTACCATTTAGACTAAACCCAATTAAAGATCACACCCTAAATTGAAAGTAGAGCATAGTACACCATTTGAAGCTGGACAAATTCAGTAATACCAAATAATGTAAGTTCTACCCTACGACAACTTTTGTTAACCCAGGAAGATCTACAAGAGTCAGGTTCACAACTGTAAAACAAATATCAAGCGGTTAATGGTGATATATCCCAAACAAATTATCCACCAAAATTACAAACATATCGTATTCAAAATGAAAACATAAGAAAAAGAAACAATGGAGTCTGACTACAAATGTCAAAAGTCAAACATTGTAGTAAAAAGTAAAGTAATATTAAGAAGCTTTAAAAATCATCAAAATAATAAAATGCAATACAAGACATATCTTAACTCAAGAAAACCCACACTAATAACTTAATATAAAATTCAATCGCTTATAGAGCCATAGAGGTTAATTGACTTGTAGCGTCATTAGGTTTTTTCAAAACACATGAAAGGAAAAAAAATATTTTCGATAATAACCCAGACACAAATGACCAGTTGTATTACTTTATCCCCATTTAGTGATATTAAGTAATGTGAGACTTGCACGCTATTTGTATTACATCATTGTTATTTGTTACCAAACATAATGTTATATTTTTTGTGCTTAGATAAACACTTTGATTATAAAATTTTACCTTTACATCTTCATTCATAAGGATACGGCTCTGCACAACCTGAGGAGGCACACCTACATCATTGATTTATTACAAAACATAATGTTATATATTTCAGTGCACAATTTAACACTTTATTTAAAACTTACCTCTAAGTCTTCATTCACATGGATCTGACTATGAAGTCTTCACAACCTGAAAAGGTACAGCTACAACACTTTTATTACCAAAAAATGATAAAATTATTAGTAGTAAACATACCGTAAATTTGTTCTTTTTAAATCGAACACTTGACTTAAAAAAACTATGGTTAATCGATCAGAAAGGTTAAAAAAATAGTACTTAATCTGACCGACTATGTAACCAGTTCCGGGTCAGAGCAGCCAATCTGCTAAAGTTACTATAATAATGGTTATACGTCTTTCACCTATATGTCTTCATCTTCCACCACCTCTCTTTGCTTAGACTAATTACCAACATCATTCAACCAAGTCAAGCACCCTAATGAGGCCTCGTTGCAAAGTTAACATTTTGAATAATGCGTTATTAAAGTCATTGCCTAGTGTACACTAAGCAACAATCAGACAATGTAACAGGCGGTATGCACAAAAACCAAACACAATTCAGGCCAAAACATGAAGGTTGTATAGCTTGAAATAGAGAAGCTCTATTAATTGATTATACATGCCACAATTATGTATAATAACAGTAACACGTAGAGCACAACACCCAGGTCCTAATGCACATGCCACATGGGGAGCTTTATATTAAGTTGGTACTTGGTAGTATAATTGATTTAGCCTAAATCCAAAAAGGGGTAGTCATAGGTATTGGTGCTCCTTAACAAAAACATAAACTCAAGCTAGCCATTATCTAAATAGCTAAAGTTTAAGCGACGATAAGTTATCAACAACTTTGTTCATCAAAGAAGCATAATTCTTTTAAGTGACGTGTTAACTGTAACACCCCAACCGATGACGGAATCATCGAACCATCAAGATTACAATAATGAGCAGATTATATATACGCACTAAATACAAGATTTTTACCTAGCAAAAAAAATCAAATATTAACACCCATAACAAAATTAGTAACTAAAAGCATTGAGAAATCATTTATAACCAAGAAACTATATTCAGTGAACTATGAACATCAATAATCAAAACCAAGATCATATATAAGCATTGTTAATAAACTAAATAAGATTAAAATAGCAGAAGACAAAGTGTACCTTGGAGATGGGCTGCCTCTTCTTATCAAGCTTCTCTTTCTTAGAATTCTTCTTCTATTCCTCAGAGCAAGCAGAGCCATCCTCAATATTTGATTAGTAGCAGCCCTCTACAGTATCACAACACATGCATAAGCAACAACATTAACAAAACACACCCTAAATCAAAGATAAATATCAACTACTTAAACCCTAAGCAAAATCACAAAAGCAAACAACTTTCCACCTAAAAATCAAAACCCCAAATCATTAAACATTCAGTTCACCCTAACAAATTGAATGTATACCAATCATTAACACAGCCCAAAACCTAATATCATATTACTTTATGTACGGAAAAAAGAAAAGAAACCTCTTCTTTAGATCTAGTGCCATATAAAGTAGCAACGGTTGCATCAAAAAACAACAAATCAATATACTGATTACTGACTTAAATCCCTAAGCTTCTCTAACGCCATCATGATTTAAATAAAGTAAGAAAGAAAAAAAAAACCTGGTTAGAAATAATAATAATGGAGCAAAACCCTGAAATTATAGAGGCTAAAGAGAGGAAAGAAGACAGCTTTAGGAGTAGAGGTGAAGAGCCTTTTATGTCAACCTGATCACACAAAACCATATGAAAATTAAGCAAACAACCAGGGTTAAAAAAATGAGGATCCTATAATGTAGCCAAAAGAAGGCAGCCCGAATGAACATGTAAACATAGAGGTGACAGACAACTAATGCCTTTTGCCGGTCTATTTCAATTTTTGATTTATATGTGCAAGATACAAAATCAGACAATTATAGAAGACACTTGAGATTACGGGTTCATTGTTTCGAAACCCTAATATTATGCGAGATACATCATGTTTCAAAAACTAAAGTGAACAAAACCAATCTTAAATCGAAAAAATGACATGAACAGATAACAGGTTCATTGTTTTGAAACTCTAACATTATGTGAGATAAATCGTAATTTTAACCCAAATCACCACGTGACAATATTTAGCAATAAACATTAATGGAATCAACTAATTTTAAGCAAATCTTGAATATTCATACCAATGCTTATAAAAGAAGAATACCCAATTCAACTTCAAAACCCAGAATTCAACAAATAAACAGATTTCAAACAAAAAACAGAAAAATTGACATTGAAAACCAAAAAATAAACGCAATTAAAACTATGAATGATATTTCAATAATAGTTCAAAACCCAGAAATCAACAAAAAAACAGAATTAAAAAAAAAACATAATAAACGACATTCAAAACCAAAAAATAAAAAAAAAAAAATTAACGACATTCATAACAAAAAACAGATTTTTTGTAAAAAAAAACAGATGTCACCCAGAAATTTATAGGGAAATTAACCGAAAATTGTCCTTGAAAGTATGATTAACAATCGAAATGAAATCAAACATCAAACATAACAATATGAAACAATGATATAACAATAGGAATCGAACATTACCTTCAACAAATTGAATTCTGATAGTCGAGATAACAGCGGCAGTTGATTGAGCAAGGGTTTGTGATTGTGGTGGTGGCGTCGAATATGTGGAGCTGCAACATTTTTTTCGGGATACAAATGGAGCTCCGCGAGATGAGGGTTTCAGAACGATAGGAGACTTGGGACAATTTGCTTCAAATCATATACATTGCCCCTGATGGAATCGTTTGGTGAGCAGTGTCAAAGAAAAGGATGAAAGTTAGGGTTAGGATTAGGGGCAGCGGTTTAGGTTTTGGAGGATTGTAACCGTGTATGTGTATTATATACCCGGGTCAAAAAATATCTGGGTTATAACATGGGTTTGGATAGTAGCTTGGTTGATTGACATGTGTACACTCATATTAAGGAGCTCTAGTATGGGGACAAGTGTCCATCTAGCTACTCCTTTATTAGAAGAAGTAGATAGATGGGTCTGACGACTGACACTCTCTCTCATCTCTCTCCCCGTGAAGGATCCCGTTAGATAGAACCAACAAAAGATCTACGGGACCCCTACCAACACTAGCGACAGGTGTCGTACCGTGCTGGTAATGGGGTACCCGTGACCAAATATGATGGTGCCCGGTCCCCCCTAAGCCGCGTATCTCTTCTACTTTGTCTTATTTGATACCAAACAAGAATATACTGACTCGGGGACAATCGGTATCTAGGTATGGTCTATACAATCGTTGAGGGCACCAGTCGTGAATCCGGGTAAGGGATTTGTCCTATCGACAACCCCCATAACACCCGCTCAAACGGTCGCCGTTCTTCGACCTTACATGGGTTAACGCATATGTGGGTTTTTTTTTTTTTGCATCAGTTTCTTCTTATTATTGCAGTTTTCTTCAATATCAATTTCGAAAGTATCGAGATCGAGGTCGATTGGAAGGAGAAGGCAATTGGAACCTCAGTCATGAGGCCGATTGATAGTGATTTCCTGCCAACTGCCAAGCACCGTAAATGCACGCCGATTCACGGTAAGGGGAAATCTTAGTAAGTTTTGAGAAAGAGATAGATCCTAGCCTGATGAGTTAGCGGTAATATGAATTGATATTGAAGAATAAAGTATTTTAGATTGAGAAATCAATACTGGTATAAAATTGTCAAAGTTGTACGTAATATTTTTCAGTCTCAAAATGGATAAGATTTTGGTACCAATTTTCCTCAATTTTTTTGAACCCGGTCCTATTTAGATAAATTTGTGCTGGGTATTTATCTTTTTGTGGGAATATTGAGAACTCACAACAAAATTTAGACTGTGATAGAAATTGCATAGAATTAGGGAGAAAAATTTTAGAGTGTAATAATGAGAGTGTAGTGATATTAACATCCATATGCAAATATATACAATACATGTGTTTGTATAACTGTCAATTTGACAGTTAGGGTGAAGATGTATATATATGATTTCATAACACTCCCCCTCATATATATACATTATTGTTCTGTTCATTACACACAATATAACAACATGCTTTAGGATGATGTTAAATCAGTACTTCAGGACCTATAAGATAAACTGATACTGCCGGATCAGTTATACTGCCTCGTTAAAAACCTTACTAAGAAAACCAAATGGGACAAAACTTAGTCAAGGAAAAGAGCTAAGCAGTTAATGCGGTATAATATCGGTTATCGGTCAAGGACCGATATTTGAAATATCGGTTATCGCAATGAGATATCGGTGATATATCGGTCATTGCAGAATCTATATACATATATTTTTATATATAAATATAAATTTTCAAGTTTGGAAACTATATGTAAACAAGTAAAAGATGGAGGGGGTTAAATTGAAAAATACCCAAACTTAACAAAACCTAATCCCTCACCATATTTAAACATCGCATACCTTTTCTCCATCTCCATTTTGCAGCAGCCACAACAAAAAACACAAACCCTAGCCCTAAATTTGCTTCATCTATTTGATTGATTCTTTAGAAAGGGTTCGATTTTGCCGCGTGCAGGTCTGATTATTGTTCGAATCAAGGTAATAACTAGTTCTCCTTAACTGATTTGGTCTATTTGGTGTCTGATTTTGACCTAATTTTTTTTATTTGGGCGAAACCGATATAATCGGCGAGATTACTGATATAAAAACTCAAATATCGGCCGATATATCAGTTGTCTCGGCCGATATTATCGGGACCGAGATAACTACCGATATTTGATACCGAGATGAATCCTTGTCACCGAAAACCGATATATCGGCCGAGATATCGGTTGTCTCGGCCGAGATTAACTGCTTAGGAAAAGAGTACAGCGTGTATAATGCTCCCCCTCAATTTAACTAACGTCTTTCAATCTTCGGAGCCCGATCTTCAGTGATAACTGCTCGAAACTGCTTCTAGGTAAAGATTTTGTGAACAGGTCAGCTAGATTTTCACTTGACTTGATTTGACGTATATCAATTTCTCCTTCCTTTTGCAGGTCATACGTTGAGAAAAACTTTGGTGAGATATGCTTTGTTCTGTCACCTTTGATGTAGCCTTCCTTGATTTGTGATATGCAAGCAGCATTGTCTTCATAAATAATCGTTGGGTCCTTCTTGATTTGTTCTAATCCACATGCTTCTTGTATATGATTGATCATTGATCTCAACCACACGCATTCTCTACCAGTATCATACAATGCTATTAATTCGGCATGATTTGATGATGTTGTTGTAAGTGTTTGCTTAGTTGACTTCCAAGAAATTGTTGTGCCACCGTATGTGAATACGTAACCTGTCTGAGATTTTGCTTTATGAGGAACTTATAGATATCCGGCGTTAGCATACCCAACAAGCGGGGACTTGTTATCTTTTTGATAGAAAAGACCCAAGTCTTTTGTCCCGCAAAGATACCGAAATATGTGTTTTATTCCGTTCCAATGTCTACATGTTGGATTTGAGCTATATCTCGCTAGTACATGTACCACGAATGCAATATCAGGTCTAGTGTTATTTGCGAGATACATAAGAGCACCGATCACACTTAAGTACGGTACTTCTGGACCAAGTACTTCTTCACCTTCTTCTTGAGGTCGATAAGGATCCTTATGTGGATCAAGCGGTCGGATAACCATAGGTACGCTAAACGGATGAGCTTTGTCCATATTAAAACGTACTAACATCTTCTGGATGTAGTTTGACTGATGGACAAATGTGCCATTGCACAGATGCTCGAATTGTAAGCCGAGACATAGTTTTGTTATTCCAATGTCTCTCATTTCAAATTCGTTCTTTAATAATTTAGCAGCTTTCTCTATCTCTTCAGGAGACCCGATGATGTTGATATCATCAACATAAACTGCTATTATTGTAAACTTTAAGTTTGACTTTTTATAAAGACACATGGGCTGATTACATCAGACTTGTATCCTTCCTTTTCGAGATATTTACTTAGTCGATTGTACCACATTCGACCAGATTGTTTGAGACCATATAAAGATCTTTGGAGTTTTATAGCACACATATCTCGAGGTGTTGATTTTAATGCTTCAGGCAATTTTAATCCTTTATGGATTTTCATGTAGATGTCATTTTCAAGTGTCCCGTATAAGTATGCGGTGACGACATCCATAAGTCTCATATGAAGTCCTTCAGAGATTGTAAGACCGACTAGAAACCTAAGGGTTATCGCATCCACTACGGGGGAATACGTTTCCTCATAATCAACTCCAGGGATTTGGGAAAACCCTTGTGCTACAAGCCGTGCTTTATATCGTACAATCTCATTCTTTTCATTTCTCTTTATTGCAAACACCCATCTATAACCTACTGGTTTGACGTCTATGGGTGTTCGGACTACAGGTCCGAAAACATGTCGCTTTTCGAGCGAATTTAATTCGGCATTTATGGCTTCTTGCCATCTTGGCCAATCATTTCTGTGCATGCACTCTTCTAGAGTTTTAGGTACGTAATCATTTTCATTTATTACATCCATTGCTATAGCATATGCGAATATATCGTCAACACGTGTTTTATTTCGGTTCCACATTGTACTATTTTGTACATAATTGATAGAGATCTCATTTTCATTCGGTACCGTTGTTTCTTCAACAATTTCATTTTCCTCTGGAATCATATTTGTCTCTTCCGGGACATTTACCTCTACTGGGGTTTCATTTATAATATTTTATGCGTTTTCACCAACTGCGTTATTTTGCTCTTTTCGTTTTCGTGGATTTTTGTCTTTGGAACCAATTGGTCTTCCACGTTTTCTTTGTATTGTAATCTCTTCAGGGATTACCTCAATTCGAGCAGGTGTATTTGATGCTGGTATATGCGACTTTGTCACTCGATTTGTGTTTGTGAATGCATCTAGTAATTCATTCGCTATTCTTTGCAAATGTATAACCTTTTGGACTTCATATTCACATTGACCACTTCGGGGGTCGAGATTTGATAGTGATGATGCATTCCATGTTATTTCTTGTGTTACCAGTCTTTCTTTATTCTTATCTCCCCTAAGACTGGGAACATTGTTTCATTAAAATGACAATCAGCATACCGTGCTATAAACATGTCCCCCGTCAATGGTTCTAAGTATTTGATAATAGACGGGGAGTTAAAACCAATGTAAATGCCCAATCTTCTTTGGGGTCCCATTGTGGTACGTTGTGGTGGCGATATTGGTACGTATACCGCACAACCAAAAATTCTAAGGTGGGACAAACTTGGTTCTCGTCCGGAGACCAGTTGTAGTGGGGAGTATTCGTGATTAGCAGTTGGTCTTAATCTGATTAGTGCAGCAGCATGCAAAATAGCATGGCCCCATGCAGAAGATGGTAGTTTACATCTCATGAGGAGGGGTCTAGCGATTATTTGTAATCGTTTAATCAAAGAGTCAGCTAAACCGTTTTGTGTGTGAACATGAGGCACTGGATGTTCAACTGTAACACCCCAAAAATGATATATAATAATAATATGATGAAAATTGAATATGTATATGTATATATACGTATGCGCGTGTATATATGTAAGTATGAGTATGTATGTATGCGAGAATATATGTGTATGTATAGGCAAGTAGCCCTAGTTGTAAGTAGTGCATTGTTAGTGGTACATTTAGCAAACATAAAATTTACCTAGTTAGTTACTTGGGTAAATTGGTGGAAGTTTAATTAATAAAGAGAGAGGGGTTTAATATGAAATAGCACTCAACTTGAGGGGTGGTTTGGGAAGATTAAAAGTGGTAAGTAATTAAAAGGAATAAAAAGGGAAATTGGGAGCATTTTAGAAGAAGAAAAAAAAAAGAAAGCAGAGAAAGAAGAAGGTGGGAGGCGACAAGGGGGTTCCAAAACAGCCCTCTAAGGTCGAAAATTGGGGGAGAAGAACACCTCTAATCTCTTGCATGTCCATGAATCTTTAACTAACTAGTGGTGCTACTCATCTTGGTAAGTTGTAGAATTAGTTTTGGTAAAGTTGAAAGTGGTAGGATGGATTGTATGATTATGTTATGATAACTACTTGTTGTGGTTAGGAAGGCATGCTTGCTATGTGTAGTAGTGTGAAATTGAAGAGAATGTATGCTAATTGTTGTATTAGGGTTGAATTGAGAATGTGCAAAGTGGGTATTGACCTTGGTGTAGCCCATGGTCATTCTTAGTTAAATGGGTAAATAGATTTAAAAAGAAAGTGATGATTGCTATGTTGATAACTATTGAATGAATGGTATGTAATGTAGGGAAGAAATATGATGAATTGTGTTATGAGCTATGGAAGTATGCATGAAATACTTGTACATTGTGTTTCAAATGTTGTATGCACACCAAGTGTTTGATGAAATGCCTAGATTAGTCTAACTTGTGAATTGTAAGCAAGATTGGACAAGTATGAAAGTAATGTGATAATAGATATAATTGAAAGTGGTTTAGCACAAGAGTTGTGTACTAGGGAGTATTCATGTAGGAATTTAGTGTTATGAGATGTTCTTGGGCTATGTTGCTAGTTGGAGATTATGAAGGCCCTAGTATGTATGTGAGGCAATGTATGAACGTATATGACAACCATTGTGACCATATGGTTGTATGTGTTCCGAAATATATGAGGATGTTGTTATGGTAAAGTTCATATGGTCTAGTACGCTAATATGGACATATGTTCTAAGTAGGAAGTTTGTATAGTTGGAAGTTGACTTTCTGAGAAAGTCAACAATGTATGACTAACATGGTTATGCTTCCTAACATGATTATGGGGTTAAGGAAATCATGTGATATATGTTAGATTATCTAGGTGTCATACATGAAGATATGTTGGATTGCTTGATTGATAAACAATGTGGTAGTTAATTATGTGATATGCATATTAGTAATTGACCGATGAAAGTCATGGGAACAAGTAAATGTAATATGATTGATAGTATGCAAGGTTGTGTATACTAACGGAATGGTGGGAATGATAACATGAATGCGTAGGCAACATGGGCTCAAGCATGAGTGGCTAATGGGTCAAGTGGAGACAAGTAGCAAGCATCAACTTGGAGCACATAAGGTAAGTGGTTCTTATTCCACTTAGGATAATGAATCTTAACATGTATATGTGTTTGTAAGTAGTATGAGGACCGTGAGATGATGGAACGTAAATAACGAGGTTTAGGCTTGAATTGGAGTTTATAATGGAATAAACGTGGCTTCGAATGGATCGGCGTGGATGGGTCTAGAAGGGGTGGAAAGGAGAAACAAAATGGGAATGTGCAGAGTCCACCGTAAGGGTACGGTGGCACCGTTCCCCTACGGTGGCCCCTGCAACGTTTTTCCCACCGTAGGGCAGAGGGGTACCACCGTTGGGTTTTGTGGTCCACCGTAAGGGTACGGTGGCACCGTTCCCTTACGGTGGGACCTGGAAATTTATATTTTTTTTAGTTTATTCTATCGTATGTTGATGTTTCGCTTACGTACGCGACTCGTAATAGCGTTTAACGCATCAATTAATATTGTTGGATCTCATGTAAGGCTATGTAAGGGTGTAGCATGTAATACTAATGTTAGTTTTGTAATATGATCATAGTACGGAATGATACAAGTGCGTGTAGTTTAATTGATACGTTGCTCGATGGTATCAAATACGATAAGTAGATTGTCATGATTAAGTAGATTGAGAATGTGCTGTACATATGGGTACACATGCTCGGGTTTGAGAGAGAGTTCATGCATGTAATGGGTTGGTAATTATGAGTAGATTGAGTATAGGGCTGGAAACGTCATATTTTTCATAGAGATTAGCGAAGAAAGAGTAACTGAACGGGTCAAGTAAGTTACATGAAGGACTTGTATGATTGTATGTATGGTGGTATTATATGAAGGAGTTGTATGCTGGTATGTATTGTAGAATTATACAAAGTGTATGCTTGTATGTATTGTAGAATTATACAAAGTGTATGCTTGTAGGTAATGTAGAATTATATGAAGGGAGTGTATGCTTGTATGTATTGTAGAATTATACAAAGTGTATGCTTGTATGTAATGTAGAATTATATGAAGGGAGTGTATGCTTGTATGTAATGTAGAATTATATGAAGGGAGTGTATGCTTGTATGTAATGTAGAATTATACAAAGCGTATGCTTGTATGTATTGTAGAATTATATGAAGGAAGTGTATGCTTGTATGTATTGTGAAATTATATGGAGGGGAGGTGTATGTTGGACGCATTGTAGGGTTATTAACCTTTGTTATGTGAATGATAGGAAACGTAGGTATGTACATATGATTGCAGGAGACGTGGAGGTTCGGATCGGGGTAACCCACCCGAACTCGAATGAAGGCGGTTGGACAGGATCACAGAGTATTGTTGGATGTTACTTCCGCGTCATGAGTAGATTACATGAGGTTACCTATTGAACTAACGAAATGGTTTTGTGGTGAATGCAGGATGTCTTGTCTATCTTGAGAGGCAAGGAAAGGATGGAGATCGAGCGAGGAGGCGGATTGTACGTGGTCACGGTCACATAATCAAATGGAGATGAGTCACGTAGAATGTATTAAGAAATATTTTAAGATGTAACACCAAAAATACATATTAGAATCGGTTTCTAAACGTTCAAGGTTGTTATTAAAGAAAAGAATTTTTCGGTTGGTTTTTCCGCTGCAAGTTTCTGTAAAATGGTTTAGGGTGTCACATCAACAGTTATCCCAATCGACATACAATAGTCGTTAAAAGCTTGGGATGTAAATTCTCCTGCATTATCCATCCGGATGTTTTTAATTTGATTGTCCGGGAAATTAGCTCTTAATTGTATTATTTGGGCTAAAAGCCGGGCAAATGCTACATTTCGAGTAGCTAGAAGACTCACATGTGACCATCTTGAGGATGCGTCAACTAAGACCATGAAATAGCGGAATGGTCCACATGGAGGGTGTATGGGGCCACAAATATCCCCTTGGATTCGTTCTAAAAGTGAGGGGTTTTCATGTATCAATTTATTTTGTGAGGGTCGAGTAATAAGTTTGCCCAAAGAGCATGCTGCACATAATAAATCTTCTGGTAGCAAAACTTTTAACGTTTTTAGAGGGTGTCCAATTGCACTTTTGATTATTCTTCTCATCATTATGCTACCAGGGTGACCTAAACGGTCATGCCATATATTGAATGTATCTTTATCTAATAATTTCTGGTTAGTCACCAAATATGATTTGATAGGATTTATATTAGTACAATATAATCCAGAGGATAAACCTTGTAGTTGTTCAACAATGGTTTCTTGTCCATTTTTGTTGAAAATAATTTGAAGATATTCAATATTATTTTCATCTTTAGTTTTTAGATGGTAACCATTTTTCCGAATATCTTTAAAGCTTAGTAAATTTCTTCTGGATTTACTAGAATATAATGCATTTTCAATAGTTAGTTGGGTACCCGGAGGTAGGGTTATGTGTGCTCTGCCAGAGCCTTTAATAAGGTTACAAACATCAGAGATAGTACCAATAGGCTCTGCCAGAGCCTTCAATAAAAGTAATAAAGATTAATACAGATTATGAATTCAAACCATTTAATTTAAATAAAACGTTACAACAGTTTATACTAAACCAAGTAAAAAGTCATAGTTTGAAAGTAAAAACTATAAAAGATACATAACATAATGTTTAAATATACTAATTTTGATTCGCCATCATTTTCTGCCTCCCATGCATGCTATGATAATTTGCCACATTCGCTTCAGGGAATGGGTTTGCACATGTGGGTCACTATTGATGGTTATGTAGTAAGAGCTTGTTGTTTTGCTCCGCGACCAAAAGACATGATATTAGTTCAGAAGCCATTCGTAACGGGCTTTTGGGAGTAACACCAACTTCTGGTGGTCAAAGCGTTCTTGAATGTTTTTCCATAATTCAAGTGGGTCCTCAATATTTAAATATTCCTTCTTTAGATCTTCGTGAAGATGATAACGAAGGAATATCATAGCTTTTGCTTTATTTTGAGGTACGCTCTGATTACCATCAATAATTGTTTCTCTCAAATTATTTGCTGTTAAGTGAATTTTGATATCAAGTGTCCATAGGAGGTAGTTGTTACTCGAGATATCAAGGGCGGCAAATTCAAGCTTTGATATATAGGGAAGAGGCATTCATTTAATTACAATCATGTTGTATAAAATGTAAATTGTATGAGAACTTAGGTTCTTTTAATTAGAACTTCAGGTTCTATAAGGTTGTTTTATATAATTGTTTAGGAAAAAAGATAGTTGCATCGAGATGCCTCAATTTGTTATTTTAACATATTTGTGTTACAATAGAAAAGTAAGAATGTGTTTTGGATCATTATATAATAATAATAATATCATAATGGTTTGTTGGAGTACAGCTGTGATGCAAATCTAGACATTTCCCAATATACTTTAGATATTAAATTTCATTTTCTTCTCCTCATTTTTCATGAAAGATGTAGACACAAATTTTGACGGGAATCTTTTAGACTATAAGGAGTGGGGGGCGGGAAAGAGGGGGATGAAGCGCCATGTGCCACTTGTGGGACCCTTGTGGGGGGAAAATAATTGTGGGGAGTGGAAGGGGGGGAAGAGGGGGGGAAGAAAATAATATTATATTGTGTTAAAGTTAAAAAAAAAATAAAAAAAAAAAACCTGACCAATAAGAAGCTGCCACCTCACCCCCACCCCAAGCCCCACGCCGGTGAACCTCTCCCCGCCCCCAGCCCCACGCCAGCCTTCCCGCCCCTGTGGCGGTGGTGTTCCCCCCCTTCCCGCCCCTCTCCCGCCCTCCACTCCTTACAGTCTTAGAAAACACCATCAAGCAAAAAAAATGGCCATTTCATTTGAAGATTGATATTTGAAGAATCGATATTTGAAAATCGATTAAAACAACATCGTCGTAGTAAGATTTACGAAAAATATTTGGGTCGTCGGTTTTGAAGAATCTATGTTTGAAGAATCGAAAAACATTTGGGTCATCGGTTTCCCGTTGAGTATCATCGGCGTAGTAAGATTTACGGTTAGATTGTTCATGGTACGGTTGTTTGTTGATGGCGGCAGTGACTGCCGTTGAAGAAAACAAGTTTCGGATTATTGGTAAGATAAAGAATATCCCAAAAAATTTAAAATCCAGATCAAACAAACTTATGTATGTTGTTCCAAATAACCAAATCTATATGCCAATTTGAAAAATATTAAGGATAACAAATTGTTGACATCCTCTGTGTAAAAAAAATGTCGCTGTATATTAAAGAATAGTATTTTGGATTCAGATTTGTTTGTTCTAAAATGTGTTCTCGGTTTTGATTTCAAAATTCGTTTTTGTAACAAGATTTTGGTTGTCTTTTGAAACAAAAGAAAGACTTTAAACCTTCTATTTTCCGTCATCTATATCCCGTTTTTTTACATCTCTTATTCAACCCCGTTTATAAAAACAAAAACAAATTTGATTTTTGAGAAATCGGGTTATGTATCAAGTGTGTAAAGGAGCCTATAATGCATCATTTGAATGATAAACAGAGAGTTTGATAGTTGGTACCCGGATTGATGAACAGGAAATTATCTAAATTGCAGAATAGTCGCAGACAAATTCTCGTGTTTTCGGTGGCGTCAAACAGTAAAGAAATTCTTGTGAATGGTGAAATTTGATTGGAATTCTCGATGAAGAGATAGAATTAGGGAGAAATTTTAGAGTGTAATGATATTAACATCCATATGCAAATGTATACAATACATGTGTTTGTATAACTGTTAATTTGACAGTTAGGGTGAAGATGTATATATATGATTTTATAACAGACTGGTAATTTTTTTGGTTGTCAACTTAGTTGCAGGGTGGCTACTGTGAGAGAACTATGAAAGTAAGTCTATTTACATGTGTAGTGGGGCTTTATTTATAAGGTCCCTCTTCCTAATTGATTCACGTGGCAGCTGAGTCAGCATGGAGAGAGAAACTGAAAAAAGGGTGTAGTGGTAGGGACTTTATTTATAAAGCCCCTGTTTCTGATTGGTTGTTTATTTTATTATTTTTTTAATCTTTTAACTTAAAATAATTAAAATAAAAGACAAATAAATATAAAAAAAATTACAAATAATATTAAAAACACACAACTAATATTAAAAAAAAAATTACAACTAATATTAAAAAAAAATTACAACTAATATTAAAAAAAAATTACAACTAATATTAAAAAAATAAACTAATATTAAAAAAAATTACAACTAATATAAAAAAAAGTTACAACTAATATTAATTTAAACACTAGATAATCCTAAATTACTTATTTAAACACTACATAATTAATCCTAATTTTCTCCCCTATGGAGAGTAATTGTCCCAGTATATGAGTGTGTGGTATGGCGGGGACACGGAACGATCGCTATCGCGATCGTTGGACCTCGCATCCGAGGGGATGCAGCAGTACTCATTAGGAGGGGAAACGTTGTTACATTCTTCTTCTATAGCATCCCTTAAAGCTTCCAGGTCCTCCTCGGTTGGCTCCCGGTCAGGAGGGGTTGGGATGGGGGTGGGGTTCGGTTGGGTCTCCACAAACTGCAGACGCCCCAATCCTCTCTTAGCCATAACATAATCTACGCACCACACAATCTCCTCTTCAGTGAAATCAGCATCAGGGTGTGTGGGAGTGTATCCAGAGAATGGAGGAATGGAGGCGACGAGGTTGGAGACACGTGGAGGAGGAGGAGGAGAAAAAAACTGTTGTTGAGGAGGAGGAGGTGGAGAAAAAACTGTTGTTGAGGAGGAGGAGGTGGAGAAGAAAACACTTGTTGAGGAAGAGGAGGAGAAGAAGAAAACACCGGTGCACGACGTTTCCGGCGAGCGTATCGCAGGAGATTCGACGGCTCCGCAAGATCATTTGGAAATCCTCCACCTATAGCTGGTTTGTAGTGTGTTTGTGTAGTTTGTGTAGTGTGGTTTTTAGTTTGTGGTGTGGTATTTTTTAATATGGAGTGTGTATATATATATAGGTATATATATATATATATATATTTATATTAACTTTATAAAAAAAATCTACCGTTTGAAATTATCAACGGTCAAAGTTTTAATTTTTGACCGTTTCAAATCGCCACGTGTCGGAATTTTATTGGATGGTGTCATTTGGTTTGAGCGTTGTTTTTATAACGCCGGGGCATGTTTTTGGTGTATAGCGCCCCTCGTAACAGTGTCGGGGCGCTATTTCTCAATTTTTTTGCACATATAGCGCTCGAGTACGGTAGGTCTAAGGTTTGTATTGACTGATAAGAAAAGCTTTGCAAGGACATAAATTATGTGTACGCAAGTGAAGAAATGACATTTGTTGATATTTATAATTTATTTATTTTTTCTACCGAAATAACATTTTTTAAGTTCGGTTATCTATTATTTTTGTAGTTGGTTTGATACCTATAAAGAGTTTTACGACATGCTGAGCTTTATGGTTCTAATGTAATTGTGATTTGTTGTGAATTCTGTTTAATGTATACACAATCAATCGAATGCATTGTAGTTAACACATAGCGTGTGACGAATGAATGCTTATTATATTTGTATAAAACTTCTCGGGGCAACACCTGGGGGTTAAAAACTAGTAAAGTACATTTGATAGCTATTGGTTGTTTACATTGTTATTGAGTCACAAGTTATTACTCATAGTCGCAAATAAACATGAAGTGATTTAAACCTGATTCGAGAACGAATAAATATATAACAACTAGATATATCAGTTGTTTCACCTATTCAACCTTTACACCCGTTAACCCAATCCTTCAACTCACCAATGTGACACGATTAACAACACTTCCACCGCAAATCATTGTAGCAACATATTGGAGTCATCCATGCGAGTCTTCCTCTCATACCCATTTCGTTTCCACACAGCCCTTTAATTATGGAATATGTGACCGATATCTAATATTAGGGCTCTAAACAAACCAAATGTTCGGCGAACAGTTTGTGAACTGTTTGGCGGGAAGTTCGTTTGTGTTCGTTCGTTTAATAAATGAACGAACACAAACAAAAAATTCCGTTCGTTTAGCTAAACAAACAAACATGAACAGAGGCCGCGTTCGTTCGTTAATGTTCGTGAACGTTTGGTAACGTGTTTATTTATGGTTGTTTGTGTTCGATAGTTCATTAGGGTTTTTAAGTTTTTATATTTAATTTAAGTACTTCAAATTTCCTAGTGGTAGATTATTTAAGTGTATCATATGTTAATATTACTTTAACTATTTTGATTAACTATTATTTTTTGTGAATTAAATGAGGATTTCAAGTTTAATATGATACCTATGTGTTTTTAACAAACGAACACGAACAAAAAATGTCGTTCGGTAAGCGTTCATGAACTATTCGCAAACATGTTAATTCCTTAACAAACGAACACGAACAAAGCCTTATTTGTGTTCGTTTGTTCGTTTACAACCCTACCTAATATGTAGTCAATCGCACAAGCAAGCATTCAACAATCAACTTATTACACGGTGGAATTCATTTTCCCACTTATGACACAACTTTCTACAATTAAGAGGGATAATTGTTAGGCCTGTAAACGAACCGAACGAACACGAACACAAGCGTGTTCGTGTTTGTTCATTTAACTTTAACCGAAACCGAACACGAACACGAACACATAATCGAACACATTTTTGTGTTCGTGTTCGTTCATTAAGAAATTTGTTGTGTTCGTGTTCGTTTATGTTCGTTCATTTAAACCTAAACGAACAGTTCATGAACATAAACGAACACAAATGATTAATATAAACGAACACAAATGAACATAAACGAACACAAACAAAAACAAGTTAATAATGATTCATGAACATAAATGAAAGTTAGGGTTAGGGTGGAGAGCGGCTGTGAAGTGTGGGGCTGTGAAGTGTGAAGAGCGGATAATAAGTGATATGTTTAGAATGTTAGGGTTAGGGTTAAGTTTTTAGAACATATGAATTAAGGTTACTTAACAAAAGGAAATAAATAATAAAAATAAAGCTAAGTTTAATTAAACGAACATAAATGAACAAAATAAACGAACATAAATGAACGAACATAAACGAACGTTCATGAACATAAATGAACGAACACAACTTGTGTTCATGTTCGTTCGTTTAATTAAACGAACAAAAAATTGTGTTCGTGTCCGTTCATTTATTTAAATAAACGAACATAAACGAACTTCCCGCCGAACATTTCACGAACAGTTCATGAACGTTCGGTTCGTTTACAGGCCTAATAATTGTCATTTGATGAAGAGCATGTTATCACTACGAGTGTCTGTCTATAAGCATCACGCACATCCGTCGAACTAGTTAGCTTACACCCTCGTACTCCAGACATTTCCATCGGTGTTAAATCGTAGCCCGTGTTGGGGCCGATATTAAGGTCTTTGGCTACAAATACGATTTCAAACAAGAGAGTTAAAAACTTAATTGAAATATTAAAACACTAAATAAAATCACATATTGTAAAGGGGGAAGAGACACTCTATGGTACTTACTTTAGCCCCAACCACTCTTGAAGTGGCACGTCAAAATGAATTAAAGTTACGTAAAACCGCAAGATCACTGAGGACACTCTAGGGTACTTTACCTAAACAATTAAATATAATATCCAAATAAATACTATTCAAAAATAAATAATTACATAGAAATATCCAAATAGCATTAAATTTATACTGTTACCATAAAACGTAATCAAAATTTAACTAGAAACGACTAGAAAATATAATTCAAAGTAAAACTAATTTATGCCTTAAAATTTGACATGCTGAAACATGGTCATAAGTTTGGCAAACTTAAAAATAATAGTTGACGTGCGTAATTTTAATTTCCACGTCTTCATTTAAACCTGGATCTTTTTTTTTGAACGGCGAACAACTGTGTGGCAACCACCCTTGCGGGGCGCCATGCCCAAGAATCGACTACTCGACCTCCAGCAGCCCCCGCCTTCTCCCGATGCGCGGAAACCCGAGCCCCACCCGCCCGAAGGCACGACAGTGTTATAGAACTCGGTAAAACCACGTCACCCGTCAGATTCGAACCGGCGCCACCCGTATTCGATCTTCACCCGGATACCAAACCATAATGTTGGAAGTGGGAATTGAACCCTTGATCACCTAAGTGAACATAAGGCCTCTCCACCACTCCACCACTATGGATGGATATTTAAACCTGGATCTAAACGTAAGACATGACATCATACTTATGATTGCCTTTAGCTGACCATAAACCTAGGTGCTCCGAAAATATAGGATGAGGCAAAACGGCGGCCAGCCGTCTGATGAGGAATGGTAAGATGTTCCGATACGTTCAAGAGGAAATAACAAGGGTTACAAGGATCAGAAGGCTATCGTGACAAAAAATTTTGTTTCCAATATCCCCGAAAGATGTTCCAGTGCTGATATTCAAGGTTTTTTTTGGAGGTTTTGGTAGGATTGAAAAAGTGTATACTGCAAGAAAACTTGACAAATTCGGGCAATGTTTCGCTTTTGTTAATTTTCTGGATGTTCGTAACGTACAAGATTTGGAGGTATCGATGAGGAACCTTAAGATGGGGGATTATAAGTTATTCATTAGTCAAGCGAAGTTTGTTTATGGCAAATATGTGGGACAGAAGATGAAAGATCAAGAGGCTGGGTATGGATCTGAAAAAAGTAAAGATGATAAGCGACAAGTGTCGATCCCAGATCTGGGAGTCGGATCAAGTACGGCAGAGGGTTTCAGGAGTAATGGTTTGAATTTTAAGGATAAGTTGATGAATAAGGAAACTACGAAGCCGTCGCAGGTGATTGATATTGCTCCGAACGTGTGTGCGTTTCAGGATTGGTTTGATAGAGCCGTAGTTGCAAAGGTGAAAGATTTCTCGGATTTGATAACTTTGCAGACTGATGTGCTAAAAGTAGTTTAATAAAAATAACTAAATTAAACCTAAAACTAGACACCTAGTAATACTCTAGACTCTCTAAAACTAAACTACTGACAGGCAAGTGAACCTATCGACTCTAGTATAGCTAAAGTAAGTCCGGATATCGAACCCACGAGACTCTAATGGAAAACGAAAACTAGACTCGATTACTTATCCTAAATACTGATTAAATTAATTTATTATTTTAAAGGGTGGTTTTACTGAAAAATAAATTGCAATAAAATAAAGGTTAACTAAAATTTACTAAAGTGAACTAGAGACACGAACTTAGCTGAGCCGAATTCAGATGATGACAAGACACTACCTAGACCAGACTCCTAACTATGCCTGATAAGCTTCTATGGTTATGGAACTGAATTGGAACCGGGATCTTAAAATACTAAACATCAAGAATAAACTAGACACCCTCGACCCTTCTCAAGGGGAAACCCTAGAATATTTTTGTGTTGTTAAACTACCGGTTGGAGTACAAACCCTCACAGGTTATCTAACTCTTATGATCGAGTACCCGCTAGACAATCTACCTCACAGCGCGAAAGCCTCACTACACTAGGTGTAAGGGGTAATTATTGAAGCCTAGATCTAACTTGATATGCAAGAGTTGAAAGGGCAACTAGGCAGATCTTCTCACAAAGCCTCTAACCTAGCAATTTAACAACCTAGACATACCAACAAGTCCTCACCTCACAGCTATTGAATTTGGAAGAATACCTAAAATCTTCTAACCACCAAGTATCACTCCTATGGTAAACTCGCGACTATTGACCATAAACTAGTTGCTACACAAAGTCTGCAACCTAACTAGCACTCATACATGAAAGACATTCACAAAAGTGCAAGTGGAGTGAATAAGTGACAATCAAAAAATAAAAGATACGCACATACACTAGATCTAGAGAAATCAAAATCTTTACTGAATCATAAATCCAAAACACGTTCCAAAAACCATAGAAAATAAAAACAAATCAAAACATAGTTATTTGTCTTGGTCTAGGTAGCTATAAAAGTTTTAGCCACAAATCATCTTGAAAAGAAAAACAAAGTCAAATAAAAATTCAGCAATCATTGTATAGAACAAAGATAATAAAGGAACGAAAAAATCGAATGATTGACACCCGAATAATCGCTCTCTGGCTTAGAACCTTTGATCCCTGGCCTGCCTCCTCTCTAAAATTGCTCCTGTTGTGCTCTGTTGATGTCAGCTTCGTAAAGTCCCCTCTCAATATTGCCTTCTCCAATAAAAATCCTAATGTGCGGCTCTCCTCCAATACTTCGGCTTCTGTTAGTGTTTTTTTTTCTCTCCAAGAATATTATATTCCCTCACGAAAAATTCTTCCCTGCTCTAAAGGTATGTGTAGTGGTAGAGGGTTATGTGGGGGTTATAGGATTAAAATATTAAAAAGTAATAGAAAAGGGGTTATGTTGGGGTTATGGAAAAAGAGGGTGTAGTGGGAAGGAGGGTTATGTGTGGGTTATAAATGATTGGTAATGATTGGTTAATTATTGTTTTTTATTTAAATAAGAATATTTAATACTTAATAATATTTCATTAAAAATAAAAAAAATTACAAATACTAAAACAAAAAATACAAATACTAAAAAAAAATTACAAACCCTAAATAAAAGATAAAAATACTCAAAGGTTATATTTTTTTTCGATTTTGGCCTTTCGGTTCAAAGCCATTTCCAACGCTTTCCCCTCTAGGTGGTCGTGATTTGCCGTGTAAAAAGCAAAGTCGCGTTCAAACTGTCGTTCCCTCATGATGTCAACCACCTCTCGGTTTTCTTGGATACGCTGAGCCCCGATGTCGCGTAAGTCTTGGAGCCGCTGGTTCATTTCAGCAAATGCCGGGACTAACTTATCAACCCCCGACGAAGACTCCGTCCGTGCGGCTCGAGCAGCTCGTCGACCGGGGGGACGAGGTAGCTCCTCCGCCCCCTCCTCCCCTGCAAAATAGGGATTTTCTTCTGGTGAGTTGAGGTCGACATAACGCGCGTCAGACGTAGGCGTTTCGGGATCAACCGAGTCAGAGGTCCTCGACTTTTTTGAAGGCCTCGTATTTTTGGCCCTAGAGGAAGAAGTTCCAACCGTTGTATAGATTGGACGACATGGTGTAATTTTGAGATGGTGTAGTCGTTGGCGCGGCTCATTCTCCGCCTTGGAGAGTGAGTTTTTGCGTTTGGTTTGATTGAAATTTTACCTTTCAAAAAAAAAATTAAACCTGGATCTTCAACCATGCCATTTTTAAATCTCTCATCAAATCGTTCACATTCTCTTTTCAGGTTCCTCTGCTTACTAGATAGCATATCAGAAGTGTGATGTGTTTCACCCCTTTAATTACGCAATATTCGGCTAACACATTATCCCACAACGGAGTCCTACCATTTGACGTATTTGATTTCTTAACGCGTATCCACGCAATTGTCAAAGCAACTATTTCCTCGGTGGTCCATTCAACCGTTTTAGACATGATTTAGTAGAGAGGATTTTTATAAAAAAATGTAGATAGAGGAAGAAAGATGGTAAAAAAATTGTTAAACGGTTAAAATATATATAATTTTAAAAATAACCAGTGGTGTGGGTGGGTGGTGAATTTTATTGGGTTTTTGACGGTTGCAGCTCGATTAGTTCTTGCCAAATTACAACGTTTTTGACTATTGCCGATAGGATGACAACAGTGAACATGGCCCCTAATAACTTCAGTTTGTATCAATGTAATTATTCGTTATATTTTATCTATATTAAAACGACACTTGAATATTCTCATTGTGCTAAAATAAGCCGCCACCCAAATTTGACTAAACAAAATGTTGTGCTAAAACAAGCAGCCACCCAAATTTGACTAAACAAAATTTGACTAAACCGCCAAGCAAAAGCCACAACTCGCAGCCCAGAAAAACCCTCCCCAAACGCCCAGAAGCCTCCCAACCGCCCATAAAAAAAGGGTTCAAACCGCCCAAAAAATTGTGCGTAATTGGCCCACCTATTCATGCTAATTGGAGATTAGTGGCTCACGTAATTGAAGAAAATTGCTAGATAGCGGTACGACACTTATTATCGCTAATAATGAGCGTCCCGCAGCGAAGCATGGGTAACTAAAATAGTAGTTTTTTGAAAGTTGAATATACCCATGTCACAAACATGTAATCAAACGTCTAAACATCACATTGTCAGTTGTCACCTTACCAAACCACAACCCTAACCAAACAAAACAACACAACCCACACCAAATTAGGGTTTAACCCAAAACCTTCACCCATCCACCCCTCTCTTCACTTTCAACAATGGGCAAGAAATCAAAATCAAAGGAACAACCCAAACCAGAAACCTCAAACCCTTCATCAGACAACATTTTCAAATCCTTATTTGGCACTACTCATCAAGAACCCAATGACCCATCATCCTCTGTTTCAATCTTTTCACCTTCTAACCCTTTCAGAACCAAACCTCATCAAGTTCAAAACTTTCTTCAATCAGACAATAATATCCCCCAAATTACCCATACCCAGATCACCAATTCTGATAATAACCCCTTGAGCAACAAGAAAGACAAGAAATTGTTTAAAAAAATTGAATCAGAGGTCAAGAAAGACAAGATTTCAAATGGGGTTGGTTTAGAAAGTGTAAAAAGTTTAAAAAATGTAAAAAGTTTGGATTTTGATGAGGAGAAGGAGGGTGAGAAGAAGAAAAGGAAGAAGAGGGTTGAGGTTGAAGCAGAGTATGAAGAGAAAAAGTATGGAGGGGTGGATTTGGAAATAAAGAAAGATGAGGGGGTGAAAAGGAAAATTGAGAAAGTTGTGGCAAAGGAAGGGTTTGATGATGAGGAGAAGTTGTCAAGAACTGTGTTTGTTGGGAATTTGCCTTTGAAGGTGAAGAAGAAGGCATTGTTGAAAGAGTTTAGTCAGTTTGGAGAAATTGAGTCCATTCGAATTCGATCAATTCCGCTGTTAGATGTGAGTTGCTCGCTTACCCATTATCTAGACGTAACTTGGTTATATAAATATTAATTTGAGTCCAAAAACAAATTTGTTTTTTGTAGGACAAGACTCCAAGAAAGGGTGCTGTGATCAAAAAGAAAATCAATGATGCTGTTGACAGGTTATTGATATCTTTCTACATATATATCTTTAGCTTTGTTTATTTGTCTGTTGTTTGTTTTAGAGTCGTTGATCTCGAAGCAGCCTCTATATCTATAGAGATAGAGGTGAGCTTTGCTATGTGTGAGATATACTTGGTATGGTTGTTGACCGGTTATGTGAATAAATAGAACAAATTTATTATCATGGTTAGTTAAGTAATTGAAGTTTTATGTAGCATATTATGGTAACATTTGAACTTCTTTAGCTCATCAAACCAAAATTGTATGCATGGTTTTATAAGGCGGAGCTTCTTGTACTTGAAGCTCGTGCCTCGGCTTTTCGGGAGTTATTCGCTTGAGAGCGCTTTGCGTTTTTTAAAACCGAGATTGTATGTGCAATGTTACCAGTTTATTTTCTGATCTATGAATTTTGTTAATTAAATGTAATTGGGCTTGTGAATGCAGGGTTAATGCATACATTGTTTTCAAGACAGAAGATTCTGCTAAAGCTTCTTTGTCACATAACATGGCAGTTGTAAGTTGCTTTCTTAATAGTTTTATGTTTTTCTTTTGATTTTTCATATTGTAAGTATGAATTTTGACAATACCTCGAGAGTATGCGTATGAATATAATTAGGTGCTTAGAAGATTTCAGTTTGTGACAGTTGTAAATGACATAATTTTATTTACAGTTTGGCTTATTGGCATTGTAAACGTAACTAAAAGTTCTGAGAAAGTTTATAATTTTAAGTGCTGTGTTTTATTATCTAGGTGGGTGGAAATCATATTCATGTAGACAGAGCTTGTCCGCCTCGCAAGAAACTTAAGGGGGAAAACGCTCCTCTCTATGATAGCAAAAGGACTGTTTTTATTGGTAACCTCCCATTTGACGTGAAGGTACATTTCTTGTGCATAAATTTTCAATTGGTACAGATGTTGCAAAATGAGCAAGTTGGGTAATCCGGTCGAAGTGGGATCACGTGTAGTTTTTTCCAAACCAGTTTTTGTAATTTTATTTTGTTTTTAGAAATATTTAGCTTGTTAATTTGGAGGTTGTATACTTTAAAAATACGCAATTTGGGCATACTTTCGACCCATTTGACCTTTTGATTTTACCCATTGACTCTTTAGTGATGACATTATCCAAATCGAACCATTCGGGTCGAAATCATCACCTTTAATTTTACAAAACATGCGACATTTTTTTCTGATTTTCAGGATGAAGAACTTTATCAGCTGTTTACTGGTTTTAACAATCTGAAAGATTGCATAGAGGCAATTCGAGTGGTGAGAGATCCTGGCACAAGCATGGGAAAGGGCATTGCTTATGTCTTGTTTTCAACAAGGGTATGTATATACACATTATAGCTTTGTTTTTCATATATGCGTGCAGTGTTGTAAAAATCGGCCTAGGCGGTGACCAATATAGGAATAAGCCCCTAGGCGGTGATCTGGGCGTTTTGGCCATTAGGCGGGCCTAGGCGGTGGTTTTTTTTTTTACTTTTTTTTTAAATTTCTAAGTATTTCTTAGTATTATGGGTATATATCTAAGTATTTCTAAGTATTATGTGTATATATCTTAACATCTTTTCAAAAAACACCTAAATTTGTGTGTGTGTGTATATATATATATAATACGTATAAAAATACCAAAACGCCTAATTTCGCCTAGTCCCAAGTCCCGACTAGTCCCTAGGCTGGACCTCACCGCCCGCCTAGCGCCTAGCGCCTTCTGCAACATTGTATGCCTGTGTGTTACATGACGCTAGTCGCTAAGTTTGCGGGTTGATGGGTTATGGGTTGGCAGGTTGAAAGAACCCAACACATATTATATTTCGTGTCAAATATTTTAATCCTAATCTGCACACACATGAATTCAGGTCGACCCGTTTAACCCATTTTATAAATGAGTCATAGTGGGTTGTTGGGTTGTAAAATGAGAAATACGAATAGTTTTTAAGAAAATTATTGGAAATCTTGAAAATAGATGGGATATTGCAAATGTATCATTAGAAAAATGGATACATATTATAGAAGTATTTTTTTAACTTAAAACAGGTTATAACAGGCCAACCCGTTTTTATGTGGGTCAACCCAAACCCGGCCCGTTTATAAAACAGGTCAACCCGAATCCGGCCCATTTTAAAAACAGGTTGTGTTAATTGACCCAGATCTGTTTTTTCTGTCGTGTGTCGGGTTGGATTTCGGGCCGTGTTAGGAATTGCCACCCCTAGTCCAATTTATGAAAGACGATTTTGCCCCCTCAAACTCTTAAAAATAATGTAAAAAGACAATCCCATACGCCTAAAATGTATTATAATATAGTATAGATAATTCAGTTACAAAGTTTTATAATATATTGTATATTGTATATTGCAGGAAGCGGCAAATACGGTTGTTAGAAAACATAAACTCAAGATTCGAGACAGGGAGCTGAGGTTATCTCATGCCACGAAAGCAAGCACATCAACACCATCCAAAAAGAATGAATCATCATCTGCAGGCAGTTACAATCCTTCCAAGAAGGCGGCTGTGGGCGGCAGCACCTCTTATCAGGGAATACAGGCCACCAAATCCGGTGGCCAGAAGAAGTTTGCCACAAGAATAGCAAAACCTGGCAGGACTGAATCAACAAGTGAAAAAGCGGTTAAGCGAAAAGTGCGTTCAGAAAAGAGGCCAGCGGTTGCTGCTAAAAAAGCGGCAGCACTTGCATTGAAAACTGGCGGTGATGGTGGCGGTGGAGGGATGAAACGCAAGGCTAAACCGGAGAGTAATAGCAGGAATAAGAAACCCAGGAAATTTAGATAGGTGTCTTGTTATAGCTTACAAATTTTGTGTACACTTTGTTTGGATTGGTTTATTGCTTATGTCAAGATTTAAATTTGTATGATGTTGGGAGTTCTTTTTGTGATGGATTGATCTTCGTTTTGTGGTTCGTGTTACCATACTGTCCGGTAACTGAGCCGTTCTTGGGTCGAGCCTGAGCTCCCTTAAGCTTAAACTTGGTTCATTTTGCGCGCTATGTCTCTAAAGTTTGAGCTCAGCTTGTGAGTCGGTAATCAAGCCAAGTTCTGTTCTGGCTTAACTCCATTTATAAAATATATTAACTAAAAATTATAAAAATAATAAAGTCGTAAACCTTCGTGAAGCTCGGGTTTAAGTTTTTTTTTTTCTTTTTTTTTCAAATGACCCTCCAAACGACCTCAAGGGCGTTTAAGCTTGATTTGATCAACTTTTAGTGAGTCAATATTGATTAGTAGAACTAACTAGGTTAACTTTTAGTTAATATGAGATCATTGAGGAAAATAAATTGGGATGTGGGACTGCTAGCGGCGATTTGGTGACCACTAGCTGATATTTGAGATTATCTAAATCCAATATTTCTTTAAAGTAAACATGGTCTGCATGTGATTATGCATATGGTACAAGTAAGGAATCAATAGAAAACCTCTCATAAAATTCTACAAAGTAAATATAAAATAATCACCCGTCTCACCTCCTTCATTTGAATCCGTCCCTCTACATGGGCCTCTTCCTCAATGATGGCTCCCTCTGATGCTTGCCCTTTGAAAGCGCTTGCTACCTCAAGTAAGGGCGCAAGGCAACCATAAAAGTTGCTACAAATATCCTTAATCTCCTGATTTTCCACCTCATCACCTGCCACTACATATAATTTCTTAATAAAAGTTTTTTTTTTTTTAGTTTGGGCCCACATCATCACAAAACCAAGACAACTGGTTAGACCGAATGATCTCGTAAATATTATAAAAATTAATAGGGTAAAATTAAAAAAGGTAAATTGGATTTTAAGACCTTAAACTATTGATTATTGGCCGCTGATGCACTGAACTACAAAATTGATCACAACCACACTATACTTTCAACTTCTTGGCCTGTATCACCCTCGGACTATCTATGGTTAGTTTTTTTTGCTGATGTGTAAAATTTGTCCTACATGGCTTGCACAATCATCAAAAATTAAAAAAAAACATATTTTTATAAAGGGAAATTGGATTTAAACACCTGAACTATTGATTATCGGCCGCTGACGCATTGAACTACAAAATTGATTACAACCACACTGTACTTTCAACTTCTTGGCATGTATCACCCTCGGCCTAACCATGGTTAGTTTTTTTTTGCTGACGTGGACATTTTTGTTGATGTGGCATGATGATGTGTTAAATTTGTCCTACATGGCTTGTATAGTCAAAAAAATCGCTTGCACAGTCATAAAAAAAATATTTATACACTTGCAAGTCATCATCACCTAAGACACACACACCCAAACACCACCACAACCACAGTCACATTTACCAACCGCCGCTCACCACCCACACCATCACCTTTACCAATCGCTGCTCACCACTTCCACCAACCACCCACTACAGTCTTCTCTTTCTCAACAACCCAGAACCCCTAACCATTAACACCCCGATGAGTGCACAAACACCATAATTGGTGCACAAATTAGGGTTGAGTTTCTCCTAATCCCTTTGGTTCCTCGCATCTTCTCTACATCAGTTCCTCCCATCTTCTCCAAATTATCACAAATAATGTCATGATTAGCTGTAAATGTTTACAAGTTGAGGATACAATGGGCAAAATAGTAATTAGACATGAATGTATATTGATATGGGACTTACGAGCTCTATTGTTGGTGTGTGTTAGGTGAAGGAGGGAGGGAGAATGGAAGGAGGATTTGTAGGTGAGGAATATTATATATATGGGTAAGGGGTGGGGGTTGGTAGACTAGACAGACGCCTTTGCTGTAGGAAGGAGGGGTTGGTTGGGAATGGATCTTGAACGTTGGATGCATATATAGTGGGACTTTTGTTCGCTAGATCAAGTAGCTTAACTATTTCGTAAAAGTACATGAGGATAAAGTGACGGTGGTGGTGGTGTTGAGCGGCGGGGTTGGGTCTAAGTTGAGCGGAGTGAGTTGGGGTTGAGTAAGGATAAAGTGACGGTGGTAGTGGTGTTGAGCGGCGGTGCATGTGCAGGTGGAGGTGGTGTTGATGGTGGTTGTGGTGTTGAGAGAGAAAGGGGTGGGGGTATTTATAAAAATCTATTTTTTTATGATTGTGCAAGCCATGTAGGACAAATTTAACACATTAGCATGCCACATCAGCAAAACCAGCCACACCAGCAAAAAAACTAACCATGGTTAGTCCGAGGGTGATACAGGCCAAGAAGTTGAAAGTACAGTGTGGTTGTGATCAATTTTATAGTTCAGTGCGTCAGCGGCCAATAATCAATAGTTTAGGGTGTTAAAATCCGATTTCCCTTTTATAAATACCCCCCACATTTTCTCTCTTAACACCACAACCACCATCAACACTGTCACACCCTCAAAATCCACTTGCGGAGTTTTACCGCGAGGCGCATGACAAACCAGGATCCAAACCAACGATCACAATAAACAAGTCTAAATGAATATAAATGCAATTTCAAAACATATTTTAAAATCCCGTTTACAGCGGAAGCTTATTCAAAAACAGTATCTCAACAATGAAACAATAGTTCAACGTTCAAAAGACCATGCAACCCTAGTTAGACGCCGTGCAGACGCGTGCGCCCTAGTCCAGTCGTGCTACCTTAGCGACCTGAGAAAACATGTAAAAGTTTACGTCAGCACAAAAATGCTGGTGAGTTTACAGGTTTTGTATCCAAGTACCAAGTCCACCTGTCCATACTATAATAAATCGAAAACCAGTATACGCTAGCTAGGCGTACGTTTTGTTACTACCACGATTGGAAAACCATTACTAACTCGAATACCAGATGTTGTGCCCGAAAAGTACCAAATGTTCCTGTTGTTCCTGTTTGAGACAATATGCACTCGCCCGGCCCTCCAAGCCGACGAGTGGGGTTGGTCACTCCCAATAGCGCTATTCACGTTTCCCCGTTGTGCAAACCCGCACATTCATGGTTCCCCCCGGGACTTCCAAAGATCGTGTAGTACACAATAGAAACCCATAGTATGACAGTAGTTACCAAATAATCGTTTTAACACATGTTTTCTCCCCCGAAAGTATAAAACCAGTTTAAAAGAGGGGCCGTAAACTCACCTTAAGTTGCGTTACTCCTTAACCCGAGTAAACTCAGCTGCTATGCTAGTCCCGTAAAGCGGCGACCTAACATACGACAGTTACAAGTACTTAGACTAATAACCCGCAGGTTAATTAGTCCCTAGATGTCCAGACCATAACCAAGTTCGTTTGAAAACACCGTGACTGTTTAACTGACCCAAAGTACAAGACTCGACATCCCATTGGTGACCCGAGACTCCCCGTGTTATGTTTACGCTCCACAACATACAATAACGCATTCACACTTAACATACGTTAACGCACAACAAGTTATAGCACATAGTTCACGTATCACCGAATTACATCCAAATATATGTTACCAAGTTATTAGACATGTTACGGGGTTCCTAGCATGTTACTACATGTTAAATCGGGTCTCGGAATGCTAATTTACACTTACAGCAGCAGTACACGCGATTAGGAAAAGTCAACTAGCATTTAGGTTGGTCAACTAGCAATTAGAAACCCTACTCGCCTCTATTATAGGCGATTAGGAGCTAATCACCTGAACTTACTAGCAATTAGGGCTAATCACCTGAACTTACTAGCAATTAGGGCTAATCACCTGAACTTACTAGCAATTAGGGCTAATCACCTGAACTGTCACACGAGTAGGCCTCTACTCGCATGTGTTATAGGCGATTAGCACCCTACTCGCCTATAACATAGGCGATTAGGAATGCTACTCGCCTGTAACCTTGCTGTTCCGGTTTTTCGCGCGTTTAACGCTCCAAATCAGATCCAGAACGTGTGTAACCACCCAATATCATCCCAAACACTATCCTAAACATGTTTAACCCAAAATCCTTCGTTTAACCTCGTATAATCAGTCCTGCATGCAACCAAGTAATCCAAACACCATTCACATAGCATGCAACATCATACTAACACGCGTAATCATAACCCTAATATCCAATTACTGAGATTTCTATCATCATACTATCAATATCAATACTGATCTAACATAATAACATATCAAATCATCATCATAAATCATAAAAATCCTAGCTTTCTAATCATACACACCCATAATGCATGCATATTAGTTATAATCCGATTAATAACCCTTATTGACGATTTTCAGAAAGCTTTTTCGTTTAAAAACAGGTCTGGACCATTAGGGATTGATTAAAAACGTTTATAAAGAGTTATGGATGAAAATCAAACCTTAGGATTATGAAAGTATGATGATTCAAGCTTGAAACCTTGTGTTATGATCAAAAATCGCCTTCCAGAGGTTGTTTATGTGTTGGGGCGGGTTATGGGACGACTAGGATTTGTATAATGAAGTTTAGGAGGTTAAGTATGGTATTTATAGTCGTTTTTAGTCGTCCAGCCCGTTACTAGCGAGTATGCAGCAGTTTCATGCGATTAGGGCTGCTAATCGCATGAATGTTCATGTGATTGGGCCTAATCGCCCCTACATACACACGATTAGGGCCCTACTCGCCCTTAAAGTTCCCTACTCGCCTCCCCTATAGGTGATTAGGCTTCCTAATCGCCTATAGGGTTGGTTTTGTGCGTTTTGCGCGTTAAACCCCGTTTTAACATATGTTAATACATATTCACGTACCGACAAGTCACATAATGATTGTAAACACATAACACAAGTAAATACACATATTTACACTCGTTCACCAATTCCCGGGACTCGAGACTCGTACGTTCCGTATGCCCTGACGATCCTACAAATCGTCACCGTTTGTACACTTGGTTAAGGACTGACATCTAACGAACCTTTAGACCAACATCCAATGATCTTCTAGACTAACCAATAGTTCCCGAACCATAACCCGACTTAACTAACCCAGTTAAGTACAACATACGCGTGACTCGCTAAGGTAGACTTTCATCTAGACAACGTTGTTAACCAGAATTTGCCGGGTGTCACATCATCCCCACGTTAAAAGAATTTTCGTCCCGAAAATTGCACAAGTACCAAAAGAACAAAAGAAATAACGAAGGAAACAAACAAAAAGATAGAAACCAAAAGAGAGATTTACCCGAGTTGTCACATCATCCCCACGTTAAAAGGAATCTCGACCCGAGATTCATTCAGCTGCCGAAGAGACATGTCTCGACTCGAACGCTTCCTTAGGAAAAAGATGAGGATACTTAGACTTCATCTGATCCTCCCGTTCCCACGTATACTCCGGTCCCCGGTTCGAGTTCCACCGAACCTTAACGATACGAATCTTGCTGTGACGTAGGCTACGAATCTTGTAATCAAGGATCTCCACAGGTTCTTCCACAATCCGAAGACGATCATCAACCTTGATCTCTTCTAGTGGAACGATGAGAGACTCGTCAGCCAGACACTTCTTCAAGTTTGACACGTGAAAGACGTTATGTACGTTACCGAGCTCCGTCGGTAGATCAAGTCGATATGCCACCGGCCCAATCCGTTCCAGGATCGTAAATGGGCCGACATACCGCGGATTAAGTTTGACACGCTTCCCAAAGCGTATGACGCCCTTCCACGGTGAGACTTTTAGAAGTACCTTGTCATTGACTTGGAATTCCAGTGGTTTGCGACGCTGATCAGCATAACTCTTTTGCCGGTCCCGTGCCGCCGCCAACCGATTACGAATCTGTACGATCTTTTCCGAAGTTTCGTACACTAGTTCAGGCCCAGTGAGTTGACTCTCACCCACTTCAGCCCAACAAAGAGGAGAACGGCATTTCCGTCCGTACAGTGCTTCGAACGGAGCAGCCTTGATGCTCGTGTGATAACTGTTATTATACGAGAATTCTACTAACGGCAGATGAGCTTCCCAACCCTTTCCAAAATCGATCACACATGCCCGCAGCATGTCTTCTAAAGTTTGAATCGTGCGCTCACTCTGACCGTCAGTCTGTGGATGATAAGCCGTACTCATGTCTAGTTGGGTACCCAAAGCCTTATGCAAAGACTTCCAGAAGTGAGAAGTAAAATGGGAGTCACGATCCAAGATAATAGAAACTGGCACCCCGTGCTTAGAAACAACTTCCTTCAAGTAAAGACGAGCCAAACGATCCATGGTGTCGGTCTCCTTAATGGCGAGAAAATGAGCTGATTTCGTCAACCGATTGACAATCACCCATATCTTGTCATTCCCGCTTGGTGATTTTGGAAGTTGTGTGACAAAATCCATAGTAATCCGTTCCCATTTCCATTCCGGAATTTCAGGTTGTTGCAAGAGACCCGACGGTTTCTGGTATTCCACCTTGACCTTAGCACAGGTCAAGCATTTGCTCACGTATGAGGCTATGTCCGACCTCATGTTTGGCCACCAGTAAAGCACCTTCAGATCTTGGTACATCTTATCCGAACCCGGATGAATAGAATACCGGGACTTATGAGCCTCGTCAAGGACAAGCTCCCGTAGTCCCCCGAACAAAGGAACCCATATACGTTCTGCGAAATAGTGCAGGCCATCAGGCCTTCGCTCTAGGTGCTTGTCGGCACCGTGCATAGTTTCAGCTTTAAGGTTTTCCTCCTTCAAAGCTTCTAGCTGGGCAGAACGGAGTTGATCAGGTAGTGATGAATGAATAGTGAGCTGCAACGCCCGAACGCGACGAGGTTTAGTAGATTCCTTCCTGCTCAAGGCGTCTGCTACAACATTCGCCTTGCCAGGATGGTACTTAATAGCACAATCATAGTCGTTCAGAAGTTCAATCCAACGACGCTGCCGTATGTTCAAATGTTGTTGGTCGAAAATATGTTGGAGACTCTTGTGATCGGTGTAGATGGTGCATTTGGTACCGTACAAGTAATGTCTCCAAATTTTCAACGCAAAAACCACTGCACCCAACTCTAAATCATGAGTTGTGTAGTTCTTCTCGTGCACTTTGAGTTGACGAGAAGCATACGCAATCACTTTCTCGCGTTGCATCAACATGCAACCGAGACCATGAATAGAAGCATCACAGTAAACAACAAAATCATCAGGGCCCTCAGGTAAAGACAAAATAGGAGCAGAACACAGTTTAGACTTCAGTTCTTCAAACGCTGACTCTTGTGGTTCACCCCAGTCGAACTTCCTATCCTTCTGAGTGAGAGTGGTGAGGGGTTGAGCAATCTTCGAGAACCCCTGAATGAAACGACGATAGTAGCCCGCAAGGCCTAGGAATTGCCGCACCTCAGTTGGCGTCTTTGGTGCTCCCCAGTCCTTGATCGCTTCGATTTTAGCTGGATCGACATGAATCCCTAGTTCATTAACCACATGTCCTAGGAATTGAACTTCGCGTAACCAAAAGTCACACTTTGAGAACTTGGCGTAAAGTTGTTCCCGTCGCAAGAGTTCCAAAACCAAACGCAAGTGTTCCTCATGTTCGGTCTTGTTCTTAGAGTAGATCAGAATGTCATCAATAAACACAATGACAAACTTGTCCAGATACGGTTTACAGACGCGGTTCATCAAGTCCATGAAAACTGCCGGTGCGTTCGTGAGGCCGAAAGGCATGACCAAGAATTCGAAATGGCCATAACGTGTTCGAAAAGCAGTCTTGGCAACGTCAGCCTCCCTGACGCGCAACTGGTGATAACCGGACCTCAAATCGATCTTGGAATAATAACTAGAACCCTGAAGCTGGTCGAATAGATCATCAATACGTGGAAGAGGGTAACGGTTCTTGACGGTCAATTTGTTCAGTTCTCTGTAGTCTACGCACAATCGGAAACTTCCATCCTTCTTCTTAACAAATAAGATCGGGGCTCCCCAAGGGGAAGAACTTGGTCGGATGAAACCCTTGTCCAAGAGTTCCTGTAACTGACTAGACAATTCCTGCATCTCGGGAGGTGCAAGACGGTAGGGGGCCCGAGCAATAGGAGCAGCCCCTGGTACAAGATCAATACCGAACTCGACTTGACGATGAGGAGGAAGACCAGATAAATCATCGGGAAAAACATCAGGAAACTCGCGTACCACCGGAATGTCGTCGATCTTCTTTTCATCACCAGAGGAAACAGATAAAAGTGCCAAAACGGCTGGATAACCCTTTCGAAGACACTTAAGGGCTTTCATGCTAGAGATGATGTTTAGCGGAACACCACCCTTGATACCGTACACAGAAAGGAATTCTCCATCAGGGAGAGGAATCCGAATAACCTTATCGTAACAGACAATCTCCGCGCGATACAAAGATAACCAATCCATTCCTACCACAACGTCAAAACTACCCAATGGTACCGGCATAAGGTCGATGGGGAACGATAAACCCGACAACTCTAAATGACACTCCCGAAGGACACTAGTAGCTTCAATCGTTTTCCCGTCAGCTAACTCAATAATATACTTGGTCTCTAATGGTACGGGTTCTACATCTAGCAGTCGACTAACATCCATGGATACAAAACTCTTGTCGGCACCAGAATCAAATAACACGCTAACAGAACGATTATTGAGAAGAAACGTACCGGTGACTGTGTCAGGGTCCTGTCTAGCCTCAGCAGCTCCAATGACGAAGGCACGTGCATTTCTGCCGCCACCCCCGTTGTTCCCATTCCCGTTGTTCCCACCCTGCTTCAGTTTTGGGCAATCCTTCTTGTAATGCCCAGTGTCACCACAGTTGTAGCATCCTTGTTTCCCTGTAGTCCCCTGAGTAGTCGGAGCTGAGCTGTTAGTCGGAGCCTGAGTCGATGGAAGTGTAGCCCGACAATCTTTAGCATAGTGGCCTGTTCGCTGGCAGCGGTGACAACGGTTACTGTCGCAGTTCCCTTGATGATGGCGTCCACACTTGTTGCATTTGGGCAGTTTTCCCGCATAACCACCCTGCTTGTTACCCGAAGAAGATGAACCCCCATTATCAAACTTTTTACCCTGCTGTGCTGACCCAGATCCTTTCCCGTCGTTTTCCCACTTGCGCTTGTTGTTCTCTGGGGCCTTAACAGTTGAACCCTTCGCAGGCAAAATACCCTCATTCACTTTTAAGTTGGTCTAGGATGGGCCGATCGAACTACCTCTGCATACGTAGGATGATTTCCCGCAGCCACTAACCCTGCAATTTCCGGTACTAACCCTGAGACATAGTGTTCAATCCTACGGTATTCTGGCACATGCAGATCGGGACACAGCACTGCCAACTCATTCCGCCTCACAGTATACTTCTCAATTTCCGACCCAGTCATCTTGAGGTTCCACACCTCATGCTCCAGCTTCTGTACCTCTTCCCTCGGACAATACTCACGCTTCAGCAACTGCACAAAATTCTCCCATGGCATAGCATATGCCTCCCCAATTCCCATATTCTGGGTGATGCCATTCCACCATGTCAATGCCACGTCCTGAAATAACGCAGCAGCATACTTTACCCGATCTTCTGGGAGACAGTTACACATCAGAAATACTGACTCCACTTTCTCCAACCACCTAAGCAAGCTGACTGCACCCTCAGTGCCAGAGAATTCCTGGGGCTTGCAGTCCCGGAACATCTTGTAGGTGCACATGGGTGGGGGTGGGTCAACAGGACCACCTGAAATGAAACGTATGAGAAACCACAAGTAACGTAAACAAGGTTCACCAATGAGGCAAAGAAAATGGATAAATCAACTTACCACCACCGTTATGCCCTAACTGAAAGGCAGCTTGGAGCAAGTTGTTCAGATCAGCCTGCGATAGGTTAATACCTCCACCACGACCACCAGCACCACCGCGACCACCACCACGTCCACCATTGCGACCACCTCCACGTCCTCCTCGTACTCCAGACATGATTCTGGCAGAAAGAACGAGAAAATTTAGTTTTGCAGTTAAAGATAACCACTAATGTTCACAAGATCAAAGCTAGATCCAATCCAGGACTATCCCTCCAAACCCAGAGTTCACCAGGACTTCCATGCATTTCGGTTTATGATTTTGTGTGCACCCAAAATGATAAACCGCTCTACATGGTCCTCCAAGTGTTCTCCTAGTTCAAAGTTCAAATCACCGAACATAGACTCTTAGCTACACACCGTAATACTACGGTGGTTTATGACAAGTGTTTCTATTGGGGTGCGAAAGGGAGATGTCCGAGCCTTGGACAAATCTCAAGAGCACACGAGTTACCCCAATAGACTACATTGCCTAGAAAACAAGTAACCCAACCTAAGATAGAACGGATGATGTAACGTAGAAAGACCAACGATTTAGAGACACCCCGACAAGACCATACGTAAACCACTATAACGTTTAGTACCATGTGTTCGTCTAGTGTGTGCGACTCGGCTATAGACTAGACTCTACATGCAGTCCTAGTTCACTATAACCATTGGCTCTGATACCAATCTGTCACACCCTCAAAATCCACTTGCGGAGTTTTACCGCGAGGCGCATGACAAACCAGGATCCAAACCAACGATCACAATAAACAAGTCTAAATGAATATAAATGCAATTTCAAAACATATTTTAAAATCCCGTTTACAGCGGAAGCTTATTCAAAAACAGTATCTCAACAATGAAACAATAGTTCAACGTTCAAAAGACCATGCAACCCTAGTTAGACGCCGTGCAGACGCGTGCGCCCTAGTCCAGTCGTGCTACCTTAGCGACCTGAGAAAACATGTAAAAGTTTACGTCAGCACAAAAATGCTGGTGAGTTTACAGGTTTTGTATCCAAGTACCAAGTCCACATGTCCATACTATAATAAATCGAAAACCAGTATACGCTAGCTAGGCGTACGTTTTGTTACTACCACGATTGGAAAACCATTACTAACTCGAATACCAAATGTTGTGCCCGAAAAGTACCAAATGTTCCTGTTGTTCCTGTTTGAGACAATATGCACTCGCCCGGCCCTCCAAGCCGACGAGTGGGGTTGGTCACTCCCAATAGCGCTATTCACATTTCCCCGTTGTGCAAACCCGCACATTCATGGTTCCCCCCGGGACTTCCAAAGATCGTGTAGTACACAATAGAAACCCATAGTATGACAGTAGTTACCAAATAATCGTTTTAACACATGTTTTCTCCCCCGAAAGTATAAAACCAGTTTAAAAGAGGGGCCGTAAACTCACCTTAAGTTGCGTTACTCCTTAACCCGAGTAAACTCAGCTGCTATGCTAGTCCCGTAAAGCGGCGACCTAACATACGACAGTTACAAGTACTTAGACTAATAACCCGCAGGTTAATTAGTCCCTAGATGTCCAGACCATAACCAAGTTCGTTTGAAAACACCGTGACTGTTTAACTGACCCAAAGTACAAGACTCGACATCCCATTGGTGACCCGAGACTCCCCGTGTTATGTTTACGCTCCACGACATACAATAACGCATTCACACTTAACATACGTTAACGCACAACAAGTTATAGCACATAGTTCACGTATCACCGAATTACATCCAAATATATGTTACCAAGTTATTAGACATGTTACGGGGTTCCTAGCATGTTACTACATGTTAAATCGGGTCTCGGAATGCTAATTTACACTTACAGCAGCAGTACACGCGATTAGGAAAAGTCAACTAGCATTTAGGTTGGTCAACTAGCAATTAGAAACCCTACTCGCCTCTATTATAGGCGATTAGGAGCTAATCACCTGAACTTACTAGCAATTAGGGCTAATCACCTGAACTTACTAGCAATTAGGGCTAATCACCTGAACTTACTAGCAATTAGGGCTAATCACCTGAACTGTCACACGAGTAGGCCTCTACTCGCCTGTAACCTTGCTGTTCCGGTTTTTCGCGCGTTTAACGCTCCAAATCAGATCCAGAACGTGTGTAACCACCCAATATCATCCCAAACACTATCCTAAACATGTTTAACCCAAAATCCTTCGTTTAACCTCGTATAATCAGTCCTGCATGCAACCAAGTAATCCAAACACCATTCACATAGCATGCAACATCATACTAACACGCGTAATCATAACCCTAATATCCAATTACTGAGATTTCTATCATCATACTATCAATATCAATACTGATCTAACATAATAACATATCAAATCATCATCATAAATCATAAAAATCCTAGCTTTCTAATCATACACACCCATAATGCATGCATATTAGTTATAATCCGATTAACAACCCTTATTGACGATTTTCAGAAAGCTTTTTCGTTTAAAAACAGGTCTGGACCATTAGGGATTGATTAAAAACGTTTATAAAGAGTTATGGATGAAAATCAAACCTTAGGATTATGAAAGTATGATGATTCAAGCTTGAAACCTTGTGTTATGATCAAAAATCGCCTTCCAGAGGTTGTTTATGTGTTGGGGCGGGTTATGGGACGACTAGGGTTTGTATAATGAAGTTTAGGAGGTTAAGTATGGTATTTATAGTCGTTTTTAGTCGTCCAGCCCGTTACTAGCGAGTATGCAGCAGTTTCATGCGATTAGGGCTGCTAATCGCATGAATGTTCATGTGATTGGGCCTAATCGCCCCTACATACACACGATTAGGGCCCTACTCGCCCTTAAAGTTCCCTACTCGCCTCCCCTATAGGTGATTAGGCTTCCTAATCGCCTATAGGGGTTGGTTTTGTGCGTTTTGCGCGTTAAACCCCGTTTTAACATATGTTAATACATATTCACGTACCGACAAGTCACATAATGATTGTAAACACATAACACAAGTAAATACACATATTTACACTCGTTCACCAATTCCCGGGACTCGAGACTCGTACGTTCCGTATGCCCTGACGATCCTACAAATCGTCACCGTTTGTACACTTGGTTAAGGACTGACATCTAACGAACCTTTAGACCAACATCCAATGATCTTCTAGACTAACCAATAGTTCCCGAACCATAACCCGACTTAACTAACCCAGTTAAGTACAACATACGCGTGACTCGCTAAGGTAGACTTTCATCTAGACAACGTTGTTAACCAGAATTTGCCGGGTGTCACAAACACCACCTCCACCTGCACCGCCGCTCAACACCACTACCACTGTCACTTTATCCTTACTCAACCCCAACTCACTCCACTTAACTCAGACCCAACCCCACCGCTCAACACCACCACCACCACCGTCATTTTATCCTCATGTACTTTTATGAAATAGTTAAGTTGCTTGATCCAACGAACGAAAGTCCCACTATATATACATCCAACATTCAAGATCCATTCCCAACCTGCCACCCCTTACCCATATACATAATATTCCTCACCTACAAATCCTCCTTCCATTCTCTCTCTCCCTCCTTCACCTAACACACACCAACAATAGAGCTTGTAAGTCCCATATCTATATACATTCATGTCTAATTACTATTTTGCCCATTGTATCCTCAACTTGTTAACATTTACAGCTAATCATGACTTTATTTGTGACAATTTGGAGACGATGGGAGGAACTGATGTGGAGAAGATGGGAGAAACTAAAGGGATTAGGAGAAACTCAACCCTAATTTGTGCACCAATTAAGGTGTCTGTGCACTCATCGGGGTGTTAATGGTTAGGGATTTTGGGTTGTTGAGAAAGAGAAGACTGTAGTGGGTGGTTGGTGGAGGTGGTGCGCGGCGGTTGGTAGAGGTGATGGGTGGTTGTGGTGGTGTTTGGGTGTGTATGTCCGAGGTGTTGATGATTTGTAAGCGTATAAATATTTTTTTGATGAGTGTGCAAGCCATTTTTTTTAATTTTGATGACTGTGCAAGCCATGTAGGACAAATTTAACACATCACCGTGCCACATCAGTAAAAATGGCTACATCAGCAAAATAAATAAACAAATAAGTAACAATGGTTAGTCCGAGGGTGATACAAGCCAAGAAGTTGAAAGTATAGTGTGGTTGTGATTAATTTTATAGTTCAGTGCGTCAACGGCCAAATCAATAGTTCGAGGTGTTAAAATCCAATTTCACACAAATATATATATATATATATATATATATATATATATATAAAACCGGTTCAACCACCCTAAATCCTTGTCTGGACGACTGGTTTCTAGGTCTGACCGCCGGTTCACCGGTCTGTCTGATACCCCAACCCGAAACAGTCCATGTCCTGGTTCCCGGTTTGACCGACTGGTTTGGGTTTCAAAAAAATGAATGCATTGCATATAGTCTTATCAAGTAATTTTGCATGATTTCGTTTACAAGATGAACCAATACCTATACCCACACAACCGTTTCCACCCAACTGTTTAATATAAATTAGCACTAAGCCTCCCACATTGTAGCGGGGTAGAAATTGTGAAAAAAATAACATTAAAACGTTTTATCAAACCCGTATGTTGAAGGTGCATTTGACCCAAGTTTTGTGATAGAACTGTTAAACCGAACTAAAAGTAGACGTCAAAACGTTAAACCACCCACGGCGCAGCGTGATGACGCACAAATATTAGACCAAAATGTAAAACATAAAAACGGATAGAGAGAAAGAGAGGGAAAAAGGCAGTTGTAGTGTGGTGGCGGTTTTGTGGTGGTAGCCTATTCCGGCGATAACCGCTCAAGACAAAGAATATGTGGCGGTGCTGTTGCTGCGGAAGTTGTGGTCGGTTCCCCCACCTTAAGATGAAGCTCCAACTGATAAGCTTTAAAAAATACGGTATTCATCGTAATCACCTATCATATCTAAAAGACATTGATGAAAACACGAATTATGGTCGGCAACAGTCTTTCTCTCGCATTATGTCTTATGTTCTCTATCTAAATTTCTCTCGCATTATGGCTCAGTGGTGGAAGTTTGTAATTTTTGTAGGTAATTTTTTTATAGATTGAGTCCGGCCCACCGATTTATACCCTAGAAATACATCAAACCATTAACAAGTCTATATAATCTCATAGCTTAAAAAACACAATAAATACAATCCCACTTTTCAAAAAAAAAAAAAATAGAAGGATCAAGCAAGAAAAAAAAACGTTCCGCTACGAAGAAAAAACTTTTTAGGCTTGTTATTATGGCGAACCCGATAGATTTCGTTTACAAGATGAACCAATACCTATACCCACACAACCGTTTCCACCCAACCGTTTAATATAAATTAGCACTAAGCCTCCCACATCGTGGCGGGGTAGAAATTGTGAAAAGAAAAAACTTTGAAATGTTTTATCAAAACCGTATATTGAAGGTGAATTTGACCCAAGTTTTGTGATAGAACTGTTAAACCGAACTAAAAGTAGACGTCAAAACGTCAAACCACCCACAGCGCAGCGTGGTGACGCACAAATATTAGACCAAAATGTAAAACATAAAAACGGATAGAGAGAAAGAGAGGGAAAAAGGCGGTTGTAGTGTGGTGGCGGTTTTATGGTGGTAGCCTATTCCGGCGATAACCGCTCAAGACAAAGAATATGTGGCGGTGCTGTTGCGGCGGAAGTTGTGGTCGGTTCCCCCACCTTAAGATGAAGCTCCAACTGATAAGCTTTAAAAAATACGGTTTCCATCGTAATCACCTATCATATCTAAAAGACATTGACGAAAACACGAATTATGGCCGGCAACACTCTTTCTCTCGCATTACGTCTTAGGTTCTCTATCTAAATTTCTTTCGCATTATGGCTCAGTGGTGGAAGTTTGTAATTTTCGTTGGTAATTTTTTTATCGATTGAGTCCGGCCCACCGATTTGATCTTCCGGCCCCTACCAATACGAAAAAGTTGAGTCCGGCCCCCGCCAATTTGATCTTCAAGCTTCACCACTTAACCCTTATCCCTGCTCTCCCCTCAACACGAAACCCTAACATTCACCCTCGTAACGAAACCCTAACATCCACCCTCAACACAAAATCTTAACATCGATTTTTGAGAGAGAGAGTGGGCTTCAAGATATGAAGAGTGTTGTGGTAGGTGGAGTGGTGGAGAAGATACTGATTTTAGAAAAAGTGACAGAGAGAGAGAGAGAGATGAAAAGTGGTGTGTATGTGAGAGAGAGAGAGAGAGAGAGAGAGAGAGAGAGTGTGTGTGTGTTTTAAAAATACTCATATAGATTTTTCTAAAAAATGATGTTAATGACACATTAGCATGTCATGTCATTAGAAAAAAGGCTACATTAGCAAAAAAAAGTTACTTGGGTTAGGGTCTGATTAGTTTGGGAGTGTCAGGAAAAAAAAGTTAAAAAATGGAAATGGTGATGATCAAGTGGTTAGTTGGGAGTGACAACGACAAATATGTGATGGTTGGGGTTATTAAAAGGGTTATTGGATTTTAATACTCCCAACTATTGGTTGTTGGCCGTTATCACTCCCAACTTTAACATTGGCGGTTTTGTGGTGGTAGCCTATTCCGGCGATAACCGCTCAAGACAAAGAGTATGTGGCGGTAGGGCTACAAACGAACTGATCTTTCAGCGAACAGTTCATGAACCGTTCGGCGGGAAGTTCGTTTTTGTTCGTTTGTTTAATAAATGAACAATCACGAACAAAAAATTTTGTTCGTTTAGTTAAAATGTTCGTGAACGTTCGGTAACGTGTTCGTTTATGTTCAATAGTTTACTAGGGTTTATAATTTTTATTTTCTTTTATTAACCCAAATAAATAATATATGTGAGGTAAATATGTTTGGATAGTTTAGTTATATTTTGGGTGGATCTAGCTGATATCTTAAGAATTATATTTTATTCCAAAGTTAATATATGTTCGTTTGTGTTTGTTTATGTTCATGAACAGTTCTTTGTGTTCATGAACACTTGTTTGTGTTCATTAATGTTCGTTTGTGTTCGTAACTTCGTATGCGTTCATGAACAAAATTAATAAACGAACACGAACACAAGTGTTTTCTTAACGAACGAACATGAACAAAAAATCTCGTTCGGTAAGTGTTCATGAACTGTTCGTGAACACATGATTTCCTTAACAAACGAACACAAACAAAACCTTGTTCGTGTTCGTTCGGTTCGTTTGCAGCCCTATGTGGCGGTGCTGTTGCTGCGGAAGTTGTGGTCAGTTCCCCCACCTTAAGATGAAGCTCCAACTGATAGGCTTTAAAAAATACGGTTTCCATCGTAATCACCTATCATATCTAAAAGACATTGATGAAACACGAATTATGGCCGGCAACACTCTTTCTCTCGCATTACGTCTTATGTTCTCTCTCTAAATTTCTCTCGCATTATGGCTCAGTGGTGGAAGTTTGTAATTTTCGTAGGTAATTTTTTTATGGATTGAGTCCGGCCCACCAATTGATCTTCCGGCCCCTACCAATACGAAAAAATTGAGTCCAGCCCCCGCCGATTTGATCTTCAAGCTTCGCCACTCAACCCTTATCCCTGCTCTCCCATCAACACGAAACCCTAACATTCACCCTCGTAACGAAACCCTAACATCCACCCTCAACACGAAATCTTAACATCGATTTTAGAGAGAGAGTGGGCTTCAAGATATGAAGAGTGTTGTGGTAGGTGGAGTGGTAGAGAGGATACTGATTTTAGAAAAAGTGACAGAGAGAGATGAAGAGTGGTGTGTGTGATTTAAAAATACCCATACAGATTTTTCTAGAAAATGATGTTATTGACACATTAGCATGTCATGTCATTAGAAAAAGGCTACATTAGCAAAAAAAAAAGTTACTTGGGTTAGGGTCTGATTAGTTAGGGAGTGACAGGAAAAAAAGTTAAAAAAATGGAAATGGTGATGATCAAGTGGTTAGTTGGGAGTGACAATGACCAATATGTGATGGTTGGGGTTATCAAAAGGGTTATTGGATTTTAATACTCCCAACTATTGGCTGTTGGCCGTTATCACTCCCAACTTTAACATTGGCTCCTGCCACTCCCAACTTAACATATCATTTGTTATATCACTCCCACACTAACGACATGCTAACTCCGTTAGTTTTTTAATCATACGTGGCTTATCAGTCTTACATGGCAATATGACGTGGCAATATGACATGGCAATCTATTATATAAACCCATTTAACTTAGCTGCCAACAAGTTGAATCCAAAGATCTTCGATTATTACCCCATTATAAACCCTAAATCATTCAATTTCGATTCTTGCCCTAATTTTTCTACCCACCTGAACGATCCTACTAACAAACAAACAAACCCTAAGTTTGATTCAACATCAAACAAACATGAGCTCTTCATCTACTTCTGCATCTAGTAGCATTAAAAACCCTAAAATCTTTGAAGTTGATTTGGATGGGAACGTGTACTGCCACCATGATATTCTTGTAGTCCGGCGAGTTGTTGGATGGAAGAGCGTTCGAAATGAGCAAGAGTTTTACGGCTGCTCTCAATGGCCGGTTAGTTCCCCTCTTCATTTGCCATTTTTAATTAATTCCATTCAATCAAATAATCTACTTTGTGTTGTCATGAATAGAAATCCGATTATAAATTATTCTTGTGGAAAAACTATGTTGATAACATGTTCAAAGAACATTCCAATCGTTGTGGTAATCAAGCAAGTCCAACCAGTTATCAAGAGTTGAAGATACAAAATTTGGAATTACAGAAAGTGATGTTAGTTGAAGAGAACAAGAAGTTGAAAGAAAAGCTATATGTTACAGAGTTCAAATGGAAGCCATATTTGTTAACTTTGTTTATTATGATTGCAATATGTTTGTATTTATTCAAGTAGTTATTGATGTATGGTTGTACACACTTGGTATTCTGAATGAAATTATCATGTTGTTTATGTCAAGTAGTTATTCAAGTAGTTATTGATGTATGGTTGTACACTTGGGTCATTGAAAATGCACTAACTGCACTAATGGAAGCCATTAAAGACTCACTAAATTCACTAATGGAAGCCATTGACAACTGCAAACTGCACTAATGGGTCATTGACAACTAACTGAACTAATGGGTCTGAACTAATGGGTCATTAACAACTAACTGCACTAATGGGTCTGCACTAATGGGTCTGAACTAATGGGTCATTGACAAACAAACTGCACAGACACATTGCACTGACCCATTACAAACAAACGAACTGCACAAACACATTGCATTGACCCATTACAAACAAACAAACAAACTGCACAGACACATTGCACTGACCCATTACAAACAAACAAACTACACAGACACATTGCACAGGCCCATTAACTGACCCATTACAAATCAACTGACTCATTAACCCAATACAACATTATATACAACATTGAACAAACTGAGTTGGTTTCCTTGTTTTTAGTCTCCCCTTCTGCTTTGTAGGAGCAGGTTCACCTACAGTCAATAATAATTGAGTTAATTTACATATGTTTAGGATAATCTCACCAAAACCACAATTCATCTCAAAATTAAGACTAAGATGTTAACCTGCAATCATTTTTCCATTATCAGTACACTTTCTCTTGTTGTCACCTGTTTCCCCACAGATACCACAAGTCATTATCACCCCATGCTTTGTAAGTTTTCCTAGTTTCTTAGTGTCTTCATGAGGATCTCTCTTTCTGTTCTTTTTAGGCCTACCAGGAGCATCTTTGATTGGAGGTGGGTCCATAGGATAATGAATCTTGGGCCAATACCTTTCACTAGGCAATGGAGGGATCAAGAACTCATAAGCCTTCATGTATGTTTCTTTGTGGTAACACTTATCAACATATTCTTCTGCATTCTTATGTAAAAAGCCAGCCACAACACACACATGTTTACATGGGTATCCCCTTAAATCCCATTTCCTACATGTACAGGTTCTATTACCCAAATCAACAGAGACATCATCAAAATCCCTAACTTGGAAAACATTATGTGATGAGGGATATACTTCACATCTATAAGCCCTACCTTTTGAAAATTGAAGCTTCTTCTGGATTTTAGGACATATGATCACATCTTGGGCAACCATTTCTGTTCTTTTTTTAACTAGCCTACTCATGACCCGAATCCTTATATCCTCTAACATGTGGATAATTTGTTTTGACCTTGCATTGATGATATAACCATTAAAAGTTTCAGCCATGTTGTTTACTATAACATCACATTTTGTGTGAGTGTTTAGATAACATCTGTTAAACATTTTCGATCTTGTTTTAGTAATGCCTCTACTACATCAGGTTTGATTGCTCTCATCTCATCAATGGCTTGTGTGTAGTCAACTTCACAATAGGACCTAGCTGCTTTCCAAAACAACTCCTTCAACTCCTCATCTTTAAATGTTTTGTGCCAGTTTGCATATATATGCCTGACACAGTTTCTATGCTCTGCTTTTGGCCACACCAAGGCAACAACATTCAATAGACCCTGCCACAATCAAACATAAGTTTAAAACATAAGTAAAGATTAAATTAAATACCCAAACATAAGTAAAGACTAATTACCTTCTGCTGGTCTGATATAAATGTCCATAATTCCCCACCCTCAGTTATATCCAAAGATTTCCTAAGTTCATCCATGAACCATTCTCAGCTATCATTATTTTCACCCTCTATTACTGCCCATGCCAAGGGATACATTTGGTCATTTGCATCCCTTCCCACAGCAGCCAACAACATACCTCCTAAAAAAGTCTTCAAAAAACAACCATCTGTGCATAACACTTTCCTGTATCTAGCCAGAAAACCCTTTTTTGACTCCATCAAAACAAGCAAACAATCTGAAGAACGCTTCACATGCAGCATCTGTATCTGCATTCATGAAACATGGAGGAGCAATTACTAGCTCAAATCTTGATGTTGGATTTGCATTCTTCAAAGCATCCAGGTATGAACCAATTTTGCTGTAATGATCCCTCATTGATCCATGAAGCTTCTTATGTGCACTTGATTTAGCCTTATAAGCCAACCACTTACTAATTAGCACCTTATACTTCTGTTTCATAGCAGACTAGATTTCCTTAGCAGACCAGTATGGGTTGCCTCTAAATAAGGGCAGGAACTCATTACCTACAAACTGAGCAGTCAACTGCCTATTCTTTAACATGTTTCTTTGGCAATCGTTTTTGTTATTCACCATTTTAACCATATAACACCCTTTCCCTTTATGCAGTGAACAAAAGATATTAAAAGGACATCCTTTTACACACTTGACACCTACACGACCTTCCTTGTTCTTATCACTTTTAGCAATGTACAAATTCCTACCATTAGTCACAACATACCTTCTCACTGACTCTTTGAAAGTATCCCTTGATGCAAACCTTGTGCCAACTTTCCAAGTAAACTTCTTCCAGTTAGTGTGTTCATCTACAGTTGGAGCAGCTTTTTTGTATTTCTTACCTCTAATATCATCATCTTCACTTTCACCAGGTGTGGCAATATCACCATCTGACTCTTCATAACTACTATAACCCTCTATATGTAAAATCTGTGCATCATTAGATTCATGCAACTTACCTTCTGTTTCTTTATCCTTCAAGCACTCCTCAAGCAACTGCTTATTGTATGCAACATCATCCTGAGCCTTTTGTTTAACTGCATCAATTGATTATATCCATTTAACATCTTCTCTGTCTGACTCTGTCCCAATTACTTCTTCCGGAACCACATCAACATCTTCCTGAACCTCATCTGAATCTGACCCAAATACCTCATCATCAGAACTTAACTCTTTTTTCCCCAGCTAATTCAACTTTATAATCACTATCTTCACTGTCTTCACTATCTTTTTAGTGCTCTTCTGATGCTACAAGTGTTGAAGGTACATTGCCTTTACTACATTTTGAAGCAGTTGACTTAGAATATCTAATCCTGCCCTCAGAAACAGGACTCAGTGTTTGGCCAGTGGTAATGGGCTGGGAACTGGACTGGGCTTGTGGTTTAATGATTTGGGCTTGAGACATACTGGGTTGGGAACTGGACTGGGCTGATGATTTTGGTTTACTGATTGGACCTTGTTGAATAAATACTTCAAGACATGGATTGGAAATTTTACTAACCTTCGACACCATGTCTACAACATCTTTATCACTAACAAATCGCTTCATTTCTCCATCATCTGTATTCATGCAAAACATGTGAAAATCCCTTGATTGGTAGCAACCGGTTTCCATTACATAGTCTACCAGCTCAAAAAACAAAATGTTATCAATATCTATGTCAAACACCTTCTATTGACCACCAATATACTTAAGGTTTGGAAAACCTACTTCAAAAGTCCCACCATACCAAAGGTTGATTTTGATAGTTTCCATCAGAAGCAATGACAATATAGTACCAAAATTATATAAACCCTAAGCTAAATCGTACCTGTGTGTTGCAAGGATTAGAGACTTAGGAGAGATTAGGGCTTGATCGTATTGTGATTTTCATACGTTAGGGTTGTCTGATATAAGGTTTGAGTGTTTTAAAGGTAAGTTAAATGGGTTTATATAATACATTGCCACGTAAGACTGATAAGCCACGTAGGATTAAAAAACTAACGGAGTTAGCACGTCGTTAGTGTGGGAGTGATATAACAAACGGTATGTTAAGTTGGGAGGCAGAAGTCAATGTTAAAGTTGGGAGTGATAACAGCCAACATCCAATAGTTGGAGTATTAAAAAAAAAATTTAAAATCTAATAACCCTTATTAAAATCCAATAACCTTTATATATTAAATTCTAATTGTATACAAGTTGGGAAAAAATGATAATTAGAAGTAATTGTTTTTTCTTAACGACCATTAATTAATTGGTTTTTTTAATACTAAATAATTATACAATTCAGTATTAACTGTAAAACAACTAATAATTGAAGTTATTACAATCAGATTCTTCTAATTCTATCATTTAATTCTGATTTCGAAAAAAAAAAACCATGTTAAAAAAAATAATTATATAAACATTAATGCATATTCATTAAAACATTGTTTAACTTTACAATGATTTTTTTAATAATAATAATAATAATATTAATACATATATTTTTTTACAATGATTATATTGTGCTTTATAATTGCCTAACAAACTCATTAATTTGGACTATAATGTTTAACACAATCCTCTATATCATGAAAGTCTTAGCACCTTCTAAAACCATGAAATTCTTAACAACATGGTATTTTCTTCTTTATCTTATCTTATGTTTTTCTATTATGGTTAACACTTTTGATACTTCTCTCAACATCAAATCTCCACCTTCAAGCAAATGGCTTGAACCATATAGAATCTACATTACTAATGTTGATCTTGATTCTGTACTCTATCAATGTAATGTCCCTGGAGAACCAACTATACTTCATCCCGGAGGCATGTTTACATGGAAATTTCGTAAAGATTTGTTCGGAGAAAATAAATATGATTGTTGGTTCGCATGGCTTAAAAAAGACACATATGAATTGAAGACGATGGCATTTAATGTTTTCGACGAAGAAGTAGTCAAGATGTGTGGGTGGAATTTGTTTAAGATGAATAGATGTTATTGGTTGGTTACTCAAAGTGGTGCTTATTTTTCTAAACGCAATGAAACATTTTTGTTTCATTCGGATGACAATTGGCGATATATGTATGAATGGAAGTAGTATATGATTAACTAGCTGATTATCCCGGGAGGATACTGGGGTTGAAAAATCTAATTTTACGTGATAAACTATTGCAAATGGCTCAAGTTAACTAACCACAAAATCTCTCAATCATTGCATGTTCATAGTATTCTAATCAGTAATAACTCATATTCTCTAATCTAAAATCTAATCAGTAATCATCTAAAGAATCACTTATGTAGGCTGCAACTATTAAAAAACTCATCACATCTCTCTAATTTCTCACATTCTAATGGCTCTTATAATTCATAACCTAATCAACTAAACAAACACTTAAGTTGGAAGTTGTAATCATTGCATCTCATTATGCCACGTGGCACAATCAAGAGATGGTTGAGGCCACCATTGAACGCCGGGGGTTGAAAAATATAACCATTCTAATAATGCTAATACTAATAGTAATAATTATTACTCTTGTAATTAAACAAATAAAAAAATAACCTTGCTATAAGGTGACACCATGTGTTGCAGTGTTGCGCGATTCTTTCTCCTAACTTCTCTTGATGAAGTATACCTAGTAAAATTCCAATGATAACATGCGGTTGGGCTGATTTTCAACATCGTAGATAAGAACCTGGTTTAAAAGAAAAAAACATGATTAATGAATAACATGAACACTTTGTGTGTTTTTTTCCTGTATGAACGAAACCCCACAAAAAATAGTCGATTTTTCTCCGTTTTTTATATAGGACTATGGTACTCGTTGGAAAGATAATATTACGCTCGTTAATTTGGTGTAATTTTTTTCTTTAAAAAATCACGTATATAAAAGATATAAACGTTTAAAAATTATGGAATGAAACATGAAAGGGAAAATTTTAAATTTATTTTTAAATTCTTTTTTCCTAAAATAACTCAATTTAATTTAGGGTTTATGTTTATCTTTTTTTTTTAATTAAAAAAGGAAGTAGTTCAAAAACACTAAAATCTTTCAATTATGATGCCACGTGGCACTCTCAAGGAAAGGTTGAGGCCTCCATTGCACGCCACGTCAGCATATACGTTTTCTTTTATATATACTAGATATTTGCCCACGTTGACACGCAGTTCAATAAAGTACGATTATTTGGAGTAGTATAACGTATAAGAAAAATAAAGTAGAAACATTTTATTAAAATTTAAAATCAACGAATACACATTTATTCAAATATCGCTGAAAATTTCCTTATAAACCACATTTTTTGTTTTTAGTCATCACTTTCCCACCAGCATCAAGTATAAGTAACTTCACGCCTGCCCTGCTTTTAACTCTTGACAATGCGACATAAAGCTGGCCATGTGAGAATACAGGGTTTCTTAAATACAATCCAACCTGAATAAGGCGACTTAAATGGTATGTGTTAAAAATAGACTTATGGCATATTCAACAATAAGAAAGTAATAAAAATGAAAATAAGAAACTAACTACCACCTAAATTTCACAATTTAATTTGACACGTCTGAGAAGATGAGCATTACCATATCGACCCGCTAAAAAAACTTCGAGCATATTTTATTCTATGTTTTTATAAAAGAATTTATTTTTTAAAAATCGAAAATCATTCATTAATGTTTCGGTCAACGTGTTTAATAACTTTCCTAAACAATATAATCCACATTTTTTTGTTTTTTTAAAATAAAAAACATTTAATAATTATTCTATTTTTAAAATTCAAAAAAGAGTTATTAATGTTTTTATAAAAAAATTTATTTTTTAAAAATCGAAATCATTCATTAATGTTTGGGTCAACGTGTTTAATAACTTTCCTAAACACTGTAATCCATATTTTTAATTTTCTTAAAATAAAAAACATTTAATGACTATTCTATTTTTAAAATTCAAAAAAGAGTCATTAATGTTTTTATAAAATTTTTTATTTTTTAATAATCGAAAATTATTCATTAATGTTTCGGTCAAAGTGTTTAATAACTTTCCTAAACACTATAATCCAGATTTTTAATTTTTTTTAAAATAAAAAACATTTAATGACTATTCTATTTTTAAAATTCAAAAAAGAGTCATGTTTTTATAAAAGAATTTATTTTTTAAAAATCGAAAATCATTCATTAATGTTTCGGTCAACGTGTTTAATAACTTTCCTAAACACTATAATCCAAATTTTTACTTTTTTTAAAATAAAAAACATTTAATGACTATTCTATTTTTAAAAGTCAAAAAAGAGTCATTAATGTTTTTATAAAAATAAATATTTTTTAAAATCGAAAATCATTCATTAATGTTTCGGTCAAAGTGTTTAATAGGAAGGAACATTATCTAAAGTGACCCATGTATAAGTAAAAGGAGCATTACTCAATAATTTTAACCGACTATTACCTTATAGATGCTATTTATACGCTAAAAATAGTAATGTGACAATTCAAATAATTCAGCATTTATTTTGTGTTTAAATGTCATTAATTTTAAAAACTGGATTTTTTTTAAATTTTGATTTTGAATGTTTAAAAATAAATTTATAAATGTATTTATATATGATTAATAATTTTATGTTTAAATGTTATTAATTAAATGGTAATCATAATTATTAACATTAGATGTTTCCAATATTGAGTAACTCACGATAAATGCTAATTATACGCTCCATATTTGCGAAATCGTTGCTAACCCCACATTGTGTAAATGTTCTTCCACATTTTGCTTCCCGGACTACTCCACAGCCGGGTGTTTAATAACTTTCCTAAACACTATAATCCATAATTTTTAATTTTTTTTTAAAATAAAAACATTTAATAACTATTCTATTTTTAAAATTCAAGAAAAAGTCATTAATGTTTTTATAAATGTTTTTTATTTTTTAAAAATCGAAATCATTCATTAATGTTTTGGTCAACGTGTTTAATAACTTTCCTAAACACTGTAATCTAGATTTTTAATTTTCTTAAAATAAAAAAATGTAATGACTATTCTATTTTTAAAATTAAAAAAAGAGTCATTAATGTTTTTATAAAATTTTTTATTTTAGATCAACGAAAATTATTCATTAATGTTTCGGTCAAAGTGTTTAATAACTTTCCTAAACACTATAATCCAGATTTTTAATTTTTTTTTAAATAAAAAACATTTAATGACTATTCTATATTTAAAATTCAAAAAAGAGTCATGTTTTTATAAAAGAATTTATTTTTTAAAAATCGAAAATCATTCATTAATGTTTCGGTCAACGTGTTTAATAACTTTCCTAAACAATATAATCCACATTTTTTGTTTTTTTAAAATAAAAAACATTTAATAACTATTCTATTTTTAAAATTCAAAAAAGAGTTATTAATGTTTTTATAAAAAAATTTATTTTTTAAAAATCGAAATCATTCATTAATGTTTGGGTCAACGTGTTTAATAACTTTCCTAAACACTGTAATCCATATTTTTAATTTTCTTAAAATAAAAAACATTTAATGACTATTCTATTTTTAAAATTCAAAAAAGAGTCATTAATGTTTTTATAAAATTTTTTATTTTTTAATAATCGAAAATTATTCATTAATGTTTCGGTCAAAGTGTTTAATAACTTTCCTAAACACTATAATCCAGATTTTTAATTTTTTTAAAATAAAAAACATTTAATGACTATTCTATTTTTAAAATTCAAAAAAGAGTCATGTTTTTATAAAAGAATTTATTTTTTAAAAATCGAAAATCATTCATTAATGTTTCGGTCAACGTGTTTAATAACTTTCCTAAACACTATAATCCAAATTTTTACTTTTTTTTAAATAAAAAACATTTAATGACTATTCTATTTTTAAAAGTCAAAAAAGAGTCATTAATGTTTTTATAAAAATAAATATTTTTTAAAATCGAAAATCATTCATTAATGTTTCGGTCAAAGTGTTTAATAACTTTCCTAAACACTATAATCCAGATTTTTAATTTTTTTAAAATAAAAAACATTTAATGACTATTCTATTTTTAAAATTCAAAAAATAGTCATTAATGTTTTTATAAAAAAAAATATTTTTTTTAAGAGCACTCGAGAATTCATGCTAACTCAAGAACACATTTGTATAAGTAGAACATACCTATTGAAATTAACTCTTCGGTTTTTGTATATGAAGAAGATCGTTCAAGTGTAACCACTCAAACAAAATGGAGCCAAGTATTAAGGTTTGCGAATGAAAGGGGATGCCTAAATACTTGTCGAAGATTGACTAATATTATGAAAGAAGAAAGTTATTAATGTGATATAAAAATAATTTTGATCAAAATGAGACAATTTTTGTATTGTTACCTCGTATGATATGTTATCAATATCGAGCCACCTATCCATGCCATAGAACATTAACCTGAAAATCAAATGAAATTACGAAATCATACACACTCGAACTCAATGAGCATACTGTAAATTATACATACACATTCGAATTTACAAAAATAAAAATAAATTGGGAGATGAACGAACCAGTAGAATGACTCAAACTTATACATCCTTTTGTAGTTTATTTGATTGTGACTGCACCATAACATATAATATTATAAAATACAAAGCTTAATTAATTAGAATAAACTCATAAAGGCATGGCTCTTAACCACCGCACCATGGTCACCACTGCTATTACCGTCACCTGTCACAGCCAAACGAAGTGAAACATTGGTTTGAAATTGAGAAGATGATGAACTCCAAACAGAAAAAATACACAATACCTTAGTTTCAAAATTATTACTATTAATTATTACAATTAAAAAAAATTCTATTAATTATATAATAGTGGGTTTTCAAGAATTATATAAAATAGATGCAATTTTATACCTGTTGTTGGCATATTCATAGAAGCGATAGCGGCTCGAGAAGACAATAAACTCAACCTTGTCATTACAAAGAACATTATAGTATCACACCTCGCCATACTTGTACCTGGATGAATATTAGAAATTTAGCATACATCATAATATCACACCTCTTGTAAATGAAGATAAACTGAAATCGTCATGTTACCTCAACAATTCTGCATCTAATCAAGCACACTGTGCATCATAAGCTTCCAACATCACTTGCTTATGCCTACACTAAGAAGAAGTATTATACTTCATATTAAGATACATACAAACATCGATTTAGTAAATTATATAACAAATAGGAAACTTATTATGGGAAAATTACTATTAATGACCGATTTTGACCAACTTATTAATGGGAAAATTAATATTAATTACCGATTTTGACCAACCAATAAATGATTTTTGATTTTTAGAAAAAAGAAAAATTTTATAAATTCCCACAATGAGACACTTGGCACAATATGATTGGCTACACAATTGAGGATGAATGTGGGAGTGCCAAGTGTCCTCATGGACTTTAGTTTATTAGATGTATAGATAGATATAGATAGATTAAGCATTGAGACTTAATAATTACTGTTTCCTTTGTATTTTAAATAGTTTTTTTTTTCTTTTTTTTCTTTTTTGTTAGGTGTATATCAGTGGAAACCCTATAACTTGAAACCCCTTTCTTCTCAAGTTTGAATCCCTCCCCACACGCCGGTCTCTTTCAAACCTATTGGGTATATTTTTTTCGATAGCGGCGGGACTCGAACCACGTACCTTTCAAGTAGGAACTCCATAGAAAAAAACCTTCTCACCTCCGCTGTAACTACTGGGCTACAACATCATTCGCATGTATGTATTAAAGGCTTTCTCTCGCCACCCACCAACCCCAATTGTGTCTTAAAAGTTTTTCATTCATCACGTATTCACAATATGAACTTATTTGAATTTGTCACAAGCTTTGTTGCTCTAATATCCACTTTCTAACATGCTTCGCCACAATCAACAACACAATTTTTCATTTTAATACCAAGCATTTAAAACATTTTCAAGGAGAGATCGAATAACATTACACTTTATTATATTTAGAGGAAAAAAATAAGATTGAAAAAAATAGTGCAACATTTTTCATTATGTGTTATCATAGTATATTAGTATATAATATTTTACATAGGTCCCGCAAGTCTAATAATATATTGAGACCCGTAAAAACAAGCCAAATATACAATTGTGCGTAAAATATAAAATATATGAATGAGAGACACAAACATTACGTCCTTATGTTGTGTATCACATGTAAAACAATATGTATAAATCCAGTAAGGGTGTGAATGGGTTGGTCCTAGCCCAAAACCATAACTATAATCGAGATGTTGGTTAATGGATATCTATAATCATAACCAATCAGATATGGCGATTTTGGTTAATCGGTTATAAAGGTTATACTAGGTGGTTATGGATCGGTTAACAATAAAATTTGGTTTAGCTAAAAATAGCTCAATACAATCAAATTGTGCACTATTCGGGTCTAAAAGTTTGAAATTGAAATTATTGAACAAGTAATGAACTGTTAGTACACATTTCTATATATTAGTACTAGTGGGTTGCTTGCGCGTTGCGGCGGGGACCACAAAACTTCGGTTGGTGATTTTCAGGGTGTGCACAAGTTGTTGTTTGCCTCAATTTGGTTTTGAGCCATAACCATAACTTTCGATTAAGGTATTTCAAAAACCGATGGGTTTCAATTATTTCAGCTTGGTAAATCGGTTATGAACATTGGGTCCAATCAGTTGTCGACTAATAACCGAAAATTTAACATGAGATGAAAATTATCATAATATCCTCTAACCCCATGAACCAGTGGAAATTTTGTGAGCGATATCTTGTTCCAAGCCTTGCTAGAGTTTTGGCTTCTCTTTACGACAACATGATACTTGCATGATTTTGGTATTGTTTGTTGAACTAATAGAAATGAAGCACAACAGATTAAATGCCATGATTGCAAAGCATTTGCGAAGTTGTGGTTATCTATGATGTTACTCTTGGTCAAGTCATTTGGTTTTTGTATTAACTGAAGCAATATAAGCCAAAGTATAAAGTAGTGTTTTTTTAAAATTATTTTCTAATTTATAACACAATTTGACTTAAAGTTTAACCTGTTGCATGAAAAAACTTTATTAATTGATTTTGAGAATATGCAAAATGAAAATACATGTGTATAAAAGCAGAAACATCAATAGAAAAAATAATCCACCCTGAATTTGAAAAGTTAAACACATATGTGACATCTTTAAAGTTCCAAATTCAACATAGATGTTTATAGTTTTGTGCCTTTAAATTGTGTTTTAAAGATTTTGTTATAACGATATTAAGTTTAAACCGTATGCCAAACTTAGTTTATCAAAGCAAACAACATAAAATTTTGGTTAGTTTTACTGATTAATTGACTGAATCTAGATAAAGAATGCATAAAAAAAGCTAAAATGGATATAGTTAAAACTTAAAAAAGTACTCCAATTATTATATGGCTAAACATAATTCATTAATATAAACAGTACAACTTAAATAAATAAAAACCGCAACTGAAGCAATATAAGCCAAAGTATAAAGTAGTGCTTTTTTTAAATTATTTTCTAATTTATAACACAATTTGAATTTAAAGATTAACTTGTTGCATGGAAAAACTTTATTAATCATGCTCATCCAATAAGAAGGAAAGGAAACTTTCACGTCCGATTTTTAATTATATAGCCTAAACATGTTCAAATATTAAAAGTAAACCAAACCATTTGGTACGATATGAAATATCCTAAACCGAATGACATACCAAGAATCGAAATAATTCTTATACATGACCAAGACTATTTTGTTGGTTTTAATATTTAAGATTATTTCATTTAACAATGCTTAAAACAAAACACGCACCTGAGTGTGAAAACCTTCGTCACTATTGATCATCATTGGTGGGGTTGTGTAACACCCCAAAATCATCCGTTACGCTTAATTACGCCATTAAGCGTGATTAGCAAAATAATAAAACGAGACTCGAACAATAAAAACTTGGGTTATGTTCTAATATGGAACTAATCCATTTAATGTTACTAATCTTATAAATAAGCAAGTATTACAAGAAAATCTAGCTTGACTAGCTAAGTTTAACTAGAAAATGACATTCGGGGATTTTGGAGGGACCATAGTTGGCAAAATGGCAAACTTGTGTGTGTATAATGTTGAAAAGGAAAGAACACACACACACTTATGTGTGTGTGTCGATCATCATCAGGAGAAAACAATCTCCTTCACCTCCAAACCCTAAACATCAAACCCTTGCTCAAATCCAAGCCAAATCAAGGGGTTTTTCCGTGCATTAGCAAGAAACGAGTCGTCTAAGGCTTACTAAACATCAAGGTACCTTTTATTTGGTAGAAATTGATGCTATATTCATTCTTGAACATGGTGTAAATTGAGGGGTTTTACAAAAACGTGGAATTTTGGATTTTTAGTGGTTGCTCTAGCTTTAGGGAACCTCGATCAAGTCTAATTCGGTTATGAATTTCATTTTATTTGTGTATTTGATTATACTCATATGATTATGTTAATTTGTGAAATTTGGGATTCAACCTCTAGGTTGAAACCACATACATCTAGTAATCATGGTGGTTCTTTGGAGTTGTTATAATGTGAAACATAGTATAATTATGCTTTGGATGATGAATTGCCTAACCATCATGAGTAGGGTGGAAGGAGGTAGCATCCATAAGACCTATGGAGTTTAGAAACTAAGTTGTAAATGATGCCTACAAGGTGTTTGATGAAACGCCACAATGACCTTGTTTGCAAACTAAGGTGATAACTTAATTGAGTAAAACATGGAAATACTTGCATATGAAATATGAAGTACATGCTTAGAGGATAGATCACACCATATGATATTTAGTAGCCTAATAATGATTAGGAAGTTGTATGTGCAATACGTTTGATGGCATTGATATGATAAATGAAGGGATAGTCCCAAACTAGAGACTTTGTCCTATTCTAGTGCACATGATCATGCTAAGGGTAGTTGACTTTTAGAAGTCAAACTGACCCGAGATTTGAATATGATATAATGGTGTGAATAAACTCATGAGATGTGTTGGTTATTGGATATGATGACTAACTTGACCGATCTTGTGAGTATAGTGAAGGTTTGGTCTTATCAAGCTAGGTAGGAGCTTGGATGGGATGAACCTAACGAAGCAAATGGATCATGGAACGCATGAGTTGTGGCCAAGGTAAGTGACTTATCTTAAATAAGCCTCTTAGAAACTAGAATATCTTGTAAACATTCTTGAATTATGAATTCTTATATCGATTGTAAAGAATGGGTTACTAGCTTGTAATGGGCTAGAATCGCCTAAATAAATAAAATTGATAAGTCCGGTTGGGACGCCTAACTAGATAATGGAAAAATCTTTGTGAATGGGTCTAATGAGTTAAAATGTTATTTTCATTAAAACTCATGAATAAAACTTGAAGATTGAAGATTGTATGAATAAATAGTTAAACGGGTCAAATGATGTTGTGAGCATCAATGACCCGGTACATAATGCTCCTATGCTAAGCATTTAGATGTTATAATGTTGACGGGCCGATTGGTGGTGGATCGCCATTTGGATCCCGGGCTATTAATGTGTGTGAAATGAGATGTTTACATAGGTTACTAAATTGAAGGAAAAAAAAAAGGGAAACACTTGATGTCAAGGATTCATATGGATGGTTTGATAGGCATGAGAATGGGTCAACACTACCGGGTAAGTCCGTAGTTAAATAAACGCCTTCGGGCGAAGCAATATGGGTGCTAAAGCATCACATGAAGTGAGGGTGCCAAATAGGTAAGTTAATCCCATAACTATGTCTAACGCGCGCTAAGGCGCTTAGAATCAACCACATTAGAACAATCTTGAGAAATGTTGAAAATCTAAGTCCGTACAGACTTAGAAGTTTTTAAACAGGTCATTGAGTCAAAAACAATGGGTTTCAATCAAGAAGTGTCGCCACGAATGGCTAAATCGAAAGATTTGGCTAGGAGGGGCATTTTGGGAAATTATAAAGATTTACTAAAGGATAAATCTAATAATCGGAATCATAACGAACAAATCGGACAAACATTTTAGTTGATCAAGTGTATAATGACTTGACAACATAAACTAGATGCATTGCGCATGGTCAAATGGTGTTTGGATAAGTTAAATGTCTAAATGGGTCAAATTGGGTAAAAGTCGTCATAAACATTCAAAACTAAGAACCGGATCATGGCGACATAAACCGGACCATAATTTCAGTCAAACAAAGGTTTATTTAGTCGGCGAGTCATTACTTAGGCTTCGGGAATCATCAAATGCGGTTGCGACATGATCCCCATGCTTAAAAATCACCAAAATCACATCAGAAGCTTCGAGCGGCCGCTCACAGAGACCGAGCGGCCGCACGCTTTGACCTGCATGTCAGCACGAACTTTAAAATTGCGTATAAAATCGTAGAAAAATCGTTAGGAGGTGTTCTTTATATGCCTGGAAAGCTCTCGGAGCGTAGAACAATTCTTATTTGAAAGTCGAAGTCGGATTTTGGGTTTTAGAAGGGGTAAAAGCGATCCGAACAACTGCTGCGCAAAAGTTGCAGCAGTTTGTTCTCCTGATAAAGGGCCGTTGGGCCTGGCTCGTTCCGTTTCGACGTGTAACGACTCTCACACTAGTTTAAATGTATTATTGACAACCCACTAACCATTCTTTGTGTGATGGTGCTAGGTAAACATTTAAGGGACGACCAGGAGCAAGGATCAAGTCGCGAGAAGAACCGAACACGCCCGAACACTCATCAAGCTTCCGCACTATAATCTAAGGAACTCCCGAATAAACGCAACATCTTAAAATATGTTTCAACTATTAAAAAGTAAAAATTTGTGTGAATCAAACATGTATTTGATCTTAATGGGTTGACTTATAAAGAAAATTTCAAAGTTTTAATCGGGAGTGGTTTTTAGTTAAGGTCAAAACCCATAAGATTAGGCAATAATCGCGTGATTACGGGTTAGGGTCCTACAAGTGGTATCAGAGCCATAGGTTTGAGGGATCCGAGTGTCGTGATGGATACTTGGACTCAAACCGTGCGCTCAAAGTGTTGAAGGGTGTTCGGTTCGAGACTTGATCAAGGAATCCGGTAAGTAATATCTGCAATAACAATCCGGTTTGATCAGAGATTGTTATATGTAATCAATAAGGATATTGTGTATACACACGACATCTCTAAAGCTTGGTAAAGAAACGGTTAGGTAGCGTAGGTCCTAGCCAAGGACTAAATCGGATAACAAAATGCTTGTGTAACAAGTACATTGTAATTTTATTACAATGATGTATACTAGCAATGTGCTGTCAAGTTGTTAATCAATTGTAAATGTGACAGGGATAAGGACATTGTATTCGATAAAAGATGGGATCGAATGATTCACCCAACAAGATGGTGGAGGGTTCGGGAGCACGACTGATAGCATGCTCGCTAAGGACCACGTCATGTAACGACTCGGACTAACGGATCGATAACAAAAAGGAACATAAGGGCAAGTATCAATCAGGTACACGCTATAAATCATATTATGAGTATTAATATGCAATCATCACATGAAGGGTGGTACCTGCATACGCAAGCAAAAAGCTAAATGGGAAATGTGCATTGTTCACACTGGTGAACAATCAATACACAAACGTAACTTAAACATCGAGACCGGGTTGGGGGTAATCATCCCAAACTAATGTTTAAAAATCAAAGGATTCTAGAAAGGCGTTGTGATCATACCAATGAGTGTGATCACACAAAGTTTTACAAAACAAAAACACATCGTTTATTCTTAATGAATGAAGATAAAAACCTAACGTTGAATAAATTATCAAGGAAGGGTTTTTACCAAATAAAATAAGGGACACAAGCATGAACTGAAGCTTTGCTTACATAGGATGTGATGTACTAATTATAACAAGTCCATGTGTACCATATGCAGATTGCTTACCCTGGCCAGGTAAGTGTTAAACATATGATACTATGGGTTTCTTACAATTGATACATATACAACTTATGTAACGAGGACTAAGTAAGTGTGAGGTGTCGGGAAAATCATGGATTAGTCGAATATGGTCTCAAGGGCCATGATAAACAAAGAGGAAAGAAAAACCAAGGTATAAGCGACCCGTGGGGATCGTAGAGGCCGAGGTATTGCTTCACTAAATCAACCATAACTATGGTTTTGGTTGATAAATCATAAACAACGGACATGGGCCGTGATAAACCCATGGGTCAACTGGACCTTCTGGTCAGTGACAAAATTATACACCAATAAGCCGAGGTATAAGCAATCCCGAGCGGGTTGTAGAGACCAAGGCAGTGCACTCTCAATCAAAGTCATGAACTTGGTTGAATAAAGTACAAAACATAATTAGTAAAAGCGGAAGGACGTGATAAATCAGTAAATCATTCAACCCCCGGGTTAAGGATGAAAAAGTGTAAACTGCAATAACATTAGATTGTATCGTTGGTACAATTTAAAGCAAATTATGATAACGGTCGGATTGTGTCGTTATTACAATCTGATGCAAACCGTGATAATAAGAGATTAGTCGATACAATACGTTGTAATGACGAATCAACACCAGGTTTTATAAAAAGGAAACTGACCTCAATTTATATTGAGATCGGTAATCAGAAAGAGGACTTTTAGAAATTAAGCGTTCTAAATATATATAAACGATTTGAAATCTAAAACTCAAAAGTCTTTAAACGGGTCGGTTGGGGCAATGACCACCAATCGAGTTAGCAAAACGGGAACTTGGGTAAACCAAATAAATGGCAAATTCTTAAAATAAGGATTTGCCAAAGAAAGTAAAATGTTAGTGTAAAGCAAGGCTTGTTTATAACATTATAGCAAACCAAGAAGAAACCATGGTTGGATTCGGGGATGAATCCAAGAAGCTAGAAAACGGTTATGTTAAAAAGCCGGGCTAGTCTTAAAAACCAAGACAAATTACTTGTTAGTAATAGAAGCATAGACATGTATGCATATGCATGCTACAACCGAGTATTACAGTAGATGCCCTAAGGTGCATGATAGAATGGCCCCTTAAAACATTACATCATTCGGGATAATGGTAGACGGGGGTAGTCTACGGATCTAAGGAAGACCTACAAAGAACATAAGTAGCCAAAATGGCGGGTAGGGGGTAAGTATGTAGGTATTACCCCTAGTTAACCGAAAGAATAGAGTAACTAAAGTCACATTATGAAAGCTAAGGCTTTCATATAAAAATCGAAAGGTTAGGAGGCCGAGTAAACGAAGAATCGCCTTAAGTATGCAGTACTAGTTGTTTAAACTATAGAATGACAAATGAACGAGCGGTTCTCAAATCGGTTTAGAGAACCAAGGTACTTTGGGGGTAACCAAAGCAAATACAAAAGAAAGGTTTCGGGGACGAAACCTCTTTAAGGGGGGTAGACTTGTAACACCCCAAAACCATCCGTTACGCTTAATTACGCCATTAAGCGTGATTAGCAAAATAATAAAACGAGACTCGAACAATAAAAACTTGGGTTATGTTCTAATATGGAACTAATCCATTTAATGTTACTAATCTTATAAATAAGCAAGTATTACAAGAAAATCTAGCTTGACTAGCTAAGTTTAACTAGAAAATGACATTCGGGGATTTTGGAGGGACCATAGTTGGCAAAATGGCAAACTTGTGTGTGTATAATGTTGAAAAGGAAAGAACACACACACACTTATGTGTGTGTGTCGATCATCATCAGGAGAAAACAATCTCCTTCACCTCCAAACCCTAAACATCAAACCCTTGCTCAAATCCAAGCCAAATCAAGGGGTTTTTCCGTGCATTAGCAAGAAACGAGTCGTCTAAGGCTTACTAAACATCAAGGTACCTTTTATTTGGTAGAAATTGATGCTATATTCATTCTTGAACATGGTGTAAATTGAGGGTTTTTACAAAAACGTGGAATTTTGGATTTTTAGTGGTTGCTCTAGCTTTAGGGAACCTCGATCAAGTCTAATTCGGTTATGAATTTCATTTTATTTGTGTATTTGATTATACTCATATGATTATGTTAATTTGTGAAATTTGGGATTCAACCTCTAGGTTGAAACCACATACATCTAGTAATCATGGTGGTTCTTTGGAGTTGTTATAATGTGAAACATAGTATAATTATGCTTTGGATGATGAATTGCCTAACCATCATGAGTAGGGTGGAAGGAGGTAGCATCCATAAGACCTATGGAGTTTAGAAACTAAGTTGTAAATGATGCCTACAAGGTGTTTGATGAAACGCCACAATGACCTTGTTTGCAAACTAAGGTGATAACTTAATTGAGTAAAACATGGAAATACTTGCATATGAAATATGAAGTACATGCTTAGAGGATAGATCACACCATATGATATTTAGTAGCCTAATAATGATTAGGAAGTTGTATGTGCAATACGTTTGATGGCATTGATATGATAAATGAAGGGATAGTCCCAAACTAGAGACTTTGTCCTATTCTAGTGCACATGATCATGCTAAGGGTAGTTGACTTTTAGAAGTCAAACTGACCCGAGATTTGAATATGATATAATGGTGTGAATAAACTCATGAGATGTGTTGGTTATTGGATATGATGACTAACTTGACCGATCTTGTGAGTATAGTGAAGGTTTGGTCTTATCAAGCTAGGTAGGAGCTTGGATGGGATGAACCTAACGAAGCAAATGGATCATGGAACGCATGAGTTGTGGCCAAGGTAAGTGACTTATCTTAAATAAGCCTCTTAGAAACTAGAATATCTTGTAAACATTCTTGAATTATGAATTCTTATATCGATTGTAAAGAATGGGTTACTAGCTTGTAATGGGCTAGAATCGCCTAAATAAATAAAATTGATAAGTCCGGTTGGGACGCCTAACTAGATAATGGAAAAATCTTTGTGAATGGGTCTAATGAGTTAAAATGTTATTTTCATTAAAACTCATGAATAAAACTTGAAGATTGAAGATTGTATGAATAAATAGTTAAACGGGTCAAATGATGTTGTGAGCATCAATGACCCGGTACATAATGCTCCTATGCTAAGCATTTAGATGTTATAATGTTGACGGGCCGATTGGTGGTGGATCGCCATTTGGATCCCGGGCTATTAATGTGTGTGAAATGAGATGTTTACATAGGTTACTAAATTGAAGGGAAAAAAAAAAGGGAAACACTTGATGTCAAGGATTCATATGGATGGTTTGATAGGCATGAGAATGGGTCAACACTACCGGGTAAGTCCGTAGTTAAATAAACGCCTTCGGGCGAAGCAATATGGGTGCTAAAGCATCACATGAAGTGAGGGTGCCAATAGGTAAGTTAATCCCATAACTATGTCTAACGCGCGCTAAGGCGCTTAGAATCGACCACATTAGAACAATCTTGAGAAATGTTGAAAATCTAAGTCTGTACAGACTTAGAAGTTTTTAAACAGGTCATTGAGTCAAAAACAATGGGTTTCAATCAAGAAGTGTCGCCACGAATGGCTAAATCGAAAGATTTGGCTAGGAGGGGCATTTTGGGAAATTATAAAGATTTACTAAAGGATAAATCTAATAATCGGAATCATAACGAACAAATCGGACAAACATTTTAGTTGATCAAGTGTATAATGACTTGACAACATAAACTAGATGCATTGCGCATGGTCAAATGGTGTTTGGATAAGTTAAATGTCTAAATGGGTCAAATTTGGTAAAAGTCGTCATAAACATTCAAAACTAAGAACCGGATCATGGCGACATAAACCGGACCATAATTTCAGTCAAACAAAGGTTTATTTAGTCGGCGAGTCATTACTTAGGCTTCGGGAATCATCAAATGCGGTTGCGACATGATCCCCATGCTTAAAAATCACCAAAATCACATCAGAAGCTTCGAGCGGCCGCTCACAGAGACCGAGCGGCCGCGCGCTTTGACCTGCATGTCAGCACGAACTTTAAAATTGCGTATAAAATCGTAGAAAAATCGTTAGGAGGTGTTCTTTATATGCCTGGAAAGCTCTCAGAGCGTAGAACAATTCTTATTTGAAAGTCGAAGTCGGATTTTGGGTTTTAAAAGGGGTAAAAGCGATCCGAACAGCTGCTGCGCAAAAGTTGCAGCAGTTTGTTCTCCTGATAAAGGGCCGTTGGGCCTGGCTCGTTCCGTTTCGACGTGTAACGACTCTCACACTAGTTTAAATGTATTATTGACAACCCACTAACCATTCTTTGTGTGATGGTGCTAGGTAAACATTTAAGGGACGACCCGGAGCAAGGATCAAGTCGCGAGAAGAACCGAACACGCCTGAACACTCATCAAGCTTCCGCACTATAATCTAAGGAACTCCCGAATAAACGCAACATCTTAAAATATGTTTCAACTATTAAAAAGTAAAAATTTGTGTGAATCAAACATGTATTTGATCTTAATGGGTTGACTTATAAAGAAAATTTCAAAGTTTTAATCGGGAGTGGTTTTTAGTTAAGGTCAAAACCCGTAAGATTAGGCAATAATCGCGTGATTACGGGTTAGGGTCCTACAGGTTGGCACCTCCATTGATGGCTTATGCATAGCTTGTTCCATACTATTTTGTTCAAATAAAAAAAAATACGTCAAACTATTTATACTAACCTAATCGGATAATTGCAAACCCTCTAAAGACAATGCATAAAAGCAAAATTATAAAAAACTAAATACACAACAGAAAATGAAAATCACCACTGCCATTGATCATTGATGGGTTCTCAATAAGGTCTTCGTGTTTCTTTCATTCAAAACAAACAAATATCAAACAACATATGAATTAGAACCAAAAACTAAAAAACCTACATTTGATCTGTTGGGATTCTTGTGACGTCTAAAGATATATGGGAATAAAGAAGCTAGTCATTTTCCCATTTGTACACAAATAAGTGAGTTCAACTTTTTAACTCCTCTTTTTGGTTTTGAAACTCACTCTAACATTGTCACAAGTCACAAATGTTATAGTAATTTAAAGAGACATAAATTCAACTTTTCAACTTCTCATCTAAGTTTTGAAACTCACATTTAAATTGTCACGAATGTTATAGTAATTTAAAGAGTGTAGAAAAGACAACTTTGCCCCTAAACTAACTTCATTTACTATTGTACCATAAGCATAAACACTTGTATTTACTTAAATTTTACGGTCATCCTTCCCTCATGCTTTATAATATAGTATAGATATAGATATTGTATTACATAACATTAATAGTACATATAATCAATACTATTAATATTAATTATAATTATTACCAAATATTAAAACAAACTGATATGATATAATCTGTAAATTTAAACAAATGCTCGGCCAAAATGATATGATATACACTAAAAATTCAAACAAAACGTTCAAGGAGAATGTCCAAAACTGACAAAGATTTTACTAAATGTCATGCCGGTTTGGTTATGGTGGGTATGGAAACACTGATAACAATAACAGACTAGCTACTTTCGGTTGTTAGAAAAATGGTTAACCGACCCACCGGTTTTTTATTTGATTCGGTTTTTTTTGTTCAGTTTTATTGATTAATTTTTTTATGATTCGGTTATTTCGGTTTTTTCCACACCTCTAAATTGCAGTTGCGACTCTAAACACATTATTGGTTTTGAAACTAACACATCATTTGTAAGTAAAAATTTATTCTTGTTAAACCAATATTTTTCTTTCAATGCACGTATTAAAACTTTACACTTAAGCATCACCTAGAATTCTTTTGATCAAATAACTGTTGGACTCAGGGGCGAAGCATATGTGAGGGCCAGGGGTGGCCCTGGCCCCCCTGTTTTTGGCGCAGTAGTGGAAATTTGTGATTTTCGTAGGTAAATTTAGTCCGGGTTGAGTCCGGCCCCCTCCGATTTGCCACTACCAATCGAAAAAAATTGAGTCTGGCCCCCACCGATTGACGAACCAAGCTTCGCCACTGGTTGGACTTGTATACCCAAGTAATGGCTTTCGACAACAGTACTAGTAATGTATAATCCAAAGAGATACCATAAGCAACGGTTATAATGGTTATAGTGTATTTAAAAAGTTAAATAACCGAAACATGAAAGGGTCTGAAGGCAAATGATTTGTGATATAGGGAAGTAGAGTTATTAATTTGTTATAACCCTATTCGTCACCACCTCCTCTAGCGTGCGCTGACCAAACCACCGCCTCACACCACTGTTTGCAACCATCGTGCTGCCGTCTCACACTATTGTGGGCGCCACCGATAAAAGGCAAAAACATGGACTTTTTATTTTTAATTTGAAGTTCGTTATCAAGGCTTTGTAGTTTAGAAGCACGAGTATTGGATTTAAATAATCACAACTATTGGTAATTGGTTGACATCAGTCTCAACTAATGAGATGTGTGATGCCCGTTTCATCTTTCAATATATTGGTCACCGATAGACTATGACTAAAAAAATCTATTCCATTTATATAACTAGTTAGTATTAACTGTGTTATGTTAGTTATAGTCCGTTGGTGATCAATATATTAAAATATGAGACTGCCAACACACATTTCATTAGTTGGGAATAATAGTAGCCCAATTGCTGATAGTTGAGATTATTTAAATCCGTTACTATTTATCAATATCATGGTGTTTAGTAAATATCTTAATCCTTGAGTGGTTAAGGATGGTAATCAATATTTTTGTATTTTGACGGTGTATGAGTTAGTTAAAATAAATAAGTAAATAACTGTCTTCTTTGAAAATTTGTTTTAGAAAAAACCTTCCCAGGCCATGGAGTCTAACCTGTGCCCAACGATTGCCAACAACATGTCGTCACTGATGATATAAGATTATTTGTTTTTAGTATTATTTATATATCATTTTGGGAAACCATAAATATAACCTTGATACTTTGTATGATATTTGAATGAAAATTCATCGAACTAATTTTATGATCCGGTAGGTTTTTGAACTAAAATAATATTTTACGTTTGAGTTTTTTTATTATCCATGATTGTAAAAAAGTTCATAACTTGTAGAAGCAAAATAAATATCCTTTACCTTCTTTAATCCTCTAGCAAGACTGATCAAACCTTCTTCCTCTTGCTTGAAGAGAGGATGCAATTTAAAACCATACATGAATAGACAAACAACATGATATTAGTTAATTATGTGTCAAAAAATATCTACAAATACGTACTCAGATAAATACTCTTTAATTGTATGAGAAACAACAAACCTATCAAATAGCTATGCTTTCCTTCAAACTTTTGATCAAAGTTATGCATTAACAAATGCAGTATTGGATTTAAATAATTAGCTATTGGTCGCCACTGGTTCTAACTATTAAAATGTGTGCTGGCGGTCTCACCTTTTAATATATTGTTCACCAATGGACTATAACTAACAAAATATTAAGAGGGGAATTGACGCGTAAGATGGAAGTTGACACACAAGCATGCCACATCAGTTTGGACCATTGGCAACAAATAGATGATAGTTAAAAGGTGGACAATACGTTAGTCATGGACCGTTAATGACAATAAAAGGTGGAACCGACAACACACATTTCATTAGTTTAAACCGATGACAGCCAATAACTAATAGTTAAGATTATTTAAATCCATTACTCCTTATCATATCTACGTTTCTCTAACCTCATATATTTCATTCTATTATTCTCATTCCCTTCAAATTCTTCTTTTAACTGCCTTTTACCTCTCAAATAGGCCACTCCATATAACTACTTTTTTATTTTTTAGCGTTAAAATTTGGTTTAGAAAACACGAGTTTGACCATTTTGTCACTAAAATACACATAACCCTAAAGTCAAGGTTTTCAACTATGTTTTCTGGCTTCCAGCTTCTTGTTGTTTTAAAGGAAATTGGATTTAAATACTCCAAACTATTGCTCGTTGCCCGATATCACTTCCAACTATCACTTTGACTATCAATACTCTCAACTTTACACTTTGTTTGTTATGTCACCCCCATTTTGAAATCAGGGTCAAGTTCTAATGATGAAGAAGTGTTTGCATCTTATTTGAGGGTGACATAACAAACAAAGTGCCAATTAATAGTTGGGAGTGATATCGGTCAACAAGCAATAGTTTGGAGTATTAAAATCCAATTTCCCTTGTTTTAAACATCAACCTGTTGTAATTTGTAATATTTGTGAAGAATGTGATAAACAAACGGGAAAATGGATTTTAATAATCCCAACTATCACATATTGGCGGATATCACTCCGAACTTTCACTTTGGCCAATAGCACTCCCAACTTTCAACTTATTTTCTTCCATCACCCCTAAACTAACGGAGGTCTAACCTTGTTAGTTTTCGTGACCAAAATGTAAAAACCAAAACTTCTACGTGGCAAAAATGTAAAACCAAAACTTAAGGGGCATTTTTGAAACTTTTTATTATAAATCCCAACCCCCCCCCCCACACACACACACACCCCCATCTCCCTTCTTCTTTTTCTGGTTACAGGCCCAGACCACCCTCACAACAACCGCCACCAACAACAACCACTGCCTCATCGTCAACCCCCACAACAACCGCCGCCACCGTCCTAAACTAAACCCTAACACAATTAATTACCCACACTTGAGTCGTCATTCCTTCCTTGAACCAAACATAACACAATTAATTACCACCCACCTGCTTCATCGAACCTATCCAGCTCACCGTCGTCGTCATCCGTTCCCAGAAACGTGATTGTTTCTTGAACGTTGAACCAGTCATGGGGTTTTGTTGGTGTTACTGCATTTGGACAGATTTGGTTGTGTTGTGGTTTTCTTCTGCATTGTTTTTATAAGGTTTTGAGTGATTGATTGATTGTTTGATTGGTGTGAAGGTTTTTTTATTTCCGGTGATGGTTGTTTAGGTAGGTTTTCCGTGAATGGATGTTGGTGGGGGGGGGGGGACCCTAAACAGTGTGTATATATATCTAATCTAATTTTTAATATTAGTAGTTTTATCAATGTTTATATAAATAGTGGGATCTCATTAGCTATAGCATTGGATTTTCGATTGGTAGTGGTGGAGATAGCTGGTGATGGTGGTGGAAGGTGGTGGGAGTGTTTGTCGAAGGTGTGGTGGTGGGGGTGGGGGTGGTTGGGGGGGGGGGGGTCTACTTGCCTGCCAACAACAGAAGGGGAAAGGGGGGTGGGTTGATTTATAAAATTTTAAAAATAATAATAATAATTTTTAATAATAATAATAATAATAATAATAATAATAATAACAAAAAGTTTCAAAAATGTCTCAAAGTTTTGGTTTTTACATTTTGGCCACAAAGACTAACCAGGTTAGACCTCCGTTAGTTTGGAGGTGATGGAAGAAAATAAGTTGAAAGTTGGGAGTGCTATTGGCCAAAGTGAAAGTTCGGAGTGATATTCGCCAATAGGTGATAGTTGGGAGTATTAAAATCCATTTTCCCTAAACAAACGTTCATTCTTTAAACTAAATTTTGCCGATACATGTGGTGGATTGCTTTAGTTTGCTCCCTTTGGTGAACAATATGTTAAAAATGAGACTGTCAACACACATTTGGTTAGTTGGAACCGATGACACCCTTTAATAATTGGGATTTTTTTAAATCCAATACTCCTTAAGAAAAACACATTACCATATATTGATGAATGACGGAGAAATATGAAACTCTAGAAAAAATTTAGAGCACCAAGACACTCTTCGTATTTTGGGGGCATAGTGATACAATGAACTTATCTTAATGGATGAAATATAGAAGTCATATGAAACATGTATTGTTTTTAGTAGGGCTAATTACATGAAGATGAAGACTATTGGTAGGTAATATATAGGTGAAATGGGATATAGGAACGAGGTATCTTTTGGAAGAAAAACAAATTTCAACAACTTTGTAAAATGGATATCAAAATGAGGTCAGAGTAATATGATTTGGTAGAAGTTTGGTTGACATTAGTTCTTTTAAATGGAGGTAGCGTAGTTTACCACTCTACAAACCACTATGTTTCCCTAATAATATATGTTTATTCAAATAGCACCTTTGAAAACATATACTATTTGTTTACGTAAATTTACTAAGTTTACAAATCTAATGCAAGTGTACAAACCTTTTTAGCGAAGAACTTTTTAATTAATAAAGTAGTATTGAATTTAAATAGAAGTAATGGAAATAAATAATCCTAACTATTGCTTTTTAGTCGATAATGGTCCCAATTACGAAAATAACCACTAGCGGTCCCAACTTTTTGACATATTGGCCAACAATGGACCCAAACTAACTGAGGCTAACTCCGTTAGTGTGATGCTGACATGGCATGCCAAGTAGGATGCCACATAGGATCATTTTGCCATCTAGGATGCTACGTAGGATCATTTTGCCACCTAGGATGCCACGTCGGATGCCATGTAGGATCATTTTGCCACCTAAGCATGCCCCGTCAGCATCACACTAACGGAGTTAGCCTTAGTTAGTTTGGGTCCGTTGGTGGCCAATATGTCGAAAGTTGGGACTGCTAGTGGTTATTTTCGTAGTTGGGACCATTATCAGCCAAGAGCAATAGTTGGGATTATTTATTTCCATTACTCCATTTAAATAATCCCAATTATTAGCAATTGTTCGCCACAAGTCCTAACTAATGAAAAATGTGTTGACAGTCCCACCTTTTAATATATTGGCCACCAACGGACTATGAATAAAATTTATTTGTTCCATTTGTATAACCAGTCTGTATTTCGCTATTGGGTTGAGTTATTCTACAAAGGCTACAAAAAATGAGAAGGGTGAGAAGGATACAAAAAACACAATATCTCATGAAATATGACACAATGAGCCACAAAATATAACCCAACGTCAAAAAATATAACACAATTCTGAAGAAAAAAGATACAATGAATTGAAAAAATGACACAATGATGAAAATAAGAAAAAGACACAATGGTACATAAAAGACACAATGATATAACGCTATTCTAAAACTACAAGCTAAACCCCCCCCCCCCCAAAAAAAAATGAAGACCTAAAAACTAATGTCGTAGGGTTCGATAAGACGATTCCAATGCCGCTTAAATGAGTTCAATCGGAGTCCGTTTGATATCCTTCCTACGACTTCCTATTTTTCTTTCACTGTGTATTTGATCCTAACCCTTCCGCTGTTTACACTAATTTTGACCCATATTATTTAGACATAATTTATATACTAAACATACTAAAAAAAAAACATAACATAACCCTTTTTATGATTGATTTCAACATAAGAACGTCCAAAAATGCATGGCTGCTATGTCCTAATTAATTATAACAAAAAAAAGTCTATTACAATAAAACAAAGAATTGAATAAAATAAGAACAACTTGAAAACTTCAAGAAGGTTGATAAGCAACTTCGGTTTCTTCTTTTCGTGAACAAAATCAACATAACTACATAAGTGACATAACAAAACAGGAAAGTTGAATATGCTATTAAATATACGTCACTCCTTTTCCATATAAGAACCAAAGTTGCCTCAGTTTGTTTGCACAAGTTCACTCTACCTCTCTAGAAAAAAAAGTAAGCTTAATTATGCTAATCTGAATAACTATGGGTCGACCTCCTTGTTGCAGCGAGAATAACGAGTTGAAGAAAGGACCATGGACCCCTGAAGAAGACGAGGTCCTCAAAGGTTACATCCAAAAACATGGCCATGATAGTTGGCATGCGTTACCCAAACGCGCTGGTTTGAATAGGTGTGGAAAGAGTTGTAGATTGAGATGGATTAACTATCTTAATCCGAATATTAAAAGAGGAAAGTTTTCTGAGGAAGAAGAGAATATCATCATTAACCTCCATTCTAGTCTTGGAAATAAGTAAGTTTTTTTAACTACAACAATAATTAAATGTACATATTTGATTACCTATATTTTATTTTTTATATATTAATTTGAACTCTTGATAATAGTTGATTGTCTCTATAATAGTTGGAACTTTTGATGAATTGTTACTCTAATTTTGATCTTTTTGTTAGTTTAAAATTATTAAAGTATTCTAGTATTTGAATTTTTTTTAGCATATTTTTCCACTTATAATTTTGACCTATGATGTTTTATAAAATTATGAGTATATTGTTGCGTGTACTTATTTTTATCTATGTCTTGATATAAGGTTTACTTAAGATGGAGTTGCAATTAGTATTGTACAAGTGCGTGATTTACCACTTTTGCTTTTTATTTTCTTCTTATAACATAAATGATGTATTTTAAACTTCTAAGTATGGCGTTGTGACGTACTTATGTTTATCTAAGCAACGATATAAATTTTATTCAAATCCGATTTGTGAATAATATTGTACAAGGGAAGCAATTTACAATATTCGTTATTTTAAGAATGTAGGGTTGCAAGTGTTTATTTTTATCATCAAAGTTTCTCTAAAAATTCTTATTAAAAGACAAATAGGACAAACATAATTGATCTTTTATGTTTTTTTTTAACCATGATGAACCGAACTGATACCATACGAACATAGGTGTCTGTATTCGTTTTTATACTTTTCTCAATGTTGCTACCAATGACGTGACGAATCGGTCCAACACCGGTAAAACCATTGTTGGTTGCTAGTATTCATAACTGGTATATTTTTTGTCAGAAAACGAGGTGTATTTGCACATGTAGTCGTTTTTTATCTCTTTTGATTGTTATATCCAGTGCATGTATCATATCATATTGGTAACCTAATGAACCGAAAAAAACCCATTAAAACCCGCCTGAAGCTCAGGAAAACCCACTAGTTTACATTATTATGCACTTAAGGATAGGATTGTGACGTTTTGGATTGAAAAATAAAATTAGTTGTCGTAAAATAACCTCTAAATATTTCCTTCTTGAAACTGAAACTTGCATTAGTATTTTACATAATAATATTACTTAAATTTTTATTTATTTATTCAAATTGTATTTTGATTATGTTTCATTTGTAATTCTGCTCATTGTATTTCTATATTTAGGTTAAAAATAATACATAATACCTTGAGGGGTTTTCATTAATTATTTTATAAATATATAGGTGGTCCAGAATTGCTTCACAACTTCCTGGAAGGACCGACAACGAAATCAAGAATTACTGGAACACCCATATTCGAAAGAAGTTTCTTAAAGCTGGAATCGACCCTAAAACACATAAACCAATCCCTAATCTCGGTTCCATTGTCAATGCTATTTCCCAGTTAACCGCTTCGTCATCTAACTTACCCTTTAGGATACCAACCATCATGAGCCCATGGACCGCAATTTATGATCAATTGCTACATAATATATTGCAAATTGTAAACATGAACCCCTTACCAAATGTCACCAAATCAACTATCTTGGATTCACAATGTGATTACAAGCAACCTAATGATCAGCTACTAATTGATGAAATGATAAACCAATATATGTTGAATCCACCTGAAGATTGGATGAAGTGTGTAAACAATATCGTTTTAGAGCCGCAGAGTCAATGTAACTCCATTGATGCAAGCTTGATGGGGAGCTTTGGAGATGGAATTGACATGAGTGATAACTTGTTTACCGATAATCGGCTTCCAAGTTTACTCTCAATGGCTCCTGAAGAATCTGTGGACAACGAAATTATCAACATCAAGAGTTCACAACAATCTAATGATGCTCAAGTTGGTTTGGATGAATATTATGATTCTTTAGCAAATGATTATCAATAGAAATTGTTTATGTGTATTTGTGTTAATGAATGGATCTTGTATTATTGTTTAATAATGTTTGAGCCGATTTCAGAAGATTGTAACGCATAAAGTTTGTTGGAACCAATTCCAAAATATTGTAATATAATACTTAGAAATTTGTTGTATCTATGAATTAAATTGTTGGAATATGTACAGCTTTAAAAATAAAAATTTTAAAACATGAAACCCTATTAATCGATCTTGCATTTTGCTAGCAATATTATGTAATTATGTTACATTTTTATTGATATATTTAACTATTAATCGATTCAAATGAAAATTTCTATACTAGCTAGTGCCTCTTCTTCAATTATGTTTATGTCGTTCCATGAAATTTAGTTAATTTCATGCATGTGTATCTATACATATAATAAACCAAAGCATTTTTTATGACATGTCATAATATTATGCCATCTCTTTTTTGAGAGATGCCACATAATTAAAAAAAGGAATAAATATGGTTTAAATATGATTTAACATAATTTATTAAATACCTAATCTACTAAATGTAAATATTAAAACTTTATTATTTTCTCTCTCATGTTTCCTCTCATAACTTTTAAACGTTAATATATTTTATATACGAGATTTTTTAAAGAAAAAAATTACACCAAATTAACGAGCGTTTTATTATCTTTCCAACGAGTACCATAGTGCTATATAAAAAAACGGAGAAAAAAAAACGACTATTTTTTGTAACCCGACAGGTATTGTGTCAGGTTTGGAATTAGTTTAAAAAAAATGTGGGTTTGGGTCGGGCCTGGGATTAGGTGATACCCGACCCAATTACTCTTTTTTTATATTAGAAAATGATAACTTATGGTAGAGATTTGTTTATAATAATAATAATAATAATAATAATAATAATAATAATAATAATAATAATAATAATAATAATATATTGGCAAGTTAATACATAGATGCCATTTTTATAGTTTAGATACTTCTAATTTTATTCACTTTACTTAGATTTCTCAACCCGGGACGCTCCCGGGGTATAAGCTAGTATTAAATAATTATCTATTGTGATTTAATTAACATAACAAAAAGGTGTTTGTTCGACTTAAAGGTATGTTGAATATCTAACACTTTTTTGATGCTTATATAGTAAAAATATATAAAGCTAGAGATCGAGGAGGACGACAAAATTTTGGAGTAGATAAAGTAGGTTGAAATAGAAAAATTGAGTTGCTTGTTTAACACATGCGTGTTTGTTGAGCTTTTTAGCAACCAAAAGAAGCCATGAAAATGACATTCAAATCTTTCCCTTTCCTGAGATGTTTCCTATGAACCATTTTATTTACAAAGTTAAACAACAGTTACGATGGAATCTCATATTTTGATAGACCTTTCCAACGCCTAGGAATAGACCGTTTTATAAACACAAAAACATATATTGATGAACGTAGACCAATTTGATTTTAATACATATATTTGCAACACTACAAAAATAACCGTTTTACTAAACATAACAACTTAAATGGCTTAAATGTACACCGTTTTATTAACATACCAATTCAGATTTAAAAACGTTTATTTTAATTAAATAGATGTTTATTAAATAATGTCGGTTGTTTACTCTTATTATTCACTAGATATTTGCCCGCGTTGACACGCAGTTCAACAACGTACGATTATTTGGAGTAGTATAACGTATAAGAAAAATAAAGTAGAAACATTTTATTAAAATTTAAAAGCAACGAATACACATTTATTCAAATATCGCTGAAAATTTCCTTATAAACCACATTTTTTGTTTTAGTCATCACTTTCCCACCAGCATCAAGTATAAGTAACTTCACGCATGCCCTGCTTTTAACTCTTGACAATGCGACATAAAGCTGGGCATGTGAGAATACAGGGTTTCTTAATACAATCCAACCTGAATAAGGCGACTTAAATGGTATGTGTTAAAAATAGACTTATGGCATATTCAACAATAAGAAAGTAATAAAAATGAAAATAAGAAACTAACTACCACCTAAATTTCACAATTTAATTTGACACGTTTGAGAAGATGAGCATTACCCATATCGACCCGTTAAAAAAGCTTCGAGCATATTTTATTCTATTTGACACCTTTGAAAAGGCAAACATTACCCAAATCGACCCGTTAAGAAAAGGGAAGATTGCCCCAATTCACCTATGGCCTATGTATTAGATAAAGGAACATCAATCTAATCAAAACACCATAAACACACTGTTGGCGACTTTTACCCTATTTGACCCATTGGAAAAGTTGAACATTACCCAAATCGACCGATTTATAAGTAAACAAACATGAACCTACACCACTAAAACAACATTTTATAACCCTCTTTTAACTAATCAACTAATTCACATAACCCATATAGCATTTGATAAAAAAGCTACCGTTCAAGGTCTCTGAGTAAGCAACTTAGAACTTCCTTAACTTTGCATCAACATCGATATGCTTACTCATTTCAGAGTGTTGCCTACAAATATTCAAGTACTAAGATCAAGTAAACTAACAATACAAAAAACAGTGTGTTTGGATGTGCGTTTTAAAAGCGATTATATGAGCTTTAAGCGATCAAAATCATAGAATTAGCTGTGATACCTCAAAAATCCACATATAAGTCAAAAGTCAAATACCAAATGGACATTCAGTTTTCAAATAAATAATCAATGAACTTCAGCGAGAGATAATTACGTATATAACATTACTTACATGTAGAAAAACACCGATAGGATGACGCCCGCAAATAGTATTATCAGAGACAAACCTGTCCTCAAAAGTCTTTAAATTTCTCGCGCTCCATATTTGCGAAATCGTTGCTAACCCCACATTTTGTAAATCTTCTTCCACCTTTTGCTTCCCGGACTACTCCACAGCCGGGTGTTTAATAACTTTCCTAAACACTATAATCCATAATTTTTAATTTTTTTAAAATAAAAACATTTAATAACTATTCTATTTTTAAAATTCAAAAAAAAAGTCATTAATGTTTTTATAAATGTTTTTTATTTTTTAAAAATCGAAATCATTTATTAATGTTTGGGTCAACGTGTTTAATAACTTTCCTAAACACTGTAATCTAGATTTTTAATTTTCTTAAAATAAAAAAAATTTAATGACTATTCTATTTTTAAAATTCAAAAAAGAGTCATTAATGTTTTTATAAAATTTTTTATTTTACATCAACGAAAATTATTCATTAATGTTTCGGTCAAAGTGTTTAATAACTTTCCTAAACACTATAATCCAGATTTTTAATTTTTTTTAAATAAAAAACATTTAATGACTATTCTATTTTTAAAATTCAAAAAAGAGTCATGTTTTTATAAAAGAATTTATTTTTTAAAAATCGAAAATCATTCATTAATGTTTCGGTCAACGTGTTTAATAACTTTCCTAAACAATATAATCCACATTTTTTGTTTTTTAAAATAAAAAACATTTAATAACTATTCTATTTTTAAAATTCAAAAAAGAGTTATTAATGTTTTTATAAAAAAAATTATTTTTTAAAAATCGAAATCATTCATTAATGTTTGGGTCAACGTGTTTAATAACTTTCCTAAACACTGTAATCCATATTTTTAATTTTCTTAAAATAAAAAACATTTAATGACTATTCTATTTTTAAAATTCAAAAAAGAGTCATTAATGTTTTTATAAAATTTTTTATTTTACATCAACGAAAATTATTCATTAATGTTTCGGTCAAAGTGTTTAATAACTTTCCTAAACACTATAATCCAGATTTTTAATTTTTTTTAAATAAAAAACATTTAATGACTATTCTATTTTTAAAATTCAAAAAAGAGTTATGTTTTTATAAAAGAATTTATTTTTTAAAAATCGAAAATCATTCATTAATGTTAAGGTCAACGTGTTTAATAACTTTCCTAAACATATAATCCTCATTTTTTGTTTTTTTAAAATAAAAAACATTTAATAACTATTCTATTTTTAAAATTCAAAAAAGAGTTATTAATGTTTTTATAAAAAAATTTATTTTTTAAAAATCGAAATCATTCATTAATGTTTGGGTCAACGTGTTTAATAACTTTCCTAAACACTGTAATCCATATTTTTAATTTTCTTAAAATAAAAAACATTTAATGAGTATTCTATTTTTAAAATTCAAAAAAGAGTCATTAATGTTTTTATAAAATTTTTTATTTTTTAATAATCGAAAATTATTCATTAATGTTTCGGTCAAAGTGTTTAATAACTTTCCTAAACACTATAATCCAGATTTTTAATTTTTTTTAAAATAAAAAACATTTAATGACTATTCTATTTTTAAAATTCAAAAAAGAGTCATGTTTTTATAAAAGAATTTATTTTTAAAAATCGAAAATCATTCATTAATGTTTCGGTCAACGTGTTTAATAACATTCCTAAACACTATAATCCAAATTTTTACTTTTTTTAAAATAAAAAGCATTTAATGACTATTCTATTTTTAAAAGTCAAAAAATAGTGATTAATGTTTTTATAAAAATAAATATTTTTTAAAATCGAAAATCATTCATTAATGTTTCGGTCAAAGTGTTTAATAACTTTCCTAAACACTATAATCCAGATTTTTAATTTTTTTAAAATAAAAAACATTTAATGACTATTCTATTTTTAAAATTCAAAAAATAGTCATTAATGTTTTTATAAAAAAATAATTTTTTAAAAATCGAAAATCATTCATTAATGTTTCGGTCAAAGTGTTTAATAACTTTCCTAAACACTATAATCCAGATTTTTTATTTTTTTAAAATAAAAAACATTTAATGACTATTCTATTTTTAAATTCAAAAAATAGTCATTAATGTTTTTATAAAAAAAATAATTTTTTAAAAATCGAAAATCATTCATTAATGTTTCGGTCAAAGTGTTTAATAACTTGCCTAACATTGTAATCCCGATTTTTAATTTTTTTTAAAATAAAAAACATTTAATAACTATTCTATTTTTAAAATTCAAAAAGAAGAAAGAAAATCTAACCTCGTATGCAAGACGGATGCCTTTGAACACCTCACCAGCTTGTGAATTAAATCCACAGTATTAAACGGATTATTATGAAATCATGAAAGAGAAAAATCTTATAAACAATCGGAAAAATCTGAAAATAATTATAACGAAATAACAATATATAACAGGAATCGTATGAAAAAGCAAGAAACAATCGTTACCTTGAAAGAGAGAGACGAATTTTGAAAAAGCAAAACTCAAAATTTGAAATTTTGTATAATTCGAATTTAAATATTTTTAATTTTAAAAATAAATATTTTTTAAAATCGAAAATCATTCATTAATGTTTCGGTCAAAGTGTTTAATAACTTTCCTAAACACTATAATCCAGATTTTTAATTTTTTTAAAATAAAAAACATTTAATGACTATTCTATTTTTAAAATTCAAAAAATAGTCATTAATGTTTTTATAAAAAAAAATAATTTTTTAAAAATCGAAAATCATTCATTAATGTTTCGGTCAAAGTGTTTAATAACTTGCCTAACATTGTAATCCCGATTTTTAATTTTTTTTAAAATAAAAAACATTTAATGACTATTCTATTTTTAAAATTCAAAAAAGAAGAAAGAAAAATCTAACCTCGTATGCAAGACGGATGCCTTTGAACACCTCACCAGCTTGTGAATCCTTGTTAACATTAAATCCACAGTATTAAACGGATTATTATGAAATCATGAAAGAGAAAAATCTTATAAACAATCGGAAAAATCTGAAAATAATTATAACGAAACAACAATATATAACAGGAATCGTATGAAAAAGCAAGAAACAATCGTTACCTTGAAAGAGAGAGACGAATTTTGAAAAAGCAAAACTCAAAATTTGAAATTTTGTATAATTCGAATTTAAATATTTTTAATTTTAATTTGAATTTTGAAATTCAAAATTCAAAATGTAATTTATTACCAATATAAATTACACTAAATTTAGGAAGTGAGTAATTTGAATGTAATAAGGAAATTTAATGAGTTCCTAATTTACGTCAGATTCCTTTCTCATTCTCATTTTTTTGCTTTTTTTTTAAAAAAAAAGAAGTAAAAAGACTAAAACGTGAAAACGTGACATATCTTCAATTTATCAATATCTCTATCATACAAAGCATGAACATAAAAAACAGCCTTGGAATATGACACATTTAACAAATTGCCACTAACGCCGTTTTAACAACACCTTTTAAAAACGACCCAAATTGAAGACTTTGTTTTCCAAACCATTTTTTTCTTTATAAATTTACGCATAAATCCAAAAACAATACATTATTATTATCTATAACTGAACCTAATAATCGTTTTAGAGGTAAATTGAATGTAATTCATAACATGAGCATGGGAAATATTGATGAACAACTAAATAAAGAAGATTAGAAACTCTTACCGTGAGGTGAACCGTCTCTGGGATTGAAGCTAATAATTGCCCGTCCTGTATATCGAGATGAAAAAAACTCGTGTATTAAAAGCCGCCTAATCAAACACCGAATGATCCCAAATGCAAACCCGAGCAGTCTAAACAACCAAAAAATATGTTGATAAAAAAAAACAAATTTGTTGATAAAAAAACAAAAACAAATCAGAAAAAAAAAATTAAAATTATCAACTAAAGTTTGCGGATGAAAGGGGATGCCTAAATACTGCAAAGACATGGCGTGCACTTTAGACGGTTCTGGAAAACACTGACACAGAGAACAATGAACTTACATGATAAGCTTCTTCCAATATCGGTTCGTTCATCACTTTCTCTCTCTAGATCTCTGCGTGTCTCTCTCTCTGTATTATGTTCTCTATGAATTTTGAGTTTAAATTGTTTTAGGGAAGTTAATTAATTCAATGAGAAGCTTTGTGTAACACCCCAACCGATGGCGGAAACATCGAGGTGTCACGTAGTGACGATTGTTCAATAGCTCATGGACTAAAAGTGTAAATATTGATACATTGATTAAATAGTTTATTACATTGAAATAAAATACAATGATTCTAAATGCCAACTAATCTGAAATACAATGAGTCAAAATCTAAATATAAATCCGAAAGCTTAAAGGATGCATCTCAAAACAACCTGAAACATGTACGAAAACGTTTTGGTCAATACAAAATGTATTGGTGAGCATACCCTGTTTTGAATACATATAGTAGAAAAGAGTTTCGCAATTCATGTGTTGTATACTGTTTGCAATTATGTAATAAGTAATGTCCGTTCAAAATCAACCCTAAATAAGTATCAAGAATCAAGAATCAAAAACATTTTTAGTAATATGAATCACAAGACAATGACCAAGGTCTCTCAACAGAGTCTCAAGGGGTATATACCATAGTACTATTCATTGAAATGCCAGGCCGCAACGGTTAATGATTTGACAGGTCATAGATACACGAAATGACACAAGCAAACACACATAAGAATTGCTATTTTAGTAAGATGAAATAGAAAATTGATAGTAAGTACACGAGTCACCCCAAAATAGTAAAACAGTAAAAAGGGGAAAAGATATACTCACAGTTTGCGAAAACGATCAAAATCCAACTTAAGCGATCGTGAGCTAAGTAGTGGGAATTCCGAAGAATCCAACCTATAATGTGTAAACATACTAATAAGGAAATGTCTAAATAGTCTAAGGTAACTAGGGTCTAAGGCATTAGGGTTTGCTAAGTCGATTTGGGGAATTAGAGTTTTTTATGATAAGTCGCGTTAATGTAAAAGTTGTATATCTCAAATAATATATGGAAGGTTGTAAATGTGGTTTAAATAATATAATTATTATCTATTGATTATTTAGATAAAAATATGTTTGAATAATTAAAACCAAGTAATTTAGTTAGTTACTTTAACTAAATTAAAATAAACACAATAATCCAACCAAAGATAATAAAGACATTAAACCATATGAGTATTTCTATTTATAAGAAAAATATTTATAAAATAGATGTTTAAATTGTATAAATAAATAAATGTTTCATTATGTCGTAATTGATAAATGAAACTAATAATACAAGACATAATCCAAAAATGCTATTTTTATAGAAAATGGATTCTTAAAGATGTAAATAAATGAAAATAATTTTCTCATAATTTTTATAAAGTTATTTATATTTAAAACTGATTTAATAGAATTAAATCATGTTTAATTGATTAAAAATAGAAAAATTAATAATAATAAGTGTTTTCTGGTCCAATAATTTTTATTTTAGTTCATGATGATTAGAAATAATTTATGACAAATTTTGAGATAAAAACCATCAAGAATGAATTTTTTATCAATTAAATATGATTAAAACAAATTAAATAATAAAAATTATGAAAATAAACTATTTTCTAGAAATAAAAATTATGACAATTTTCTATGAGGTGTCAAGAAGCTACTCCTAAATTTTTATAATTTTTGGAGCAAAAATGAATTTATTATGAATATTTTGAGTTTAAATGAATTTTTAATTGATTAAAAGGAAGAATTAAGAAAGGACATATAAAAAGAAACAAAAAATCAGGAAAGTTGAGGTGTGTGGGTTTCGAACCCCTAGCCTTAGCTTTGGAATGCATGTGTCCTTACCACTAGACCAGATTCAGTTTGTTTGTTATTATTCTAACCAAAAATCCTTTTAACTAGTATCATAAGTTCATCTTCTTCCCCAATTCAACCATCCAAGAACCCTAACCCTAGCTCAGATCAATAAACATGAACAAGACCCGAATAATAATCTGTTTTAGAGGGCTTTTGATCGGAATAAGACGAGGAATAAAACGGCAACAAGAGAAAAGACTTACAATCGCGTTTTAATGTTCGTATCTCGTTGTGCAGGTCCGAACGCATAACTACAAATTAAGAGGCTTCCTGGACTTGTTTTGAGTGGTTTATTTGTGGGTTTGAAAGGTTTAAACGTGCAGCAATGATTGGTAACATCAATTTGTAGTGATAAATAAGAAAAATTGGCGTTTGAACTCGAACCTTAATGGTCCGATCGGTTACATCTAGTGGTCATAAAGGTCGGGTTTTAACTCAAAAAAACGCGTGAATTATATTGATAACTTATGGAGAAACGCTTGGTATGCAATTAAACGAGTTAAAGCATGTTTAAAATGGCATTCTAAGTTCGCCGGAATTTATTTCCGGTGGCCGGAAATAACCACGCCGGAAAAAAAAACGGGAACAAGAGCTGGAGAGTTTTTTTTTTTTAAACAACTTTCACATATTGTCATAATAGGTCCCTCACTTAACCTTGTTACTTTAATTATGATTTTTGGTTAAATATTCCTTCTATAAACTTAACCAACTAACCAAGGTTTACTTAATAATAAATTTTTTTTTAGACTTTTATAAACTTTAAGTGTTTAAACAAGATTAATATCAGCAAAGTTAAAATTTTCAGGATGTATTTTATTTACGCGTTTGATTAAAATATACGTAAATCCAAATTAAAACATATATATATATATGATTGAATGAAACTCATTTATCGAATTTGCAACAATAGAAACTATGAGGACTTTAAATGACAATTTGTTATAATGTGAAGGTGACAGTTGTCACAGTTTGACCAAATCATAATGAATTACCTAATTTAATATAATTATCTAATTTAATATAATTAATGAATTTTGATTTTTAGAAAAAACGAAAATTTTATAAATTCTCACAATGGGACACTTGGCACAAATTGATTGGCTATGTAATTGGAGGCACAATGTGGGATTGACAAGTGTCCTCATGGACTTTGTTTTATTAGATGTATAGATTATTTTCCCACATATTCATAAATTCATATTCGATGATCATTATCATAATAAAAATGAAAGAACAAAAGAAATAAATAGAAAAAAAAAAACAAAAGAAATTAAGGTTGTGTGTAGTGGTCAAGTTTTGGGGCGTTATAACGCCTATAGCGCCCGGGCACACCGCCCCCCGGGCGCTATAGGGCATTATCGGGCCAAATCGTTGTGATTATAACGAGCGCTATATTTATTGATTTGTGATATGACCGTTACCAACGGTCGATTTATTTAAAAAAAAAATTAAACTATATATAAACATACACTACACACATATATACCTTCACACATATACACTACACACATACAACCTTCAAGCCTCAAAAAAATTCTACACACATCACCAAAATGTCGTCCCCTCCCTCCGATAACTCGTTTGTCGATCTATATAATCGGTTTTTTTAAAGATGACGGCGCGGAAGAGGACGAGGCCGTTACGAGTGTGGTTCAACTAGCGTCTAGCGCGGTTGAAGTTGTAGGTATTTCCGCCCCACGGCCGATATTGTCTAGGCAATATATAGAGCGAGACCGTGTAGTCGCCAATGAGCGTTTGATGAATGACTATTTCAATGCCAATCCGGTTTACGGCCCTGATTTGTTTAGACGAAGATTTCGGATGCGTAAAAACTTATTTTTGCGCATCACCGGAGATTTAGAGTCCGCCTATGACTACTTTAAGCAAAAACCCGACGCTAGAAAGTGTTTAGGATTTACCGCAATTCAAAAGGTCACTTCCACAATACGTGTACTCGCATACGGGAACACATACGATATCAATGACGGGTATTTGAAGATGGCGGAGAAAACCACACGCGATACCTTGGAGTATTTCTGCTACGGTATTTACAAATATACATATATTTTTTTTATACATTAGTAGTTACATTATATATATATATATATATATATATATATATATATATATAGGGGAAGGATAATTTGGAAACCCTCCCCACTTGAGAAAACTCAAGAAACCCTCATCTTAACCACTCATTGAAGTTGATCTATGGTTCATATTGTTTCTGCTTTTTTGATCAGCTATAAAAATGTTCTTTATGTCACAAAGGGTAAAATAGTTAAAATAAGATGTAAGTATCTCATTCTTCTCTCTTACTTTTCAATCTCATCTCTTCTCTCTCTTACTTTTCAATCCCCTTTCTTCTCTCTTCTCTCTCCTCTTTTAAAACCATCCATTCACTATTTTTCAAAACAAAAAAGCATAAGTTTTTTTTAACAATTACATATGTTTTTACAACTTATTCACCAGAAACATATAAATAAATTATAGACACAAACAAAAAACATATGAAAAATATATAACACACACGCAAAAACATATGTATTTATAACACAAACACAAAAACATGTGATAAATTATGATCCCAAATAGCAAAGACATATGTTTTTATATGAAAAAACAAATGTTTTTAGATCAAAATCAAACTTTGATAGACAAGTTATCTACAAAACAAAAACAGAAAATCTAAATCTATAAAATTTATAAAAACAAAACCCCTCATCTTGCACCCTCAGATCCGTTACCAAAATCTTGGTCTTTTCATGCTTTGGGTAGTTGTACCAAGTGCAGAAAAACTTGTACCTTCTTGTTCTTGAGATTAAATCTAAAACAAACAAAGAAAAATTATCAAACAAACAAAGAAAAAGTTAATGGCAGACAAATTGTTTTGTTGTTCAAGTTGAAGATTACATGTAGTTAAGTAGTTTCACAACTTCATTATATTATGCTATCCATTTTAACATCTAATAAAAATGGTTTATTTTACTAAATGAATAAGTGTTCAAAGTATACTGAAACATAATATACAGAATTTATTATGCATTGTTGCCCTTTAAATCCAATAAAATGGTTTAAAAGCAAGAATACAGATGGCTATCGAAAATAGTAAATACGTCAAAGCAAACAAAGAAAAATTATTAAACAAACAAATAAAATAAATCACTTGCCGACACCACCACCTCATGTCCTCGTCAGATCTTGATCGCCTTCCACAACCACCAGGAACCACCATTGCAACAAGATTGAACCATCGATTCACTATCATCAAAACAAAACAAAAATACCAAATCTAGAACAGTAGCTATGGAAAGAAAACAGTAGATCTGTTCAGATGATGTTCAACCAACGACAAACGTTCAAACAACGAAAACGCCGGTGATTGTTGGTGGTGGGGGTTCAATTACAGAAGTTAGTTTGAACGGAATATTATTGTTCCGGTGCCGAAGATTGTTGTTTGTGGTCGTGATGATAAGGTTTGTGTGGCTGTTGGGAAGTCTCTGGAAAGGAAACATCTTTGTTTCATAGGGATTTTAGAAGGTTTAAAGATAATGGAAATGGATTCTTTGATTCATCCGATGTCTTTAATAAAACTACATTTATTGAAAGAGTGAGTGGAAACATGACAAATTTTGCAGAGGAAGCTAGACTTTTAGGAAGTCTAAAGTTAATGTGCAGTACCTATAGACAGAGGGGATGTCTAATGTCTCTAATGCCCTTCTTTCAATCTTTAGGAGGGTACACGTGGAAGAACCATAGCCATTCAATGGGGTTTCTTTGGTTTGCTCAAGTGAGGGTGGTTTGCAATTTAGAATTGCCCTATATATATATATATATATATATATATATTCTATGTTTTTTTGTAAATCAATTAAAATAATACAAAATTAGAAATAAATTATTAGACATAATTTGAAAATGTTTATGAACTAACAAAAGTAATCTTTATTAAATTTTTTCTTAAGATAACGTATTTATGTGTTATTAAATTTAAATCGTGTACCTTAAACACGTGTTTTTAATATGTGGTCTTTCACTCTAAGTTTAAAACTACATTTCTTACAATATTCTGAACAAACAAAATAAAACAAATCAATTCACATTAATTAAATATTTGATTTAATACAAAACTAAATATGTTTAGCTATTATAATACCTTGATATATAAAATACATTTTATATATGAAAAATCATTATTTGAAATCTTCATTGACTTTGTTTTTTCAATTTACTTCAATAGAGAAATGCAATATCTAAACAGTCTTTTCATGACTAATTCGTTTCAATCTTTATTTTCATTTTATTAATTCACACATTCTTTTTTATAATACAGTAAAATTTAACCAATAAATGTCATTATGTTTAAGGACCTTGATGTTAGAAAAAAAAATGATTATACACTCAAGGTTAGAAATACTTTGGCTTTGGAATAAACTTGATGCCAAATTCCAAAATGAACAATACTCGATTGGGATGGTTTAACGGATGAGGAGATACTTTTAAATTAATTTCATTTTTTTATATCCTAGCATAAACAGATTTACCTTTATTATTTTTTTGATTTTTTTTTTGTTTTGTTGTACCTGCAGTCTTATAAGGTAATAGCCACGGTATGGAAGATACATTTTGGAATGTTTGAAAAAAGTTTGATGTGAATAAAAATGTTTTTTTACAATAAATCATTTAGGGACTGATGAATATTTAATATTTTTTCGGTTGTAAAGGCAACTTTTTTATTTTAAATAAAATATTAATCTAATTTTTCTTAATTATACTTATAATATATATAATTTAAATTGTTCAACCCGTGTATCACACGGGTACATAATCTAGTTTTTTATACATTAGTACTTAAAAAAAACACAACATGAAACGAGTATTTTATTTTCTTAAATTTGAGTATAGTATTATTATAGATTTTTTAATTAAATAAAAATAATATATTATGTGATTAAGAGTACCTGGATGTGAGCAACAATCGGACCATTAACCAAAATCAAACTGAAAACAGACAAAACCATACCAAAATCAACCAAAAACCGATTAACCAAAAACCAAATTGAACCGAACCATTCATATTTTTTATACCTCCGTTTTATGTAGTTTTTAAAAAAATAACTAGCCCATGTTTGGTTTTGATTATTAACCGAATCAAACCAAGAATGGGCACTTATTTGGAATAATCCGAATCCAAATAGACCATGCATACATCTGCCAACATCTGTTTTCCCCGTTACATCACGCAGACACCCTTCTAGTTCCACATACAATTTTCTCCATGTCCAACATTAACTAACTAGGTTAGAGACCCGTGAACTTCACGGGTGAAGAAATTTTTAAATAAAACATCTTATCGACTAAATAAAATTAAAGAACTTTTATAAGGGCAGTGCTCAATTAAAAGTTTAAAAAATAACATAAAAGAATATATAAGATGAAAAATTAATATTCTATCCAAGTTTTTAAATAATTATATGTTAAAGTATGACGCAATATTTTAGTTTTTTTGTACTCGTGAAATTAGTAAGTTGAAAAAAATAATCGATGCAAATAAATCCCATAATAAAAAAAATTCTTCCATTAAACAAAATAATATGATAACTTCCAAAGAAAACATAAGTCAAAAGATAATGTTCACAAAACTTAATAATAGTGCATAACAAAAGGAATTAAATCAAGTACAGAAAAAAACTAATTATGAATACGTTCATAACATCCCTTGCAACATGGTAATTTCCTAGGATTTTCACACCGAACGTTGCAAGTAAACACGTCTCCTCATCATCTTCTTCAACGTATTCAAAATATCATCATGCTTACGTGATGCTTTCCTTTATTATGCATGTCAAGGTTTTTGAAACTTGTACAAAATACGTCGCACAATCCACAATAAAATACTGCTTCAACTCTTGCTGCAGCAACCTAGAAAAAATAAATTGTATGCATAAACGTTTGATACACAAAAGTTCAAAAAAAACATATAAATATAAAAGATATAATTACAACATATAATAGTTACGGAATCTCACCTAATCACCCCATAATCAACAATTTGTTTCTCTACACATGATCTAACCTAATCACCCCATAATCAACATGATATTAATTTAGTTACATAAATAAGAACTACATTATTTAACATGGCACGCTATTGGTCAAAATTACATTTTTTTAAGTATACTTCATTAAAAAGAAATGCCAAACCCCTAGACGGGGAGGCAAGAAACAACACACACTTCACATAAATACAAATTTACAATTACACCAATTCGACCAAGATAGCAACTTGCATCTAGATCTAGTCTTCGCCCAAAGAAAACCAACCGATTTAACCTCCCCTATGACGTCTTCTAATCTCATGGTCTTATGTTCGAACTTTAGCTGATTTCTCACGCGTCAAATGCACCAACAACCAATAAGGATAATGCGATGAAGGAACTCACTGTCCAAAGGATCAAGCCCCGCATGGCATCCGAAATCCATCAGGTCTTTGAAAGAAAAAGCACGAAATCTTTGACCCAACACCACTAACTAATATGCTGCCACAAAACAGTCGCAACAATACACGACGTGAAAAGGTGTTGGTCAAAAATACTAATTTATACACGTAAAACAAACTAACTATTCATCGAAGTTCAGAATTTAACATATAGGATAATATGACAATTTATTTAAAGATTCAACATGAAGACAGGTGCTTAAATAGATATTTTCAAGATGCACACTCTAGTTCCAATCAGATACACACCATCAGCAACAACAGATGAAACTTTCCATGGTTTCACACTCCACTAAGGATTCAATTTTGACTTTTGAAGTCAATGTCCAAACACTATTGACTACTGGAATAAAAAATCAATTACTTCAGTTACAAAGATCAAGACTACATTAACGCTAGCCCCTGTTGTATTCTTTAACATGACACCCTATTAGTAAAAAACAACTAAATACATACCAATTTAGGATCATAAAAAAACTAATTTAACATAGTGTTTCATGTTTTAAAATGAAGCTAGATGATTAAATAGGTATATTCAATATTCACACTCTAGTTTTTATGGCGAGTGCACCAGCCAACACATGAAACATACCCATGATTTCATAATCCACCAAGAATCCATGTTGACTTTTAAAGTCAAAGTCCAAAAACTTTAGGAATCCATAACCAGCATGACGTATCAAATTAGTTTGTTTATGATCCGAAATTGGTGTACTTTAACTACAACAACAAAACTAAATTAATGCTAGCCCTTAATCTATCATCTAGCATGGCACCCTCTTAGTCGTAAATGACAACCAAATACATGTCAGTTTAGCATCATAAACAAACTAATTTGACTCAGAAGACTCCAAATTTATCAAGTGAAATTAATAAATTCAAAACATACCCTCAGTGTTGAACACCACGTGCTAAGTTTTACCCATAGCATCATCAAACGCGATATAGTTGAAAGGTCAAACTGATTTGAACTAATCTTCTGATGATGTCCTTCACCCAGAAGCTATTCTGCTGCGAAATATGAATTCAATACAATAAACGAAAGTTAGAGTTCAATAACAAACACCCCATGGTAAACTATGATTACAATAAAAAAAAAAAGTATTGTGTATATAGCTTTAGTGAGCCATGGACATTAACACGAACAAAACTTGTTGTAAACAGTGACAGTGCATTTGATGCTATAAAAAAATAGATTTTGACATGTGTTATAATTAAAGAAAGAGATCATTCAAGGTTTGCCATGATACAGATTGATACAGAAACATAAACCCTTTTATTCTCTTTTATCCTTCTTTTAATTTCTAATTTCTTATGTACCACTTCCTTAACAGGTGGACCGTATTAAAGCTCAATAATAAATATACCAAGAAATACAATCGACAACCTTCTAGGACTGCTCGTGTAAAGTAAGTATGTGAGCCCAATAAGATAATGACCAGCTACACCAAACAAAATGCAATGAGCAAGTGCTCTTTTAATCTATGAAGTGGTATTCACGTTTGTATCAACTGGAATCCGTACAGAAGTGGTATTCACGTTTGTATCAACTGGAATCCGTACAGAAGTGGTATTCACGTTTGTATCAACTATAAACTACCATGAAAATTATCAAAGAAAATATGTATTCAGTTGTTCACATTAAATGAAAAAAGAACATAAACCCACAATTCAAAACCACCTAAATTAACTCCGTAATAAACCAAAGCTTATATCTCTGTATATCTGAATAAACATACAATGTTTGTATGTTGAAAGCAACTTTTTAAATATAAACCAGATGATGGAGCGTTATAAGTCGACTACACCTAATCGTTTTGATTGAGTTGAGAATGTACATTGCCTGTTGTGCCAATATCTTGTTCATAAATCAAATTTTATTATACAATTAATATTTATTAGTAGAAACTTCATTACAATAGCCCTGCTCTGTGTGCACTTGTTTGTAAAAAAACAGATGATTGAAGTATTGAACAACTTCTGTTGGTTGTAAATAAGTGTGAAACCTATGTAAATCTAATATCTAAACCTTACTTTTATTATTCCTTAGTGGAAGATTTTCCCTTTGCATATAGAAAATAAGTAATACATGTGAATGACCAGATATGTTGAAATTATATAATATTGTTTAGGGTGTCCTAACCTGCCAAGCTTGTTGCTCCATGCTCAATTGAATACTTCTTCGCCAAAGGGTATTGTCTGATGCAACTTTTTTTTAGGAATGACTCTTTTTGGTCAAAGAGTTCATTATTAGCATTGTAATTGTTAATAATTTCAGTTGAAAACAAATTATCTTGAGAACCATCCATGCTCTTAAGCTTCTGGGAAATGTATTTTTCAAGATGGATCATCAACTCTCCTATGCAACCCAGGAGACAAAATCACATGTTTCATTCTGGAGAGTTTCAGTAAATGGTTCTAGAATGCATATATTTGACAGGCTACATTCAATAAAACTTTTTTTTTAAGTAGGAAAAACATTGTTCTAAAATTGATACCTTGCCGCTTATCCTCCAAGTCAAATCTGTAATTTGGCAATGGGAATTTGCTGACAACAACCACTTTGGTATACAAGCGGCTGAAAATATTTATAGTCAAAAAGTCACTTCAAAGTACATAAGAACCAAATGAAGCGTAGATTCCTCACATATATAGTCACACCCAAATCAAATCCAAATTCAAACTAAAAATCTGTTCATCATAAACAGAATAGCATATAGATAAATACTCACAGACCTTTCTCGATGTTGTAATCGGCGAGAGTCCTTCCGTCCTCAAGTTGTTTTCCAGCAAAGATTAAACGCTGCTAGTCCAGTGGACTTCCTGATTAACATCATTACCAAGGTTTCAACTTTATTCACACCTAAAGCCATAGCTAATTTTGAATATATTTATCTCTATTAACATTTAACACTAAGAATATTAAAAATAACAATTGATATTATGAATCAATTATTACCTGGTAAAAAACGATTCACCAAAAAATCAGATCTGAACTGATTATAATAAAAAATGAGCACCTAATACTCCCTGCATCTGCAGACAAATCAAAAAATTAGTCATCCAATAATTGCTAAAAGAGACATTGTCCGAAAATAAAGATCACCACGAACCGCTGGCTTTGGTGGCGTTAACTTAACCAGAATGTAAATTATCCACAACAACCGTATATCCAACTTTTTGATAAGCAAACTATATTATATATTTAAAATAAAATAGTTGGCAAAATATAAGTTTTATTTTGAACAGAAAGTGAATTATCCACAACAACCATCCAACATCTTTAGGTGAAGAACATGACATTCGTATACCTTGTCTACGAATGTACTTCTTGTTGTTAACATCGCCTGTGTATACCTTCCATTTACAAACTGAAAAATATGATGGGATATTCAACAGCATGTCTTGCACATATGAATAGTCTACACCATCTCCAATCATTTCCATTGTTATCTGAAACAATATAACATCATTAGTTCCTCATCGTTTCACTGATCAAGTAATATCTTATGATGAGGATGATGTTGAATAATGATTAAACTGTTGTTATGTGACCTGGCTTACAATTTTGTCCCCACAATTACCAGGGTTAACAAAATCAGTCAATGTAAAACTAACTCCACATATGACACTTATAAATAGATAATTAGCATATTTTTATAAAGATCCAAATTAAAAATTACCCCTTCTGTACTTGTATTGGTTCACATCAACACCAATGTGAATTCGGATTGGCACTTGAACCATATACTAATGCAACACATCAGCGAAACCATTTTTGCTCCGGTTCATTCAATAGTTGATTTGCATCTATTCCGTTAACTCATAATCATACCCATACTCAACACCAATACATGAAGCTCACACACATTTAACGAATGAGCTTTAATTTAAGTTTAAGTTTATGCTCAAATTAGTTAATGCTCGGCTCAATTTGAGCTTTTACCAAGTTAATGTCGAGTAGCTTACGAGTGGATCGGTTCGTTTATAGCTTTCACACCTAACCTGTGACACCCCAAGAAAATCCCACATCGGCCGTGGCCAGGAGAGATCTTGGTTCATAAGTAATGTCTTGCCTCTTAAATCACCAACGCGTTTTGGGGCTTAATATTAGTGGATGAGAGGAGAACTCCACAGTTAAGCGTGCTCAGGTGGAAGAAATTTCAGGATGGGTGACCTCCTGGGAAGTCTCCACTTGGGCAACCAAAAACAAATCCGTGAGCTCTGGATGGGCAAAGCGGACAATATTGGTGGTGAGAGAAGCGGGGTGTTACAGATGGTATCAGAGCCACTCCTGTGCCGTTCGGGATGGTGGGTGCATACCTCATCAGGGATGATGAGACTCTAACCTCATCAGGGACGATGAGACTCTAACGGGGGTGAATGTGACACCCCAAGAAAATCCCACATCGGCCGTGGCCAGGAGAGATCCTTGGTTCATAAGTAATGTCTTGCCTCTTAAATCACCAACGCGTTTTGGGGCTTAATATTAGTGGATGAGAGGAGAACTCCACAGTTAAGCGTGCTCAGGTGGAAGAAATTTCAGGATGGGTGACCTCCTGGGAAGTCTCCACTTGGGCAACCAAAAACAAATCCGTGAGCTCTGGATGGGCAAAGCGGACAATATTGGTGGTGAGAGAAGCGGGGTGTTACATAACCATAGGCACATAGCAATTAAACTTACCGGTTAATGTTGGGGATTGTTAAATTAAAGAATAACAAATCTATACCCATCAAAATCATGAAAAGATTTCATGATTCAATCACTTTTTTTCACGATTTGTCAGATTTCCGTTTAAAAATACTAAACCTAGCCCAGTAAGAAAGTTACAATCAACAAATTCATGAGACATTAAGTAAAGAATCAAGGGTAGTATCTAAGAAACAGTAGTCAAACTAATTAACCATAATAATTATTTGTAATGCATATGTGTAACGACCCGGAAATTAACGAGTCATTACGGATTGGTAATCATAACACGTGTTATTAATTACCAATTTATTTATTCTAATAATTCTTTTATACTTAATAAAACACACTTTTATTTATTTCACATGGGCCGAGCCCATATAGACATACAACCGGGCCAAACCCAAAATCATGATAATTGGGCCGAGCCCTTACACTTCATGTTCCGAGTTCTTAACACTTGGGCCGAAGCCCATTAAGACTTTAAAACATAGCTTTAAACATCTCTAATTATTACACACTTGGGCCGAAGCCCATTTATTTTGTAAACCGGCCCAAGAGCCGTTTTTACTTGACTAAACATTAAGACTTGAACTTGCACGTTTTTGAGCTCGGGTTCCCATAATCTAATCAACCTGAAATGCATGTTAAAAATACGTTAGCCACAAAGCTAGTGAGTGATGCCAGATTTAGACTCGTTTATAAATAATAACAACAATTCTCGTATGGTTCGGTCATTCTAAGGTGGGACATATTTAACGATGGAGCACCATACAAATGCTTAGTGTGGTTCCAAACCTCTACTTGGTTTAGAAAAATACATCCCTTTGATACCGAATGGATCCATTCTACGTGATTTCTATTCGACCGATTCTATTAACTCTTTCATGATCATGAACCAATATTTTACCAAATCACACGTAAAACTAACATGCATTCACCCCAAAATCATTTAAACATAGGGGTACATGCACTCACGTTAATTACTTCCGAGTCTACGGTTTCGTTCAAAGCAAGAGTTCTATTTTCCACGGTTTCCTGTTTCAACACAAATCAAGTTATATCACATATATATACAAATAATCATACGTATAGCTGGCCATTACAGCTTAGGCGTAAAGATCTAACTAAAAGCTGGCCATTACAGCTTAGGCGTAAAGATCTAACTAAAAGCTGGCCATTACAGCTTGGCACACGACCTTAAGGGACTCTAGACTCAACTTACTCAAGAAAATAACTTGATCCACAATCGCTTGGTTAATTATTATGGAGGCCGATTACTTTTGGGTTGGGTTTGGTTGGGTTTTTGTTGGAATAAGAGGTATATTAAGCTTAAAGGAGTGGGTCTAGATGGTTAATTATGATGGGTTGAGGGGTGTTCATGAGTGCCGATTGATTTGAAGGTTCTAGGGGTGGTTTGCATGTAACATGGAGTGGTTTTTGGTGTGATTATTTCGGAGGTTTCAAAGTTCTCAAAGGGGCCGATGGGTTTCTTCTTATAGCCTAAGTTCATGCATGTGCATAGCCCTTAGGGTGGTGAGGTGGAGACACATGGAGGTTTTAGAGTATTGGGGTGTCCAAAGTAGGATTTGATGCAAGATTCTCAAAGGTGGCGGCACTCTTTCTTCATCCAAGGTGGGCCGCATAATTATCTTGGGGTATTTGGGCTTAGGCTTAGCAATTGGGCTTTCATAAACATGGGTCCTTAATATAGATTATTTTTCACAAGTATTGATCCCTACTTATCAATTAGAGAAGCCCACTATAAGCCCAAATGGTCTGGCCCAGTTTTTAAGGTATTCGGCCCATTATATTTCTATATCGGGTTCTATATAAAAGCCCATTACTTATATGAATACTCGGCCCACTTCATTTCTAGCGGGTTACTAGTTAGGCCCAATAATTAATCGGGCTCTATTTTTCGTTCGGCCCACATGAACAGGTTTATTGGGCCGGACTTATGGTGTGGGTAAGTTATTGGGCCCATAGGTGGCCCAATCATTATAGTAATTAATTATTATTAATTATCCTAATTATGTTAATTATGACGTCATAATTTTCCGGTTGTTACAATATGTCACAGAGGTTAAATTTCAAACTAATATAATCTTCACACAAGTGCCATAGCATATATTGTTTAGCCATGACACTGCCAGATCATGCATACCATCAGAGGTCAATCAGGAGTACCAACCTGTGAGATTAAGTGAATAAGTCCAGCTGTTATAAATTCTCTCGAAGGTACAATCTTCTATAGTAATTTATTGCAATTAGTTACTACCACAAAATCATTAAAAACAGAAGCCCTTGGTGTTAAAGTCTATTATCAAAAAACATATTTACTAAACCATGGATTAACCATTCCCTTCAGTTTATCTTAACTGTTTTTTTCTGGTCACCACTACTAAATATAGTTACCAAACAGTCAACCATCAAGACACTCTACACAAAACCAAAAAAAAAAAAAAAAAAAAAACGAGCCCTTACAAAATCTGACTATAAACCTAACACCTGAACAGAAGATGCCAAAAAAATGAGCCCTAAAATACCTGCAAAGCTAGTTACAAAATCTGAATCATATAATCTCAATACGAAACCATGGCTATACATAACACTTTAACAACGCTTATATGTTTAATTGATATTGATACTCAATAAACGCTAAACCTATGAAATACAACGACAATAAAACATAGAAACATGATTATATGATGAATGCCCGATATATTTAACCCTAAAAAACAATAATTTTCCGATACTATTTTACAAAAAATTAAATAAACATTACAAACATACCTGATGTGAATCACAATCAAACAACATATGATTGGAAAAAAAACCCTAAATCCAATTGAAATACTTTAGCGGTGTTGGATCTGAAAAAACAATCTATATGAAAACCTAATTGCAACGTGTACCAGCCAAAACGTGGATCTGAAAAAAACCAAAATCTTAACATCAAAATTCATATATTCAAAAACCAAATTCTTAAAATCTGGATTTTCTTCAAAGCGATTGAACATCAAAATTCCCCTTCAAACCAAAATTTAAAACATCAAAATTCATAAATTCAATCGGTTTATTCTTAATATCCAGATTTTCTTCAAAGCAATTGAACATCAAAATTCCACATCAAAAACCAAATTGTGAACATCCGGATTCAGATCCGAACATCCGGATGCACAGATTTTCTTGAGATACAAATATCTTCCAGAAAATATGCACACATAAAATTCATCTAGCGTCGCGCGGTTTGAAGAAAACATATATAACAGATCTTTACAAAAATAAATATAACATATTTCAACAAAAACACAATACCTTGATATCTAGGAGATGAAAGGGAGCTGACTGAAGGAGAAGAAAGAAGAGAGGATGTTGAGCGAAGGAGATGAAGGCACGACGATTGATGAAGGTTAGATTGTAGCGGCGGTCTATGAAGAAAAATCAGAGCAATGAATTGTTGAAGAGGGTAGGGTTTTGTAAGGGTGGGTTATAACAACCGGATATGGGTTGATGGGTCGGGCGCGTCTTTTTTTAAGAGTGTATGTATGATTGACACGTGTCTGTGGAGGCTCTAGCAAGGGACAAGTGTCCCCTAGCTACTCCTTTATTAGAAGAAGGAGATTAATCCACCAACTAGAAGGCCCATTAATTAATGATTTTCTTATTTTAGCTTGTTTTTAATAATCGATTAATCTCTTTAATGCTTGATACCGACACTCAATATAGAAATCTAAAGATAAATGTTTTATATTAACCAAAAGCCACAAAAAACGAACAAAATATGTTACACTGATCGAAACCATAGATGGGTATCAGTTTGATATAGTACCAACAATTGGTACGGTTTACTAGACAAATATACATTATTTTGAACACAACTCAGTTCTTTATGTTACCGATACCTGGCGTTGTTTACAATCCAGTTCTTTTTATTTACTACATGTTTTATTATAATAAAGCCTTTTGATATAACAAAAAAAATCCATATTTTATATCAATCGAAAACCATAAAAACAAATATCCGTGTCGGTTTTCGGGTCAATACCACTCATAAATATGAAAAAAAAAGTGTAAAACCATAAAACCTGTCGAAATGATTCCGGCCAACGACGGGGTGCATCATTCTCATCACTCAGACATATGATCGCTCTGATCTAACGGTAAACATAAATATTTAAATGACTAAATTTCAAATTTTGTCATTTATGTTTATACCCCATAACAAAGCATGTCCTTTACGTTTAAAATTGACTGGTTATGTACTTTATGTTTCAAAATCATACACGTTTTGTCATTTAACGCTAACTCGGTTAATATTTTCCGTTAAGTTGTGTCATGTGCAAATCACATGAGGGCAATTTAGTATTTTCACCTGTATTAAAAAAAAAAAAAAAAATACTTAAGCATCTCCCCCTTTCTCTCTCTCTCTCTCTCAACACTCCTACTGCTGCCAAAATAAAAACGTACGACCAATTTCGAACCTCCGACCAATGGTTTGACGGTCGACCTCCGACGATGGTCAATCAACGTCTCCAGCCTTCAGGTATGTTTAATTCTTCGATCCGCGACATCAATCGACCTCTCACAGGTTTAAGGTTTTTAGCCCCATCCCCTTTATTCAATCGACATCTCCACGTATGTATAGATCTTTTATTTTACAGCTTCTGTAGAGATATAGTTTTATACTTTATAGTAGTAGTAGTAGTAGTAGGTACTAAGATTATCAATTTCATGAATTAAGGGTTTTCATGTTCACAGTGGTGGTGTTGACAGTTGTAGTTGTGCCTGTGGCGGCGGCAACAGGTGATTTGGTGGCGGTGGTAAGAGGGAGAGGTGTGTAAATAAGTAAAATTACAAGTCTATCCTCACGTGACTTACACATGACACAACTTAACGAAAAAAATTAACTGAGTTAGCATTAAAGGACAAAACGTCTATGATTTTGAAACGTAAAGTATATAACCAATCAATTTTAAACGTAAAGGACATGCTTTTAAATCGTTGCAGTTAATTCCATGCCCAATTGTGTTTATTTTGATTTATTAATCTTTTTTTTGCTAATGCATATGCTTGGTCATTTCAGCGATTTTTGGCAACTCAGTAATGGATTCTTCTATCAAGTCATTTAATCCAAATAAGCATTTGAAAGAACAGTAAGGATCTTCTTGTTCTTTCTATCAATTTTGAGTAGGAGCTGACATGTGTTTGTGTTTGTATTGTGGCTAATCAGATTTGTCAGTAACTTAACTGGATCTTCAATGCTTGAGCTTTTTGTACTGTCTGCGATATTTCCTGTATGTTTTCTATACAACGCGTTTCAAAACGGTTGTTTTCGAAAGTTTGTTGATAGTTTGTTTCTGATATTTGATTTTGATTTTGTTTTTGGTTGATTCAGATGCTTATTCTGCTGCGACATACGATGGGCATCTGCAGTATAGGTAATATTATTTACTCTGTGCTTTCTGCGGTTGGAGATTACAATTATATGTTTCGGAAATAATGAAAATCGGATAGGAAATAACGTTTGGTGGTCTGAAAACTAATTTTTTTACAAATGTTTGATTATTCTGTGGTTGCGAAAAACTGTATCGCTAAAACGTGGATTAAGATTGAGTTTTTAATCCAGTAAGTACAAATATATTCAGGTAATCACCAATGATCAAACAACTGCATCATCATTTAACCGTTAACACAGCTTACCAAACATACACCATCGGATATCAAACATAGCAATGAAACACAACTTATCATCATTGCGGGTTGCCGGGTTGAAGTATGAGATATACACCATTTGATATTTAGCATTGGAACATATATCATTGCGAAATTTCGCCTACATTGTTAATTTGTATGCTATCTACTTATCATGCTTGTTTTATAGTTTTATGAAACAGCTATTTGCTAGGTATAAATCAGCTAGTATATAACAGTGGAATTTTCAGTAGTATCGAATGAATTAGTTATATTTGCATCTCCAGATCATGTAACCAATGATACTTCATCAAATAAAAAGAACACATCAACAGTTGCATCAAGAAATCGAAGGGTTTACATCTCCACAATGATAGTAGATTTCCTCTCCTTTGTGCCTCCAATCACTTTGTTGTGTACAGTAAGTATCTTCATTCTATTCTAATTCTGTTAAAAAAGAAAACATATAAGGCCTTGCAAATTGGCTGCAACGTTTTTTTATTTCCTGAGAAAATCATATTCGTATTACCAATCTGCTGCCATGTCTATCATTAGCTTGGTTTTAAACACGAGGTGCTCCAAAGCGTTTAGGTCCTGGAAGCCGAGGCGCGACACGAGGTGTTACTCTATTTACAAGCAAAATAAGCTTCTTGTACAACCAAAAGCTGCATCTTTTTTTTAAATATTAGCCTTTTAATCAACTATTTTATAATCTTTTCATTCTTTTGGTCAATTGGTCATTTCTATATATCAGCCTTATCTAGACTCTTATTTCACCAATTTTGGCCCAAATGTACCTGAAGCGCCACCTCAAGGCCCCGAGGCATTTCGGTTCCAATTGCATCGCCGCATCGCGTCTTAGGCCCGCCAAACCAAGATCATTAGAAAATAGTAGGGACGTCATTTTAATTTTATAAACTGTATATGAACTTCATAATCATTGATCAGCAATATGACTAGGTGGAATTTATGCTTACTTCTAAATATTACACTGGCTTGTTATTTTCTGTATTGGAAAAAAATTGAAATAACAGGTTCTAGCAGATTGGACGTATATGAATGGAGTTTTATGTATAGTGGTCCTGCTTTTCTTTGCTGCATCTCAAAGGTAGTCTATGACAATTCTTAATCTTATTTTGGATATTATTTTAACTAACTGTGTGTCGGAATCTTGTTTCATATGATTATTCTAGTTCCTTTAAATTTTTGTTATCCAATTGAGCTTTTGAGTGATTATTAATTTATTATTTGACAAAGTCTTGAATATAGTTTCTATGCCTTGCAGATATGGATCTTCTTGGGATCAGAAAGAAGCTGTTCATTCTTTGAGGACATACGTCTCTTCATACAGGGTTTCTATGGTAATCTCAACCTGGATTTATTTTATCTTTATATTATTCGTTTGTAATTATAGTCTATATTATTATTTGTGCAGATGCTTATCACATGCATTTGTATTTTGGCTGTTGACTTCAAAATATTTCCTAGAAGATATGCCAAAACCGAGACTTACGGTACTAGTTTGGTAATAATTTTTCCGTGCCTATTTTATATCTTTTTATTTACCGTAAGTTAACTTGTTATGTTGTTTATTAATCACTAGTCTAGGTAGTAGGCATTATGCTGATTTGTATCTTTATTGTTTTGTGGGATTCCCAGATGGATATGGGAGTAGGTGCATTTGTCTTTGCAAATTCCTTTGTTTCACGTCAAGCTCGGGGGGTTTCAACAATGTGAGTCGGTTTGCTTATACCAATTAGATTTCTTCTTTCGTTCTGGAAATCAAAATAGTCTATAATTAATACATATTGACATATATCTTCAACATGATTGGAGTGATAACACTTAAAACATTATGTATGTAACTGATTATTTCAAATCCAATCTAATATCACCTAAGCGTTAGGTAAGCAACCATATAATGAATTAATGATATTACACTAGTGATTATGAGCTGGCTTATAGTTCTACAAACTGGTAAAGATCTATTCATTCTATAAGCAACACGCAAACACACGCACGTGTGCGCGAATATTTTTTCATTCCACTAATTGCTTGCCTACTTTGGTATCTTAGGGGTTTGAGAAGTGCACTATCTTCTACTAGCCCACTACTGATTCTTGGGTTTGCTAGACTTGTTTCTACAACTGGTGTTGACTATCAGGTCAACAATCTTCAGCCCAACCTTAAATTTTGTAAATAGTGTACCTCGTTCCTCATCTTAACTCGCAATCTTTCTGATGAATAGGTCCATGTGGGAGAATATGGTGTTCACTGGAATTTCTTTTTCACACTTGCTGGTGTAGCAGTTTTAACATCAATCGTTAACATCTCTCCGAAGTATTGTGGGCTCGTAGGTTCATTAGTACTAATAGGTGTGCAATTTCATTTCCTTCAGTAGCATTTCTTTCCATCCATAAATCCTTCCTTTTTTCTTATTATTTCATTTTATTTATTTTAAATTGTTAGGGTACCAAGTTTGCCTAATGAATGGATTGAACTCTTATCTGCTTTCTGCCGAACGGGGAACAGACATTATTAGTCAAAACAAGGAAGGAATCTACAGCATATTCGGTGAGGTATTTTTTTAAAAAATTGCTTTAATTTTATGATATTAAATTGTCGATTTTTATTAATTTGAATTCTAGACTCCATAGTTTTTTTAATATTTTCTTTTCAGGGTATTGGGGCCTTCATCTGATTGGCGTTTGGTTGGGCAACAATGTTTTGTTTGGGAAGAATGCTAATCTTAGAACTAATAGCTGGGCAAGGAAGCAAATTTGGATTCTAGTTATATTATTCTGGTATAGTATATACATTTTTTTCATCAAAATATATGTTCTTTTAGCATTCGTTTAAGTGACTATCTTTCCAGGTGTTTGACCTTGATTCTGGATCGTTTTGTAGAAAGACCTTCGCGTAGAATGGTTTGAAGCTCTTGGTTCTTATGATATGTCTATATGGATTTTTTAAACCATTTAGCGGGGAAATTATTGAAATGTATGTTTAATTGTTTATTAATCGCATTTGCAGTGCAACTTGACATACGTTACTTTGATATTGGCTACAAACCTACAGGTAATTCTCATTTCTGCTACTGTTATTATCATTGCAATGTGGCTTTAAAGTTCATAGCTAAAAGCCATCAGAACTTTACAGATGCTGGGAGTAATAACGCTTTCGGATTATATCCCGGGTGGTAAATTATCACTGCTAGAACAAGCAATCAACCGAAACTTGCTTGCATTTTTCATTGTGGTGAGATACGAAGACACCTTAATTTACTTTAATATATTTGACCCTTCAAGGGGCGGCGTAGTGGTAAGCGCCTAATTCCATAAGGTTGGAAACTGGTTTTTTGTCTTAACCCCTTAAAGGTTACCCGTCCAGCATAAGCTGGTTAGTGGTGTATTTGTGTAAATTTTTTTAAAAAAAAATTCGTATTTGAAATTCAAATATTGTTCATCAAATGTATGCAAAACAAACTAGTGACATGGTACCAACTTACGCAGGCGAATTTGCTGACCGGATCGGTGAACTTATCTGTCAATACGCTGTTTGTGTCATCACTAACAGCTCTCCTTGTCTTGATTGCCTATGGTTTTATCATATGTGCTGGTGCTGCATTTGCAGATTATAAAGGTATCAAGTTAAAATTTTGGTAAAAACTTTTGATTTACTTTTTTGGTACATTCAAAGTCTTTTAAATTATCTTATTTATCTCATATAGTTGTAATCCTGATTTTTCATTGGTCAAACAATCTGTACATTTTGAATTCTCTAGATTGAAGGCGATTAATCGTTGATATGTAGTTCTTAGTACTTCTATGTTGTAACTGAACTATTTATATTAATAACTCAAGGCCTTGTAAGTACTGGACCCAAACTTGTATGTAATCGCTTCGAATCTAGTTTGTGTTAGGGGTATTCATGGTCCTATTCGGCCAGTCTACTGCTATTCTATCCTTATGTAATTTACCCTTTAATTATCAATGAAAATTCTAATCATTAATTAAAAAAAACATTTAATGATAAATATGTTTCATGATTATAATACATACAAGTAAATGTTCCGAAAGTTGTAAGAATTATATATGAATAATAAAGATACAACACTTCGGTTTACATGGCCAATTTTAAGTTTCAAATGATCAGATAAAACCGTCAAGCCATGAAAACCGAAATGTGAACCTAACCGTTGGATCTTAAACCAGCCAAACCGGCACACTTGCTTCATTCTATACAGTTTTGTTGGTCAGGACTCAGGTTCTAATATATTGCAATTAGGACTACAAAATGATTTGGGTATTTACCAAATTACTTGAACATCTATTTGAATTGCATTATGAAGGCTGGTTGAGCTATTCTATTGAATTTCAGTTTAACTCAAGATCGTTGAGTTGAGTCAAGCTCGGGTTCACCTCGACTCATTACGAGCCCACTAGTTCAAGTACTCTATAAATATAATTAGCCAAATGATTATATGTTCAAAGTTTTTATCAAAAACAAATAAATGTGAACAATAGTCATATAAAACAAAGAATATGAAATGTGGTAGTTAATGGCAGGTGAAAGAGTTAGTCAAAAAGAGCAATCACCCTAGATTTGTATTAAAGGCTAGATGGCTGTGTACATGTGTTTGTCATGTTAAAAAGGTTAGGTCAATATCGCTCACCTGACTTTTGATTTAGGTAAAAGCCCTCAATGAAGGAAGTGGGTCCCAAACATGTCTTAATCACTATAGATGATGAGTTTTATAATTATGATTTGTGAACCACTATATCTTGTGTTCTAGTGACATTGGCAATTGCTCTTCACTAAGTGTGGGTTTAAATCCTGATAAATATTTATTTAGGTGGTAATTAGGAGTAAAAAAAGTAAGTACCGCTTGCAAAAAAAAAAATAATAATAAAAAAAATCGAGAACTAAACGGTAAGTTTTAAGTTAGTTTTAGACCATGTGTAATGGTGGGTGAAAGGGACATTTTTTTAACACGTGGCAATGTGGGGGTCACTTGGTGGGTGAAAGGGTCTTGAAATGGGCAAGGGGTGTAATGGTGGGTGAAATGTGGTGAATATATAATGGTATTAAATTTGAATTAAAAAAAGAAAATAAAAATAAAAATGAAGTGTCAGCCATTGATTGGCCAGTCCAAGTTTTAACAGGTATGGTTAGCGCCCATTTGGCTTGGTAGGGGGCGGTGTTCCTGGGTTAATGGGGCGCCAAATGCCCCCTTTCACACCCATTTAACAGACGATTACACCTGGTCTTATAAAGATAAAGTAATTTAGCCCCTTTCACGCCCATTTAACAGACGATTACACCTGGTCTTATAAAGATAAAGTAATTTATATTTTATAGGTTACGTACTTGCATCATTTTTAAAGAAAGTTCACAACCGAAATGACTACATGCACGGTTAAACCACTACAAATTGGTCATAAAAAGCCTTATGCGTACAAATTGGTCATAAAAAGCCTTATGCGTTCAATATCTGATGAAAAATTGCGTTCAATACTTTGTACGACGATGCTAAATTAAATTTTGCGATAGTTCTTATAATCGTAATGTTTATTGTTTGGTTTAGAGAAACCTCCTATCCAAAACATTACATTTTGTGATCTGAACTTTTCCTTTAAGAATTGTTTGCTGATCAATTCCTCTGATTAGTTTATAGGCGTATTAGTTCAACTAATTATTCATAAATGAAGTTCTACTGATCTTACATCTGTTGACTAGATCAACTGAAACCATTATGCAGATAGTCAACATTAACTAATCAGTAGATTCTATGACTATAAGTTAATTTACAGCAAAACCTTCATTAGTGGAAGCAACCATTCCACTACTTGTACAATATATACTTTTCACTAAAGGGTTGCACAACTAGTTTGTCATTTTATGTATGTCATTGTCAATGTGGTTAACAGTTGCAACAAACTATTTACAAGGTTATCTCTTTCATATATTTTGTGAACCAACCATTTCTAGAATTCTAGAGTGAGAAATCAAGTGTAGTGTGTGTGTGAGAGAGAGAGAGAGAGAAACAATTGTCTGAGGGCAAAGATTGTTAATATTATTTAAAAAGTAATAAATAAATATAAAAATATACTCTTTAATATAAAATAAATAATATTATTAATTAAATAAAGTAAAAATAGATTATATAAATCGGATATAGTTTAAATAAAAGGAAAAATAGGGGGTGGATAATGAAGTGAAGGTTTAAACTTGTTTATTGTTGGAAGAAAAAGTGTGATTTGGAATGGTTGTAGACTTGTAGTTTAAAATGATGTGGCAAGTCTAGATTTTGAACCAATCCATCATTGTGAATTTGCTTCACAGTTAATTAACTAGAACTAGAATTTACTTTACAGTTAATTAACTAGAACCAGAATTTGCTTTAAGGATCCACTATCAGCACCACCAATGACGATGTTACTGTACTGATAGTGGCCTGTCCGTGAAGAATTCTGGTAATGCCCGTCCCCTTAGATTGAAATGATACAAGCAATCAACTCATATGTTGCCATATGGTTCATTTTGGTCCCTTAAAGGGATTCATCTCCAACCACATATCAACTTCAGACATGTTCAGCGTATTATATTTCTACAACAATTAATGGTGGTTTGTGAATTTGATGGTTGATCTGACGGCCCGAATAATGTTATCAATTATCATCCTCATCATTTTATCCATATTTTATATGTTGTTAAACAAGACCTACCAATGTTGTAATAAATATTGTGGGGTAATGAATAAAATAGTTTGTCGCATAAAAAATTGGCATCACATACGCATGGTGTATATAGTAGACCTGGCAATTTCAACCCAGTCGGGTCGAAATGGTTCAGGTCGCTAACGGGCCCAATCGTTGACGAGCCCGATTGGGTCGAAACAGTCCGGATCGCTAACGTGCCCGGTCGGGTCAAAACGGTTCCGGTCGCTAACGGGCCCGGCTGGGTCGAAACGGTCCTGGTCGCTAACGGATCCGGTCAAATCGAAACAATCTGGGTCGCAATCAGTCCCGGCCGGGTCGAACCGGTCCGATTTGAAATGAAATATTTCGGATCCCTTAAAGTTTTATTTTTAAGTTTATTTTTGTTTTTTTTAATTAATTTTTTTTTACTTTTTTTTATTTTTTTATCTTTTAATTTTTAATTTTTTATTGTTATTTTAATTTTTTTTTAATTTTAATTTATTTTGATGTGAACCTATCTTAATCCAAACCATCCAGATCCTCACCCAACCCATCCTAACACATTTTTTTAATCTACTCATCTTGACCCAAACTCATTCTAACCCAAACTCATCATGACCCAACAACCAATCCAACCCAACCTACCCATTTTGTCACCCATATTGTTTACCGATGAATCGATGATGTTGTCTAATAACTAATATAACAAGATGTTACCGAGAATTTCTGGTGACTAAAAATCTATAATTTGTTACTTCTTTTTCTTCTGAAAACATAATATTTAATTTAATTTTTTTACTTTACATAACATACCAATACAAGTTTGTGTTTTAAAAATCTAAGTATTTAAAAAAAGTTTATGTAATTAATACAATTGGTATTGCGGCCGGCTATGATCAATTTAGTTTTCAAAATATGTTTGCTGGTACATAGTTAATAACTAGAAATACAATCACAAGTAATTAAACAAAAGTTTCAAGTTAAAACTAGCATTTTGTGCTATTGGCATATATATTTTTTTTTTTCTTTTAGAATTTACAAATTTTTAGTTTTCATAACGTTTCGAGATGGTTTCAAAATAGATTCATGATACTTAACGATGCTTGACCATTTTTTGCGATGTTCTATGGAAAAACATGACATAAAATGAAGATTGAAGATTCTTATCATAATTTCATTAATAAATTGAGAGTACTGTTACAATCGAAAACCTAACAACAATCAGTGATTACTAATAGAGAGAACTTAAAAATATGTAAGTAATTTTAAGCAACATTAAACATGTGAGGCATGATTAAATACAAATAGATCTTAACTTAACCTGAGAAACGTAGGAAATCAGGTAAAACAAACTCCGACGTAGGAAATCAGGTCAAACAAACTCCGACTGAACTTATTCCAGCGGCGTTGGAAACAGCTCATCGAATACTATATGAATACACCTAGGATATATTTAGCTTTTAAGGTTTAGAGTTTAACTTTTAGTGTTTAGCTTTAGAGTTTAGGTTAAGGGTTTAGCTTTATGATTTAGTTTTAGATTTAGGCTTTAGGGTTTAACTTTTAGTGTTTACATTTAGATTTCAGGATTTTGCTTTATGGTTTAAGGTTTAGGTGGTTAGGGTTCGATGAGTAGGTTTCAACGCCGATATAATGAGTTCAATCTGAGTTTATTTGACCTGCTTTCCTACGTTTCTCGGGTTAAGGAAATTGTGTACCGGAAACAAATGGAAAAGAAAAATTATATGGAGTCTAATAATAGTGCTTAGATCCCTAACAAATTTTCGTAAACATTCAATTTGGGGGTTGAAAATAATGTTTATTTTGGGCTAAACTTACACGATAAAAATAGGTGGGGAGGGGAACCCCTCCTCGCCCTAATTAGCAGAATATAAGTAAATCTTATCTTTATCCTTTGATAATATAGGGGTTGCACGTTTGCCTGCTTCTAGTGATATCCGAAGCTTCAAAAGCCTACTAGGATATAAAATTGAAATAAAAACATGCATAGCTACTATAAATAAATACGTCGTGGAAAAGCAGAGTGATATTTTAGACTGAACGGAGTGGCAGCGTGGAAGTAAATCTTATCTTTATCCTTGATAATATAGGGGTTGCACGTAACCCTTGAGCCTTAGAAAAACTGGTGCACTTTCTCTATGGTAACTTCGTCACCAAACCCCATTATGACTAACCAGTTGACCTTAAAAATAGTTATCATTCTATTGAAATGGTCACCATTTACTTTTCATAAGAGTTATTTAAATTTATTTTAAGCTATTATTTTTTTATTTAAACTATCAATTAACTGAAATAAATTATGATGACTATATATTGACACGTACTTTTGTAAGTATTATATTGATTTATCTATTTTATGTTTAAATAGCGAAATGATTGAGTTTAGAGAATTAGAAGTAGTTTAACAAAAAGTGATGACAAAACTATAATTGAGAAATATAATATTAAGACTCCAACGGATAATTCCAACGAAATTTGGTTGTCAAAACTTTTTTCAGTTTATTTGTTCTAATTTTATTTTATAAAACATATTTTATAACACAAGTTTTTAATACATGTGAGACAAAACAAAGAATCGTGGAAATCTCAATCCTTTTCAATTTTCCATAGATTAAAGGTTACATGTTATATGTTATGGAAATTCTAAGTATTTTATGTTTTTAGCTTAGAGATTTTTATAAAGAAGGAAGAGGACTAATGTTCATCCACTTTGAAGACTATCCGAGTAATAACTTGTTAAACCACATGAAACAACGATATAGTTTTAGAAAGTTATGGACTAAAGATGAAATATTGGCAAACTACATAAACTATCGAGACATTTTACTCGAAGTATAATAATTATTACATTATGAAGTGTAAATATAAAACTTTAAGTACTTCAAATGGATCTATTGATATTATAATTTTTTTTTAAAATATATGAAATTAAGTATTATACATTATTAAAAGCTCTAATTTTATAGATAAGATACTTGAGTAAGTGTCCATATAAAACTATATAATAAAAATATTAATAATTGAAAACCTTGGCATGGAGTGGGCATGAATGGCTTTCTTTTTGCCTAATTATTGAAGATAAGGCTTAATAATTAATGACATCATGGCTTAGTCTTCTTGATTATGAAATAGGACCCAAAACCCACTTAGAGAATGGCAACTTGTGAATATTTTATTTCGGTTGAGGTGGAAATTGAAAGCCAAGTGCAAAGGTGTAACATCATATTTGTATGTCTTGCCCATTTATTAAAAAAAATCCTTGTTGGTCCTTTACTTTATGCCCAACATGTAAAAGTGATCTCAAAGTTATGGCATGATTCATTTAACATGCTTTTTTCTTTGGTAGTTTGTAGATATTCGTTGATGTTGATAGTTATTGTGGTCCGGGTGGTTTTTAAATGAAGACCGTTAATAGAGTTGGATGATCAATAAAGGATGGTTAGCGTTGCCCGTGTTTTTTTAGTTATTAATTATAATGCAACCCCGACCCAACAAAAACAAGGGGCTAGAGAACCTAAACATACAAGACATAGTTTCAAGAAATCGAAATCACACCAATTTTTCTAAAAATAAACTTAAACTTGGATCTATTCTTGAACTAAAGAAAACTGAAAGTTTTGACATCTTCCAAGATGTTACCTGCCTTACCCTTCTCCTTAGACAAAATAGCTTATTCTGTCACTTGATAATCCCTCCTTCAATATGGATTTAGTGGAAGGCTGCTTATATTGGAGATTATGACTTTGACTAGTCAAAGTCTTATAGTCAAAGTCATTCTTATTCTATGCCCTAATGACTAGCTTCTTATTGTGTGCTCAAAAGACTAGTTACTTTCTCATTTTATGTATTTCCTTCATGTATTTATAGAGGAAGTTATCTCCTCATTTGAATGTACCAAAACACTACTATCAATATCAAAACAACCATTTTATCTCTACACCTTTTCTACAAATACCACCTTGCCGGTTTGAGAGTCGCAGTTTAGAAACGGAGCTGCCTCTAGCCGCAAGGCCGAAATAAACAAACTTATAAACCAAATAGAAAATCGCTTCCGCTCGATTTCTATATGGTATCAGAGCAATGTTTCTGATTCTGCTCATCAAAAAAGTCTACTTTTTCAAAAGAATTGATTAGAAAAAAAAAATAATAAAAATGGGAGGATGTGACGGGCGAAAGCAAGATGGAGAAAATCAAAGACCAAGAAAAAGAAAAGTCGGGTTGTTTGAGCCCGCAAAAAAAGTCGGGTTGTTTGAGCCCACAAAAAAGGAAAAATCGGGTTATTTGAACCCGCAAGAAAAGCAAACACTCCAACTTGAGGGGGAGTGTTCGAAGAAGAAGAAATATTACTTGGCAAGTTGGGTGTTCGTAACCTTCACGCTCCAACTTGAGGGGGAGTATTGGTGATTATGACTTTGACTAGTCAAAGTCTTATAGTCAAAGTCATCCTTATTCTATGCCCCAATGACTAGCTCCTTATTGTGTGCCCAAAAGACTAGCTACTTTCTCATTTTATATATTTTCTTCATGTATTTATATAGGAAGTTATCTTCTCATTTGAATGTACCAAAACGCTACTATCAATATCAAAACAACCATTTTATCTCTACACCTTTTCTACAAATACCACCTTGCCGGTTTGAGAGTCGCAGTTTAGAAACGGAGCTGCCTCTAGCCGCAAGGCCGAAATAAACAAACTTATAAACCAAATACAAAATCGCTTCCGCTCGATTTCTATATATTGGAGATAATTTCTCCTCCAATGTCTATGTAGTCAAGTCAAAAGTCTCATAGTCAAAAACATAAATCAAGAAGAAGTCAAAGTCAAAGGCATATATCAAGCATTGCTTGATTTATGCCATTACTATTATTTCTTTTATGTTTAAGAGTTAGTTTAGTTTTCTTATAAATAGCTACTAGGAATTAGTAGCAAGTTGTACCAAACATTAATAAGAAAACATATATTTTTCATATTCTCTCTACAATTCTTGTACCAAAACCACTTTGCCATTTTGACTTTTGAGAGTCGTTGGCGTTTAGAAACCGAGCAGCCCTCCCGCTGCAGGGCTAAAACAAATAAATAGAACCAAATAGAAAATCGCTTCCGCTTGAATTTCTATATGGTATCAGAGCAGTGTTTTTGATCCTGGAACAATCTGCTCAAAAAGAAAAAGAAAAAAAAAGGTGTTTTTCTATTTTTTAAAAGTAGATGAATTAAAAAAAATAAAAAATAAAGGAGGCAATGAGGGGGGTAGAAGCAAGATGGAGGAAATCGAAGACCAACAAAAGAAAAGTCGAGTCCTTTGGACTCGGGAGAAATAAAAGTCGGGTTCAAATCTACGAGCCCCCAAAAAAAAGTCGAGTTCTTTGAACTCGCGAGAAAAAGAAAAGTCGGGTTCTTTGAACCCGCAAAAAGAAAGAGTCGGGTTCCTTTGAGCCCGCGAAGAGAAAAGTCGAGTTCTTTGAACTCGCGAGAAAAAGAAAAGTCGGGTTCTTTGAACCCGCAAGAAGAAAAAGTCGGGTTTCTTTGAGCCCGCGAGAAGAAAAGTCGGGTTCTTTGAACTCGCGAGAAGAAAAGTCGAGTTCTTTGAACTCGCGAGAACAAAAGTCGGGTTCTTTGAACTCGCAAAAAGACAAGTCGGGTTCTTTGAACTCGCGAAAAAAAAAAGCCAGGTTCAATTTTTTTTGAACTCGCAAGAAGAAAAGTCGGGTTCAAATTGAAAACGCAAGAAAAAAAGCCGGGTTACTTGAGCCCACGAGAAGAAAAGTCGGGTTATTTTGAACTCGCGAGAAGAAAAGTCGGGTTTGTTGAACCCGCGAGAAAGAAAAATCGAGTTCTTTCGAGCTAGCAAGAAGAAAAGTCGGGTCCATCGCACTCGCAAGAAGGCAAGTTGGGCGTTCGTAACCTTCACGCTCCAACTTGAGGGGAAGTATTGGAGATAATTTCTCCTCCAATGTCTATGTAGTTAAGTCAAAAGTTTCATAGTAAAAAACATAAATCAAGAAGAAGTCAAAGTCAAAGGCATATATCAAGCATTGCTTGATTTATGCCATTACTATTATTTCTTTAATGTTTAAAAGTTAGTTTAGTTTTCTTATAAATAGCTACTAGGAATTAGTAGTAAGTTGTACCAAACATTAATAAGAAAACATATATCTTTTATATTCTCTCTACAATTCTTGTACCAAAATCACTTTACCATTTGAGAGTCGTTGGCGTTTGGAAACCGAGCAGCCCTCCCACTGCAGGGCTAAAACAAATAAATAGAACTAAATAGAAAATCGCTTCCGCTTGAATTTCTATAGCTTGATGGTATGATCATACAAATAAGTCTAATAAAATGTTGACACGTGTTCACTTACAGGGAAAGTTATCACGTCATGGTGTTATTTTTTTAGTTTATCACTACTTCACCATGGATGATGGATTGATTTATTTATAATTGTAAACGTATCACATGTAGGCGTTAGGATTGAGACGTTAATAAGTACAAATAATAATGACAAGAAAGGGTGGGGTTGAATATGGATTGGATATGTGTTATTGGATCCATAGAAAGTAGCCAATCGACATGTTGGGAAAGTTAAAGTTGTCCATAGATGAAACATATAAAAGAGTCATTCCACACTCATCTAATGGACCTTTGCTTTGCTTTAAACTTTTCTCCAATGAATTTGCTCACAAACATTGTTTGAAAGTAAGGTAAGAGATGGTTGCTAAGTATTTTACATAATGTAAACCACATCAAGTGACAAAGACTGTTTTTTTTAAGGCAAACGACTTTATTTCATCACCCATATAACACGGTTTGTATTAACAAGGTGCTAGCACCGTAGACACCTTAGCTTCACCTATTACATAGACGAAAAATACAAATACAGATACTAATTTTGTATTTCAATCTTCACCCATTTATCCCATTCATCATAGCTTCACCCTATACAAGGACTGATTTTAATACGAAAATAAGAACTATTATCCCCATTTGTATTTTTGTCAACTAAAAGGAAAAAAATTAGTGTAGCTACATCCTATTACTTGTCATAATGTTAGATTCTAAGTTTCTAACCATAGGACTAGGTGAAACAACAATATATACGTGATGGGGTTTTTGTCCAAAGAAAACCCTGGATCACCCTATACATTTTAATATCTACAAAGTAATGGTCCATGAGATATCTATCAAGTAGCGTAGGCATCTATGCTAAAGCTACTAATTAATAGTTGATAATATTTCATGATGACATGTGTCCTAAAACGACAACGTCTAGACCTCTCGTCAAAAAGATAAGCAAAATAAATTTGATTAAGAGGTTGCCTGACTTAGTGGAGCTGATATAAGGCAGCTTACCTGCCATATGGAAGCCTCAGGGCAGAAAGCAAACAGTAAAAAGTCTTGGAAATGCAAAAAGGGGATTTTGGCTTATTATCATGGCAAGGGACAAAACACCACACAGCTCCAAGCCTTGCATTGGAAACGATAAAAGCTGAAAACATCCTAAAAGGGAAAAGTCTCACTGCTGGGAACTAAAAGAGGGTCAAACACATCCAGGTATGGTAAGGAAGCTACCCTGAGGGAGCTCATGGGCAGAATTCGACTGCCTATATAAGGAGGCCCTTGGGTAGACATTCCACACACACTTCACATTCATTCTCTCTACTCTCATACTCTCTACTTCATTATTTTCCCAACTCCACATGAATATGTACTTATTCTCACGCCGGAGTCCAAACGCATGAGGCTCCCTCATGCGTTAAGGCTAACGGTGTCTGCTACCTTTGTGCAGGTCTCTTCCAGGAACTTGAAGACCCCTGATCCTACAACCAAATCTAAACCTAAGCTTAAAACCTTAATCTCAACCTAATATACCATTAACCTATAATCCTAAACATCTCCTAACCTAATACCGGTCATTTTCCTTGTTGTAGTAACAAGTGGCGCCCACCCTGGGGCTGTCGCTACTTTGAACAAAACTGTTGAGAGTTTCTACAGTCCCATTTGTTCCTAAGTAACCTCCTTTTGTGATGACTGGTGGAGATAACCGCCTAGGAGGGGGTCTTTCAGAAACTCCGGCCACTAGTCACACCTCAGGTGATGCTTCTGGCCATGAAACGCCTGGAACGGACGGACAACAAGTCAAACCGTCTCTAGGAGACATGCTCAACTTCCAAACACCGCCATCCTCAAGGGCTGTTAACTCGTCTCCTAGAGATGACTTGTTATTTCCAGTTGAACGAATGGATATCACCCCGGAGGGAGTACGAAGAAATTTCTTGCAACTCCGAGACCTCCTGAATGGTTATGTGCGAGAGGAGAGGTCCAGAGGAGTCAGGGTCAGGTTGTCCTATGACGAAGAGCCCGTTGTCACCCTCTCACCTAGCCCTCCGTTGCTGGGAACCACCACCTCACCAGCAACCCAGCGTGACTACACTAACCCTCACCCCTACTTGAACAGTCGAGGGGACATTTACTCAGGAGGAGGAGGTCCTAGCAGCTCTGCGCTCTCTCCGGGGACCTCCATACCACTCTCCTATAAAGAAGCTTTAAGATCGTTACCATTGGCCAGCAGTGCCGTAGCCACCTCCCTTGCGGGAGCAGGAAGTCTTGCCGGAGGATTCGTCGTTCCTCCAGGAGCTATGTATCCTAACTACTCACAGTCTCAATACTTCCCCATATGGCCGGAAGGATATCCCTATCAGTATCCCTCACCTTTGAACCAAGTACCAGTAACTCCCCCTGTGGGAGGGCAGGGTCCCATGACCTCCCAACCCTTGGTTCAAACTCCTGTAGCTGAAGTTAGAGCAGAAACTACACCTTCGAAGCCGTACCGACCTAAGTCGTTGGAATGCTTTGCTGAACACATCGCTCATTTTGATTTCCCCAACAAGATCAAAATGCCAGCTAATGTGAAGACATATGACGGCACAGAAGACCCGGATGACCACTTGAACGTCTTCTCTGGGGCAGCCACTGTAGAAAAATGGAATGATGCCGAGTGCTGTCACATGTTCATGCAGACCCTGGTAGGACCAGCTCGCCTATGGTTCAGTGGCCTACCGTCTCGGAGCATTTCCTCGTTTGATGATTTAAGGAGAGGTTTCACCTCAAACTTTAACCCCCTCAGGAAGTGTACCAAAGATGCCGCCATATTGCACCAAATCCAACAAGGGGAGCATGAAAACCTCCGTAGTTTCATCGAAAGGTACAAGAGGGAAGGTCTGCAGTATAGTGGTGCCACCGAGAAGATCCGGGTGTCGGGATTCATGGGAGCCATTCGTCCCAAGAAGTTGCTAAGAAGATTTCATGAAGATGTCCCCCAAACCATGGAGGAGGCTTTCGAGAGAGCAGAAGCCTTCCTCAGGGGAGAAGAAGCACTAACTCGGCAAGACACCAGGAAGAGGGATCGAGGAAGCTGGAGAGACAGCTCAACAAACTCCCGGAGACCTCACTTTCAACCTTACAATGAAAGGCGATCGGGGAGGTCCTTTGACAACCAAAGGAGTGAAGAAAGACGACGATCCCCAAGGGCAGGAAGGTACCATGATAAAGAAAAACAGGTTTTCACCGTTCTCACCAAGACCCCTCAGGAGATACTCTCCACGGAGGAAGTCAAGTACACCTTTCGACCTCCCAGACCCTTGTCTAAGCCAGCCAACAAAATAGACGCCAGCAAGCATTGCGCCTTTCATAATGATACAGGGCACCACACGAACGACTGTTACCAGCTGAAAAAGAGGATAGAGGAAGCTGTTAAGTCCGGGGAGCTGGCTCACTTAATCAAAGACATCAAAGGAAGAAGGGACGAAGGGAAGAAAGATAAGGAGGTCAACATGGTCAGGCTTGAAGGAGCCCAGCAGGCAAAGAAGGCTCGCGCTGAGCCTTGGAACAAACAGTACATATGTCTTCCCCTGCTCCCGATGAGCTGATCGTCACACCGGTAATAATGGAGGCTGAACTGGATGGCTTCCCTATAGATAGGGTGTACATGGACTGCGGAGCCTCGTCAGAGGTGATGTATGAACGGTGCTTTGAATCCTTGAGCCCGGAGATCAAGTCCAAGCTCAGACCATCCGACGCCTCACTGGTGGGTTTCTCAGGGGAACGAGTACATCCCTTAGGGAAGCTCACGTTAAGCGTCTGTTTCCGAGACGGAGACCTATCAAGGACAGAGGAGCTGACCTTCTCTGTTATCAGGTACCCAACCAGTTGCATTGTCACCTTTTCTCTGTCAAGGACAGAAGAGTTGACTTTCTCTGTTAACAGGTACCCTTCGAGTTACAATGTCCTCATCGGAAGAATGGGAATTGCCACTTTCGGCGCAGTAGTATCAACAACACATGGTTTAATGAAGCTACCTACCCCTAATGGAATTGCAACCCTGAAGCCAACGGCAGAAGCTCTTTTGATAGCCTCCATAGAAGAAACCAAAGGTCTCAGGGAGCTAGAAACACCAAGCAGCGGTCCCATCCGGGAAGTCAGCATAAACCCTGCCTACCAGGAGCAGACCATCAAAGTAAACAATCTGCTTCCTGATGAGATTACGTGTGAACTAATCAACCTTTTGCAGGATAATCAAGACATATTTGCTTGGTGCCCCGGGGACATGACTGGTGTTCCTAGAAGCATGGCTGAACACTCTCTTAATATAGCTCCCTCATACAAGCCGGTCGTCCAAAAGAAAAGAAGTTTGGCCCCAGCCAGGAGCCAGGCTGCTTGTCAGGAGGTGGAGAAGCTGGTTAAGGCGGATATCCTCAGAGAGGTTCAATATCACTCTTGGGTAGCAAACCCGGTCATGGTTGCCAAACAAGATGGATCTTGGAGGATGTGTGTTGATTTCAAGGATCTCAACAAAGCCTGCCCCAAGGATTGCTACCCTTGCCCGAAATCGATTGGAAGGTAGACTCTCTTACCGGCTTCCAATACAAGTGCTTCTTAGATGCCTACAAGGGGTATCACCAAATTCAAATGAAGCAAGAAGATGAGGAGAAGACGGCCTTCCACACCGATAGGGGAATCTTTTGCTACAAAAAGATGCCCTTTGGTTTGAAGAACGCGGGTGCTACCTACCAGCGGTTAGTGGATCAGGCTTTCTCAAAGCAAATTGGAAGGAACATGGAAGCTTATGTAGATGAACTGGTCATCAAAAGCAAATCAGGGGAGGCAATGATCCAAGACATCCGAGAAACATTTGACAACCTTCGAAGAATAAACATGAAGCTTAATCCTGTTAAGTGCTCCTTTGGGTTCGAGGAGGGGAAGTTTCTAGGCCATATTGTTGGAAAGCAAAGCATCAAGGCTAACCCGAGCAAGGTCCAAGTCGTCCTTGATATGAAGTCTCCTGCCACAAAGAAGGAAGTGCAAAGCCTCAACGGTAAAATCGCTGCCTTAAAACGTTTCTTGCCTAAGTCCGCGGAAAAGTCCTTGCCTTTCTTTAAAACACTAAAAAATTGTGTTGATAAGAAGGATTTTCGCTGGACAACTGAGGCAGAGGCTGCCTTCCTGGAACTCAAGAAACACATAGCTTCCCTGCCCGAAGTGGCAGCCCCTGAGGAAGGGGAAGTAATAACAGTTTATTTGTCTGCAGGAATGGAAGCAGTAAGCTCAGTGCTCTTGGTAGATCGAGGTAAAGAGCAAGTTCCAGTCTACTTTGTCAGCAGGGCCCTCAAAGACGCTGAAATTAACTACACTCCCATAGAGAAGCTTGTGTTGGCACTCGTACACACTGCTAAGAGAGTAAGGCGGTACTTCCATGCTCACCCAGTAAAGGTCATCACAGATCAACCCATACGATCCATCTTGGAAAAACCAGAAGATTCGGGAAGATTGGCAAAGTGGGCCATTGGTCTAGGGGAGCACAAGATAGAGTACCTACCAAGGAGAGCTTACAAAGGGCAAGTATTTGCTGACTTTCTCGCTGAGTTACCCATCCCGCAGGCAGAAGAAGAGATGAACGAGGTCGAAGAACAGCCTGACCTCAAGGGGAAATGGTGTCTTTTTACTGATGGAGCCTCAAGTGTAGAAGGTTCCGGGGCAGGTCTTGTCATCAAGGACCCCCCCACGGAACCGAATACACTTATGCCCTCCATCTAGACTTCCCCTGCACTAACAATGTTGCTGAATACGAGTCCCTCCTGGCCGGGTTGAGATTGGCAAAAAGCATGAAGGTACAAGAACTAAAAGTCTTCATTGATTCAAATCTGGTGGTCAAACAAGTAAATGGAGGATACACAGCCAAAGAACCCTCAATGGTTAGGTACAAAGACAAGGTCAAAGAGTTCATGAAGGAATTCAAAGTCTTCACACTGGAACAGGTGTCAAGAACAAAGAACAAGCAGGCAGATGCCCTCAGCAAGCTAGCCTCCTTGACGTTTGCTCACCTAACCAAGAAGGTCCTAGTCGAGGTGCTGAAAGAACCATCCATCGATGACAAGGAAGTACAAGATGTCGTCACCGAAACAGACTCCACATGGATGACACCCATCATGTCCTACTTGAAGGAAGGGAAGCTACCAGAAAACGAACAAGAAGCTAAACGATTGGTTATGAAGGCGAGACAATATGTAATCGAAGATGACAAGCTCTACAAGAAGGGATACTTGGCACCCCTACTAAGGTGTGTAGGTCCCAATCAAAGCAACTACCTCATCAGGGAGGTACATGAAGGCATATGTGGCATGCTTGCCGGACCTCGCTCTGTGGTGTCAAAGTTCATGAACTTGGGCTATTACTGGCCTACCATGCACAAGGATGCCTTTGAGACTATCCGAAAATGTGAAGCTTGTCAACTACAAACACCGGTGAAGACCAACCCCAAGCATGATCTTGTTCCCATCATCTCGGCATGGCCCTTCTACAAATGGGGAATGGACATTGTGGGTCCCTTCCCACAAGCTCTCGGAAGATTGAAGTTTCTCCTTGTAGCTGTCGACTATTTCACCAAGTGGCCGGAAGTCAGGCCATTAGCTACCATCTCGGGGAAACAGGTGATAACTTTCGTGTGGGAACAAATAGTCTGCCGGTATGGGCTACCATGGGAGATGGTGACAGACAATGGGAAGCAATTTGCCAACAAACCCTTCAGCAGCTGGTGCTCCGAGCTAGGAATCAAGCAAGTCTTCAGCTCAGTAGCCTACCCCCAGTCCAATGGACAAGTTGAACGCATGAACAGAAGCATTGTCGAAGGTATTAAAGCAAGGCTAGGAAGATGTGGCAAGAAATGGGTTGATGAACTCCCGAGTGTCCTTTGGGCTATAAGGACCATGGAGAAAACAAGCCACCGAAGAACACCGTATAGCCTTGTCTTCGGAAGCGAAGCTGTCATACCAGCCGAAATAGGGGTAAGCTCAGGAAGAATTGCTCGACAAGACGCTCAACACAACCAAAAGGAGGTCCTACTCAACCTGGACCTCCTCGAAGAGTCAAGGGACCAAGCCTCTATCAGGGAGGCCAGATACAAAAAGAAACTTGAAGCCTACTACAACACAAGAGTGCGGAAGGAAGCCTTCAGGCCGGGGGACCTTGTGTTAAGATGCAACGAAGCCAGCAGGCAGCAAGACGTAGGCAAGCTAGGTCCCCGATGGGAGGGGCCTTATGTTGTCAAAGAAGCACACAAAGGGGGATCCTACAAGCTAGCCGACACTAATGGCAAAATGATCCCAAGACATTGGAGTGATAAACACTTGAAACGTTTTTATGTTTAACAGTTGTAACGTCTCTTTGTATTTCAAAATCATGAGTAATGAATGAACTATGTTTCAAATTATTAACTTGTCGCTTATCTTATCAAAGGGTGAGCCCCTCCTAACTAGGCTCCATGGGATCCGGCGCTATACCTACCCATGAAACGGGGATGAGCTCCCAGGCCACAACTGCTCAACAGGGAACAAGGCTAAGTAACCTTCCTGTATACAGGGTGAGTCCCTAATACAATCCACGACTCCATGGGACAAGTCCTTGGAAGGAATACCTAAACCCATGAAAGAGGGTGAGCTCCTCACACTAAGACAGCTCCCACATGTTCACAACATGCAAAAACGAACATATCACTGAAAAATTATTCAAGAAAAGGTTTAAACATAAACAAACAAGCTGATAGGGTAAGCATTGCATCGGTTCCTTAGCTAAGTATCCTAAGTTGGGTGACTGCAGCATCCAACTCAAGGAGAAATGTTAAAGACATTGCAAACACTATAAACGACAAGTAACAGAGTCAAAACAACAAAACGTTAAACATAGATAAAGCATCACCCCTAAAGGGGGAGCATTCCATTAAAAGACAAATATCAAACGCCCCAAGGGCTGAGTACAGCATAGTTCGATTACAAAAGACATGCTAAAAACTTGAAAAAACTAAAACAAAGTTGAATCATGGAGTAGCTGGGTCTACGGCTTCATGGGTGGCATCATCTTCACCGGGGGAGCCAGGGCTCGGTTACCAACATCGTCATAAAGGCCCTCAGTGTCAAGACCGGCGAATGGATCATCTTCGCTGGAAGGAGGGATAGACTCAACCTCCAGAGCTTGAAGGGGGGAAGGACTCTCGAATACCTGCTCCAGATTGGGAACCTTGGAAGAACCAGCAGGTTTTGCACGTTTGGAACTACCCTCCCCACCGTCGGCTCCCTCCAACATGATCATAAGAGGCCTTTTTGACACATAAGAGCCAAACACTTGATTGGCCACATCCTTTTTCAGGCCCTCTGGCTCCAAGTCTTGAAGGAAGGAGAGAGGCTGCTCAGAAGCCTTGGCAATAGCAGAGATGTAGGGATAGGTGGCAAGCTCCATTACCTTCACAGCATTCACAAACTCATCACCGGAAGAAGGCTTAAAGGATGGCAGCTCCTCAAGATCCTGACCCTCTTGAGCCGCTTTGAAACCGGCTTGAATTCCTCCATGGCGACCAAAAGATATGGCTTTTGCATAAATGTCCGCCAGAGGAGCATTAAACTCTTGAGAATGCAGGAGGTTGGTAACAAAACGAGCTACCCCCTTGGAGATTAGCCACTCCTTTTCTTCGGTCAAACGGTCCACCTGGACCCGAAGCTCTGTTCCCACCTTCTCCACCGAAGCCAGCTCCTGCTTAACTGCCTGCCGTGCCCGAACTAACCCTTCCCTCTCCTCAGCAACTTTTGCTTTCTCATCATGAAGACCTTTGAACATTTTCTCAAACTTTTCTTTCTCTAAACCAAGTTGGGTCTTCGACACAGCCAATTCCTGAACCAAATCCTTCTCCCGAGCAGCAAGCTTGGTCAATTCCTCCCTCGCCTTAACCAACTCGGCCTCATGCTCTTCAAAAAACTCCTCCACTTGTTCTCTTCTTGCCATCAACTCCCCCCACCTTGCCATACTATCGGGGAACAAAGACAGAAACTGCCCAAAGTGATAATACATCTTCTTCATAACATCCTTATCCATCCATTCCTTGTGAAGCTCTCTCTCAGCATCAGGGACACAATGGTCTATCAGATCACGGCAAACGGAAGCTTTCTTCAACAAATCAGTAGGTTTGATATCCCAATCCGGCACAAACACTCCTTCACCGGACTCCTGCTGGGCAGGAACATCAGAAACATCATCAACAGCAGCTTTAGAGCTTTCACCTCCTTCGGCTCGCAACAACTTCGGACTGGGACCTTTGACAACAACGTCCTTTGGCTTCTTGAAAACAACATCGTCTTTCTTCGGGGAGGACAATGTAAGCTTGCCCTTCCCGAGGGCAGGAGTGTACCCCAACGCAGAAGAAATCAGAGAAGTATCCTCATCTTCATCTCCAAAAACCAAGGGCACAGCAGAAGAGCCCCCCTGACTCGAGGAAGCAGTCTGGAGTCGCTTGCTGGAGCGACGGACAGTAACAGACTTCTCCCCAGAAGGCTCCACAGCAGCAACAGACGACGTGATCACACTTGTATACTCTCCCTTGAAACGAACATGCTCAGTCTTCACTACCACATTCTTACCCTCAGCAACATTCCGAACCTTAAACTTCACATCAGTAATATCATCCAGAGCCAGGAAGTCCAGAGTACTCATTTCTGCAAAAAGAAAAAACGGTTAGATAACATAAAAATGATAAGGATGCCAAGGAGGAGACAGGGAGACACCTACCCTTCCCACCATGATATATCACTGGGTCAGTCCCAGGATCATCCCAGTTAGCACTCAAGCCCACCATCACCAGAAAATCCTCAGGGAAGGTACGAAGACGAGTAGGAAAGCTACGCAGCTTCTCCAACAACACTTGGTCAAGAGTATCAGGATAGGTTCCTTCTCGTTTAGAGGAGCATCCGAAGATCTCCGAGGAGTTTTAAAAGGTAGAAAGTCAGAGTTTAAGAAAAAGAACTTGTCTTTCCAGGAAGAAACAAGTCCGATGACACTAGAAATGAGGGCCGGTTCACATTGAGTCTTCTCAATGGTAAACCAATTCCCATTTTTAGCCAACCTAAAAAACCGCCGGTACATAGCCAAGGAAGGCTCATGACCATGGCAACGACACACTATCTCGAAGTGCAAAATCCTAGCAACTCCAGACGGACACAACTGATCAAGGGAAAGTTGGTGATACTCTAGAACATTCAGAAAAAAGGTGGAAAAGGGATACCTAAGGTTACCCTGGTCAAACTGACGGGTATACACCGCCACCTTGCCAGAGGGAACGGAGGTCACAGGGGTTTTCCCCTTTGGAACAGAAGGGTTAAAAGACAAAGGAATTCCGATCTCAGTACAGAATCGCTCAACATCAGACTTGGATAAACGAGTGAACTGAGATGCGAGATCGGTTTTCGACATAATGAAAGACGAAGTATGAAAGAAGGAAGAGGTTACTTACCAGATTTTATAGGAAAAAGAAGAGGATCGCCGGTTGGAGAACAATCGTGGGAGAGAGACGACGGTTTTCTAATTTAGGAAATAAAGTGAAGAAGAAAGAGGGGTTATCTCTTTATAAGGGATTTAAAATTTGAAATTAATGGCATTGAACGGTTACCAAGGGAAACCACCATTCAGCTATCCTAGAGGATGACGTCAGCCTAGCCCCTTGTCATGTCAACAGTCGTCTGGGACGGCTGATGGGACAAGCGTCTGCTCCCTAGGGAGTAATGATGGATAGCCATATTAATTAAAAAATCAGACCATCATGACAAATGCAAGGCCAAAAACTTGCACGAAATTTGATGAAGGAAAAAATAACAAACCAACGCTCCCATGAGGGAGCTCGGGGTTTAAAAAATTACCCGGTACCAACACAAGCTTAAGCAGCGTTACCACCGGGGAATATGACAATGTACAAGTCACAAGCACTTCTAACTTCTTTACAAATGCTTATGACTGGGGGGCTGATGACGTGTGTCCTAAAACGACAACGTCTAGACCTCTCGTCAAAAAGATAAGCAAAATAAATTTGATTAAGAGGTTGCCTGACTTAGTGGAGCTGATATAAGGCAGCTTACCTGCCATATGGAAGCCTCAGGGCAGAAAGCAAACAGTAAAAAGTCTTGGAAATGCAAAAAGGGGATTTTGGCTTATTATCATGGCAAGGGACAAAACACCACACAGCTCCAAGCCTTGCATTGGAAATGATAAAAGCTGAAAACATCCTAAAAGGGAAAAGTCTCACTGCTGGGAACTAAAAGAGGGTCAAACACATCCAGGTATGGTAAGGAAGCTACCCTGAGGGAGCTCCTGGGCAGAATTCGACTGCCTATATAAGGAGGCCCTTGGGTAGACATTCCACACACACTTCTCATTCATTCTCTCTACTCTCATACTCTCTACTTCATTATTTTCCCAACTCCACATGAATATGTACTTATTCTCACGCTGGAGTCCAAACGCAGGAGGCTCCCTCCTGCGTTAAGGCTAACGGTGTCTGCTACCTTTGTGCAGGTCTCTTCCAGGAACTTGAAGACCCCTGATCCTACAACCAAATCTAAACCTAAGCTTAAAACCTTAATCTCAACCTAATATACCATTAACCTATAATCCTAAACATCTCCTAACCTAATACCGGTCATTTTCCTTGTTGTAGTAACATTTCATGAAGTGCAAACTAATCATTTAAGCGTATAATATAGATACAATGCACATATACGAACTATACATGCTTAATCAGCACGAACTCCTCGTCTTCGGTCCAAAATGAAACTCGTTGAGGCATTTTTTTTATAGTGGTGGAGAGTTGTGGCAAAAGAAAAGAAGAAATGGAGGAGTGTGTGTTTAAATAGAGTAAAATATAAACATTTATTTAATTATTTATTTTTAAATTAAACCGTTGCACATAGCGGTTAAAAAATTAAAGGTGGCCCACTTTCTAAGCCATTGGCTTTTGTTATTGCCATGGCTAATAACGACAGGGAAACAAGGGGGGTACTATTAAAAAAAACCGGTGACTTGGCACTAATGGCGCCCTTACTCCAGGCAGCCTAACATGTCTTTTTAATACAACACTATAATTCAATACACCTCAAACAACCTAATCAATTCAGTAGCCAGTTATGACAATCCTTTATATAACCAAGCCTAAGGATGTTTTTAAAATTAAAGTATGTGATCCAGATTTAATTATAACAATTAGGGGTTGTAAAAAAACTCTCTTTATGGACCGCCGGAAAACTCCTATTCCGGTAGAGGTTCAACATCGTATTACAAAGATATTTGTCACTAATCTTCCGGATGGATGCAACGGCCTAGATTTAGCTTCGCACGTCAGGTTGCATGGACAGATCTTTGATCTGTACATTGCAAGGAAAAGAGATAGGGGAGGGAATCGATTTGGTTTTATTTCAATGCTCGACATCAAGGATAAAGAAGATTTATTGAAGAACCTTCGGGGTATTCGTATGGGAAACAATAAACTTTGATTCAATATAGCAAGGTATGTTCTAGAGGATGGTGAAATCAATATGGGTGGTACCAAACAGAAGCATGGCATGTCATCGGACCCTAATGTCTTTGTTGGGGAAGGATCGGCGGCCAATGCAGGACATACTGTGTCAGGGGATTGGTCTTTTAAAGACATGTTAGTTGGTAAAACTATCAACGTTGATGAAAAGGTTAATGCTTTCTCATCTCTGAATGGAAAAGCTGTTGTGGCGAGGATGGTTGATGTTATGGCTTTGAAGAATATCTACGTGTATCTTAATGAAATATGTCCTGGTTTTGGTAGAGTACAATACTTAGGAGGTCTCGATCTTCTGGTGTCTTTTGATGATGTCGAGACGGCCCAGACGTTTCGATTCGCTGCGGAGAATATGAAGGACGCTTTCTCTTTAGTATGCACTTGGGAAGGCCAATCCTTGGGTTTTGAACATGTGGCGTGGTTGAAGATAAAAGGCATTCCTCTACATTTGATCTCAAATGAGGTTATTAATAATGTAGGAGGAATGATAGGTAAGGTGGTGTACAAAGCAAACAGGTCTGAATATGACCATGACCTATCCTTCGAGTATGTGGGAGTCTTGGTCGGAGATGGCAAGAAAATTTCGGACGAGGTTATGCTTGTGTGGAGAAATCGAAAGTTTCGTGTATGGATTATTGAAGAAGCTGGTGAATGGATGCCTGATTTCGTTCCGGTTCCCGCTGATCAACCGGTTGATACCATGGCAAGCGAGGAGTCGACTGCGGATGACATGCCGGAAAATCAATCGGACAGTGAAGATAGTAAGGGTCCGGGAGAAGACCCGGTTGTTGTCTTGTTGACCAGCCAATGGACCCGGTTGACCGGATTGACCCACTCGTTGACCAAATTCAAAAGGAAGGTTTTGATTGCACAATTATTGTCAATAATAATGAGCAATCATTGCCTTTTAAGGATAATATTGATTTGGAGAATGTTTCGGAGGACCACTTCATTCCTGCTACAGATTTTGACTTTGACCAACCAAATGTTAATGACCAAAATAGCCCCTTGTGCTCAAATGTTATTAAATGAAAGAAATGTAAAAAAAACCGATGTGGGCCGGACAAGTTTCAATTACGTCAGCAGTAATGAAAGTCAAAAGTTGGGTAAGAAGCCCAAAAGTACTCTTGATGCATACTTGGAAGAAGATGTCTTTGGGCTAAACCCATTATTGGGCTTGGACAACAACAGCCCAAATCATTTGGCCGACAATATAACAGAGATCAACAATAATCTGATTGACCTTAACTCTCAACCTATCCATCCCTGTGAAGATTCTCCTGTTACTTCACCAAGTGTTCACGATGCAGCTGTTCAACACAGAGAACCCCCTACCGTACAAGAGGAGAGTGATGCGACTAAGGTGTTGGGAGATAAATTGGGAGTATCTTTGGAGGACCACGTTCAGTTAGTTCAAAAGACGATTATTCAAGAAGGTTTACAATATGGTAAGCAATGAATTGTCTTTCGGTCAATATTCGTGGGATTGGGTCTCAAGGTAAATCGGATTGGATAAACCGTTTAAAGAACGAACATGGTGTAGTGTTTATTGGGCTACAAGAAACGATGTCTAATGATATGTCGTCTGGCTTGGTGTCGAAGTATTGGGGAGGTTTGGGTCATGATTTTGCTAGTGTTGATGCCGTTGGAAATTCTGGAGGGATCCTTAGTATATGGGACCCAAAATTCTTTTCAAAAGATTCGGTTGTTAAAGACCCCAATTTCTTACTTATCTCCGGCTTTCTTTCTGATGGTTACAGTCGTGTTAATTTTCTGAATGTTTATGCCCCACAAAATAATATTCTGAAGAGAAATCTTTGGGATAGATTACTTCGGGTTATTCAAATGGGTTCTGGGTGGTGGATTATTTTTGGTGACTTCAATGCGGTTAGAGACCAAGGTGAACGGAAAAATTCGGTCTTTGACCCTGTCTGTGCACGAGATTTTAACCATTTTGTGGATGATGCTGGTCTTAGGGAATATGAGTTGAAAGGAATGAAGTATACATATATGGTCAATCGGCGAGGTGTGTGCAAATTGAGCCACATTGATAGAGTTTTCGTTTGTGAAAATATTTTTAATAAATGGGCGAATGGGTATGTTCGGGCTCTTAAAAGAGAAAAGTCGGATCATTCTCCGTTACTCCTTTCTCTTGTTGACACAAATTTCGGTCCGAAGCCGTTTAGATGGTATGACTCTTGGGTTGATAGACCGGGTTGTTTGGAGGTTATCAATTCGGTCTTCGATGGTTGGATAGATTCAGGCCCGGCAGATTTGAATTTAACAAACAAATTAAAACATTTGAGAGATAAACTCAAGGTGTGGATTACGGCCAGCAAGCTAAAAGAAAGCCAAGACGAAAACAACTTGAGACATGAGAAGGAAAGCCTTGATGTCCTAATGGAGCAACAAGATTTGGAAGAATCGGATGTTTGGATTTGGACTGAATGTGTAAAAAGTTTACAGGAAATCGAGCTTATGAAAGCTTGTGACATGAGACAAAAGTCGCGGATTAAATGGGCAACTCTTGGTGATGAGAATTCAAGTTTTTTTCATAACATCGTCAAGGGTAGACACGCGAGAAATTTGATTCCGGGCCTCCAAATCAACGACGAGTGGATCTCAAAACCGGTTTTGGTTAAGAGGGAAATCCTTAAATATTACCGAGATCACTTCCGAGAAGACACGCCTATACGGCCCATTGCAAACTGTGAAGGTTGGAAACGTCTGACTGATACGGATGGTTCTTTTTTGACAGGTCCCTTTTCCAAACAAGAAATTCGAGACGCAGCTTTCGATTGCGGGTCAAACAAGGCCCCCGGACCGGATGGCTTTAATTTTCGGTTTGTGAAGCGTTTTTGGAACTTGCTCGAAAATGATTTTTATAAAATTATGGACGAGTTTTATGACACAGGTACTATTAATTCGGGTTGCGGTTCAGCCTTTATTACTTTGATTCCTAAGGTTAAATCACCGGTGGGCCTCAAAGATTATCGTCCTATTACTCTTATTGGGATGATAAGTAAGGTTATTTCTAAAATCCTTACTAATCGTCTCAAAAAGGTTTTAGGTAAGGTGATTTCTGAATCACAATCAGCGTTTCTATCTGATCGCTTTATTTTAGACGGTCCGCTTGTGGTGAATGAGATTATCGATTGGCTGAAAAAACACAAGAAAAAGGCTTTCCTTCTAAAGATAGATTTCGAAAAAGCCTACGACAATGTCAATTGGCATTTTTTGATATCTATGATGTCTCAAATGGGTTTTCCGGCGAAATGGTGCACGTGGATCAAAGGCATTCTTGTTTCAAGTCGAGCCTCAATTCTAGTTAATGGTTCTCCCACTTTTCAGTTTAAAAGTGGAAAAGGCCTTCGACAAGGTGATCCTTTATCGCCTTTCTTATTTTTGGTTGTAATGGAGTGTCTTTCTTGGATGTTGGATAAAGCAAAACTTATTGGAGTTCACAAAGGCATAACTCTTCCGGAAAATGGAGCAAATATCAACCATCTTTTCTACGCGGACGACGCTCTCATAATGGGTGTTTGGTCTCAAGACAATCTCCAATGCACGGCTAGAATACTTAGAGTATTCTATCTATGCTCGGGTCTTCGCATAAACATACACAAATCCAATTTATTCGGCGTTGGCACGCAAGATTTCGAGGTCGATAATATGAGGCAGTTCTTGGGATGTAAGCGTGGAGATTTTCCCTTCTCCTACTTAGGCATTAAAGTGGGAGCCAAGATGTCAAAAATAGGGAATTGGGACTCGGTGATTGAAGTCGTGAGGAACTGGTTGATTTCTTGGAAAGCTAGACATCTCTCAATTGGGGGTCGTTTAATTCTTATTAAGGCGGTTTTAGAAAACTTGCCAATATACTATCTTTCTTTGTACAAAGCCCCTAAGAAGGTCACCGACACTATTGAGGCGATTATGCGTCGTTTCTTTTGGGCCGGATCTAGTGACGATAAAAGGATTAGTTGGGTCGCGTGGGATGTTGTTACTACTCCAAAAAAATCCGGGGGTTTGGGTCTTTCAAAATTGGTCCACGTTAATGAGGCTCTCTTACTCAAATGGTCTTGGCGTTTCAAGAAAGATGGAATTTGTCTATGGAAGAAAATAGTGGTGGGGTGCTATGGATCTAACAGGTCTTGGTCGTCCATCCCTTACTCTCCATACTCAAACAGTTGCTGGAAATTTATTGCTAGAGTCGGGGAAAAACTGTGGAATGGCAAACCACTTAATAGTTACATCTGCGGTACAGTGGGGAATGGCGAAAGTTTTCACTTCTGGATAGATGCCTGGATCTATGATGAACCACTTCGTACCATATATCCGCAGCTGTTCAAAATTGAAAAGAACAAATGGGCAACCATCTCGGACATATTGCAGGTGATTAATGGCAGCAAACACCTTATTTGGGACTGGTCTGCAGCCCCAGTATCGGCTCAGCAGGTGTCCGAGCTGTTTAACTTGTTATCGGACATTCACGACTTCGAATGGAAAGGGGACGCAGATAGTTGGAGGTGGACAGCTGATTCCAGCGGCATTTATATGGTGAAAACAGCAAAAAACCTGCTGTCAAACGGGTCGGCTGCGACTAATACTTGGAACATGAATTGGTATGGTTGGGTTCCTCTGAAATGCAAAGTTATGGCGTGGAGAGCTACGCTTAATCGCTTACCAACGAAGATTGAACTGTTCAAACGGGGAGTCCCGATCCAAGATAAAGCCTGCGTCTTTTGCAATTCGGATGACGAGACGGCGATCCATATCTTCACCGACTGTTTTTATACAGCAGAGATATGGACCAGAATTCAAAGCTGGTGCAATATCGCTCCTTTAATTGTGTTCGATGTCTCGGATATTTTGAAAACTCTAGAAGCACAGCAGCTTTCGAAGCAAGCCTTATACATCCTGAACGGGATACTTATTACAACTATGTGGGCGATTTGGAACGAAAGGAACAAGAGAATTTTCGAAGGAAAAAGCCGGAGACCGATTGAAGTCGTGGAGATTATAAAAACTACGTCTTATTTCTGGATCCGCAATAGATCCAAGATTAAAAATATAGAGTGGAATGTTTGGTGTAGTTCCCCGTTGAATTCTATGATGTAATGTCGGCTTTTGCCCTTGAGTCCTTGTTTTGAGGACTTCTTGTGGCGTTTTTGAATGAAACTTACCTTTCAAAAAAAAAAAAGGGCTGTTTGTTGCTTATTAATGATTTCATTAAGAGCCTCATCTGAATTAGTTAGTATTAAGTGTGTTTGATTCACCAGAAAGACACTTCTGAATCAGGCAACCATTAACCTCTAACCCATTAAATTTCAAAATGAGTATGAATGACAATGTTACGCCTTTCACCCTTTTTTCCGTGTTCATAAGCTTTACTCTGCCACTCTCACAGCATCTCCTTGATCTACCACCACTTCCTCCACTACCAACATCCACCATATAGATGTACTTTTACTGACTCAACACTTACTCTTTAGAGTCTTTTATCGAATCAGACATCTTAACTAAAACGAAAGATGCCCTAACACATTATACGACAAAAATGCCGTTGCAACTTTTAGGATATAAATGAGGCATTGGTTTTGGCATTTGTGGCTTAGAATTTTTTAAAGAAAAAAAAATAATAATCCAATTCTCCCAAGATATCGACATTCTGTCAACTCTATCAACTTTTTAAAAAGTAAATTGTCGATTAGTTATGCTAACTTAGATTGATATCTCCTTAATCTAAGATCTATCGTGATTGATTATGTTGTTTAACACAATTTTTTTTTTAATAATAATTAACTTTTTAAAAACAAAAGATTGATCTTTTAGGGAACAACTTTTTGTACAAGACAACAATATCGATCACGGTATGGTCTTTAACTTACAACGCTCGCCACAATATCTTGAATAGTTATAATGTTTTCCTTATTTTAATATTTATATAATTGCACAACTTATTTATTTAAATTACAAGCTTCACATTTTTTATATTTTATAAAAGTACATTGGCATGATTCATACACTATATAAACCACACCACACCACCATAATAATTACATTAAAAAAAAACTAAATATTTGACATTTTCAAAGCTTTTTTTTTTTTTTTTTTGCTTTTCCCATTTTGCCCTTCAAGTGTTTCTTTCATAACTATATCCTATAAGCTGCTTCTTTGTACAAATGGAGGGGTTCCACAGTCCACACACAGGCTTTTAAGGTAAAATGCACTTGTGTATGAAAATAGAGGGGCCTTTGGGTAATTAAGTAGAAGTTTAGGGGGCTAGTTGACTGATTGGATTAGATTAACATTCTATAATCAGTCCTCCCATTGGTGCTCTATGAGGAATTCCCTTTCTCCTCTTGGCTGCTCGGAAGCTTGCGGCGGTAGGTGGTGGCGTCGATGGAGTGAAGCTGTGAATAGAGATGTTATTATGGTTAATTCGCCGCCGTAGATGGTTGCCGCTACCGTATGAGTCATCGGAATCCGACACTGCCATTATTAAGTGCTTTTTCTCAGGGGAAATCTTCTTCTTTCTTTCGAAAACTGTGGATGTCCCAACAATCTGTTCCGAATATATAGACATAAAATTTAATCAATGGTTATAAATATATATTAAAAAAAAAAAAGATTTAAATGGATTTTTGAATTCAACTTCAATAAATCAATCATTCAATATAAATTTCCCCATTCCACTCAATAGAATGTCAAATTTGTTATCATGTACTTTGAAACCCCACAACTCATTAAAATTGGGTGCACTATACGTGCCCATTTATATTGATTTGACAATTTAATTAAAAAAATTCTCAAAGCTTATACAACCCGTGTAAGATTATGCAACATATTAAAGTCGCCCCTTATACTAAGGATAAGTAACATTCATCATTTTATACATTTTATATGACTCGTATAATGACTGATGTGATCATGACATTCAGTATTAAAAACAAACGGGTACACTTAGCATAACGCATAAAAAATGATCAATGATCACCATAGATATGACCACACCTAAACATTTCAAGTCGATTACGAAACTAGGGAGTAGGTGGAGCAATTAATTCAACATTTGTACAAATCAAACTCATAACAAGTTAATGACATTACCTTGCATCCAAGTGAACAAAACCGAAAAGAATCAAGAAGGCTGCGCTCGCAAACTTCGCAGGTGTTTGTAACACCTTTGCCTGGCTTTGGTTGTGGGCGTTCGTTCAAGAACACAACTTTCGCGCTGTTGATCACATAAGTTTGTACTGAACTAATGTCCAAGAACTTTTGAATCTCCAATACTCTAATCACATCATGATATGATGACCTCCTTATCTATAAATTAATGATGAAAAATCACCACCATTGTCAAATTAATCAAATAAACATAATACAATTCAAAATTAAATAAATACCAAAATGGTTATATCATAATTTGATTAAAGAAAAAAACACATTATCATATGAATTTCACCCCAATATGTTTACTTTTAGCAAAAAAATACCACCATTGTCAAACCAATCAAAGAAACAGAGTAAAAGTCAAAATTGATATACACCTAAATTATTTAATAAAAAAATGGGAAAATCCAAGATGCTTAAAACATAAAACTTGAACTTTAGTGTTTGAAATTTCAGCCAATTTTATTTAATTTAACAAAAATTAAAGAAATTAAAGAAAAAAAAATACCACCATTGTCAAACTAATAACCAAAACAGAGTAAAACTCAAAATTAATAAATACCCAAATCATAATAATCAAAAGTGGGCAAAACCCATTACTTTAACTTGATAAAAATGTGAACTTTATCATACAAATTTCACCAAAACTGAGACAAAATTTATAAACAGTAACAAAAACAGAGTAAAACTCAACATTAATAAATACCCAAATAAAAAAAATCAAAACTTGGTCAAACCCATAACTTTAATTTGATAAAAATGCAAACTTTATCATCTGAATATCACAAAACTAATACAAAATTTACAAAAAAAAAAAAAAAAAAAAAAAAAAAAAGAATCACCTGAATTACACGATGATCATGATGATGATTAAGACAAACAGAACACAGAGCACCATTAACACAATCCAAACAGTACATATTACACTCAGATTTAGGAGAAGCAGCATGTAACTTGCATTGCACAAAGAAGCTTTCACTAAGCAGAGGCTTTAACCATGGTGGCCATTTGTTTTCATCTTCAACCTGCATTATTATTATTTATCATCATCATTATACGCACAAAAATGTTAAAAATATTATAAACCCAGAATCATATTACAAGATCAAACTTACCATAATTGTTTCCTGGTTATGAATCGCCAGTTTGAAGGAGGGGGGGGGGGGGGGTAGGGAGTGGGAGCGGTGAAGAAAGAGAAGGGTGGTTAGCTTTTATGTGCACATATGAGTTTATGAAATTATAAACCTAACTTTCAGACCAAAAACTTGCCTTTTTTTATAATTTTGAAATAAAATAAAATATTCGTTAATGATGTAATTATATTCTCTAAATTATTGTAATCATGATTTTTAAATGTTATTTAAAGAATATTGTTTCATTATATATTTGAGGAGGTACGATTATTCTCCAGGAAATTATGCGACTTTAGATGTTGTGAATAACTGAATATGGTCTATAGGTAAAGGTCAAATATTTATATGAAAAGTCATACTTTCCTTCATACTTTTCAATTTAATTGAATATGTAAAAATGAATAGTCTTGGAATAAATTCACAAAAATAGTTGATTTATTGTTATGATTATGTGTAATCATTAACAATTAATCGATTAAAACGTTTAACCTGTAGCAAGTCTGTTGTTCTGGCCGGTTTAAAATCCAAACAATCTAATTTGGCGGTTTTATGTTCGGCCTAGTTTGAAATTTGAAACTATCTATGGAAACTCCATGGAGATCACTCTGTAAAGTGGTATGTGTCTCCCATTTGCTTTCTTTTATTATATACTCTCTTCGTCCCAATTTAAATGTTCCATTTCTAAAAACACACATTTTAAGAAATTTTTTGTTTGTATGTGGTAAAATGACAATAATATCCTCAAAAGTGGTGATTGTGTTTTGTCTTTTATGGGCAAAACTGGAAAGTATATTTCTATTTTTGGAAAGGGACATTTAATTTGGGACAAACAAAAAAGGAAAAGAGAACATTTAAATTGGGACGGAGGGAGTAGAATATATATAGAGGTATAGGGTTCTATTCAAAATGCATTTTTCGTACAAAGTGTGAGAAGTCTATGTAGTCATTGTGTTTTAAATTTCGGCTAGGATGTTTTCAATTCCTTTTGCATTGTATTATATAGAAAAACATCAAACGTAACAATTTAAAACACAATATAATGTATTCTAGACATGAAATTTAAAACACACTGATTACTTTCTTCGCTTGGTGTTTTAGATTGCATGTCTAGAAATACATTAATTAGTGTTTTGAATTGTTATGTTTTGTGTTTTTCTATATAATACTATTATAAAAGAATATAAAACACCATCCCTAAAATTTAAAACACATTGTCTATATAGACTTCTCACACTTTGTACGAAAAATACACTTTGTATAGGAACCTCACCCTATATATAGATATAGATTTTGCAAGGGTGTTTTAAGGTACCAAAAGTTCAAGAACTTTTTCATTTATTTAATGCATAAGATATAACATGAAAATAAGGGTAAATTACTATTTTAAACACTTTTACGTTTTTGTATGTCATCTTAATTACATTTTAATTCCCTCAACTTTACTAATATTTTGCTTATTTAAATAAAAGTTACACTTTTTCTTCTTATTCAAGCCCACTACACCTCCGATTTTTATACATCCATAATTTTTCATAGGTTAATAACTTTTGAGAAAAAAATTACATAATAAAAACAAGCATTGTATTCTCTTTAATTCATAGTATTGATATTATTATTTTAGTTAAAAATGATGTGTTATGTGATTAGCAATATATAGGGATGAACAATAACTGAAAACAGACGAAACCGAACCAAATCAATTGAAAACTGAATTAACTTAAAATCGGTTATCGGTTTTTTTGTACCGTTAGTTAAACGAAATTGACCAAACCGAAACCGAACAATTCATATATTTATATATTATTAGCTTTTATATTTTCATTTCATGTACTTTTAAGCAAAAATTTTAGCCAAAGTTTGGTTTTTGTTATTAACAAGATTAAATGAACCGAGCTAAAAACGAACAATCTTACAAAATAAACTAAACCAATTAACCGATTGGTGAATAAGATCGATTAACCGATGACTTTGGTTTCGATTGAGACTAACAATCAAACTGAACTGAACCATGCATTTGTATGTGTTTTTAGCCGTATCGCGCAAACACCCTGTTAGTTTTTATAGCGCACAAAATTTTATTAAAAAGTATGTGACCATGGCTCAATGGGTTTGGATGTTTTGTATAGAAAAGTAGGATCCCACATAAAGTGCATTGACCATAATGATTTTACCCATGTGTTATAAGATTAAATGTAGGGTCTTAAAGTTTAAACCCTTAAGATTTTTGGTCCACCTTTTCTTACTAGCGTATGATCCAAATTTCCAATTAGTATCTAGTGTTGTATTTCTAGCTATCTAATATTCTAATCATCCTTTCAATAATCCAGACTTCTACATATCCCTATTCCTTTTACCTGTTATACTTGTTGAAAATATATCTTCTTATCATTCAATTTTATTACTAATGAAATTTATGCTTTATGTTACACATGTGGGATTATGTGTTGACTTGCTGAGTTGGATTACTTGCTAGCTGCTGACTCGGATGACGTGGTTGTTGACTAGGATGGCTTAGTTGCTGAGCTGGATGAAGTCTGAAGACTGATATTTAAGCTCGAGACTTGGGCCAGAAGTTATTGGTAATTCAGTTATTGGGCTGTCCTCGTTATACGCTGTCCTCGTTATACTTCATTAGTCCAGCCCAGTCTTATAGCCCACTTTATTGATCAGCCCAAATATTGTCTTTTTTATAGAGGTTCATTTAATTAGACTATCCGTTGTGGCCCGCGAGCGAGCAGCCCGCGAGCCACAATTTGGTACACGTGGATAGCTTGGACCATAACATCCTCAAGCTATCATGCCCGCGAACGAGCCGAGGCTACCACACTCGCGTGTGGTAGCGGGTCAAAACTAGCCGTTGGTTGCCGACCGTTGCCAGCCAACTCCCTATTTTTGGCAACTTTTCAAATTTTCAACTCACATCACACAAACCATCAAAAAAAAATTTTCTTTCTCTCGACTACAAAAATGGCTTTGCAATGGAATGATTTGTCTTCGTCCGACTCGTCCGAAGAAGACGACTTGTTTATGGAAGTGGGTAGGATAACGGTTGACTACCTCATAGCACGGTCTCGAAGAAGAAGGAATCCGGTGCTAACCCGACAGCCGGCCCTTGACCGTGACAGAGAGGGAGCAAACGATATCTTGTACCGTCACTACTTCAGCCCGGATCCTGTGTATACTGAAGATCATTTTAGGCGACGCTTTCGAATGAGTAGATAATTATTCATGCGTATATCAAATGATTTGTCGGAGCGTTATCCTTTTTTTCAACAAAGGGTAGACGCAATGGGCCGACTCGGGTTCACCTCCCTACAAAAATGTACGGCCGCTATTCGGCAGCTAGCCTACAGGATTGCATCGGACGTAGTGGACGAGTATATTGCCATGACCGAAAAAATCCGCGCGCGACTCTCTTCATTATTTTTGTCAAGGTATATCCCTATTTACTAGTTTAGTCACATTTTTTTTACACTTTTATTATCATACGTCGTTTTAAAATATGTACATATATATATATATATATATTTTCGTAGGGATCATATCTATTTACTCACGACATGTATGATATCCAACGCATATACGAGGTTCATGGTGAGAAACATGGCTTTCCCGACATGCTTGGTAGTCTTGATTGCATGCATGTTGGTTGGGCTATGTGTCCTACGGCCTGGCGAGGTCAGTTTCATTGGGGTGATCATTTTGGGCCGAGTGTCATACTTGAAGCGTTGGCCTCACATGATCTTTGGTTTTGGTATGCTTTTTTTGGAGTTGCCGGGTCAAATAACGACTTAAATGTTATCGACCAATCACCTATATTCGATAACCTTATCGACGGGGTTGAGCCGCCCCAATCATTTTACGCAAATAATGTGAATTTCAAGTACGGCTACTACTTGGTTGATGGTATTTACAACGATATGGGCGACACTTGTTCAAGCTTTCTCGTCACAACTTGAAGACAAACGCAAGTACTTTACAAAGAAACAAGAATCAACAAGAAAAGATATTGAAAGAGCGTTTGGCGTTCTTAAAAAAAAGATTTGCTTTGTGGGCTAGACGTCCCGATGATGTTGTGTTAGATTAGTTTTTTTTTTTATAGTTTATTGTAAACATTAATCTAATTTTTAGTTAACTTTATTTTTGGTTTATATAATTTTGACAAATTTAGAAAGTATGAAAAAAAAATACAAAAAAACTGGATAAACCTGCTGCTCACCTCTAGCCACAACAGCATCAGGTGAGTGAGCAGAAGCTTTATCATCCTGCCAACTGGACGCTGACATGACGCAATATAAGAGGATAAAGCTTGTGCTCACCTCTAACCACAACAGATAGTCTTAGCCCTCTAACATATTTGATCCGCTAATGGTTGTATATGGAATTTATGTATAGAAAGGGTTTATTACACTTTTGAGGAAAAATTTTAAAAGCAACAATTGATGGTTGTTGGGGGATAATTGGGGGTGTGATCGAGCTGTGGAGCTTATTAGCGACTTCATATAGTTTAATGAGTTCGAGTCAAGCTTAAACATAAACTAAAAGTTATTTAATAAAAGCACTACAAGAAATGGAGGTAATAGAGGCGACTTCTTTAGCGGCGACAGTCTAATTGTCGTCGCTAAAGGTAATGATCCGGAAGTGTTTGACGGAAACAATATGCATCGTTGATCAAGTTGAAGACTATACAAATCTTGTAGTGAGGTACATGCTCATGAACAAACTTTATGAACCAAGCTTGATTACATTCTCGAGACTAAACAAATCTACAATGTTATTCTAATATTATTTATCTATGTAATGTAATACGATTATCCATTAGATATTGTTACATACATTATAATTATGATAAATAAACCAAACTTGTTGGTGGGGTTGCAGTGGTGATAATAACGTAGTTAAATATAAAGTTTTGAATAGGGCTGTTTAACTCGCTCGTCCTCGTGGTTCGCTCGTCGCTCGTTTGGAAAATGCTCGCTCGATCTTCTGGTCGGTTGTAAATGAGCTGATCGGCTCGGTTCTGTAGAAAACTATGAATCTAAACTTATCAAAGACAACAAACCACAAACATACAATATCAACACAAAGATAAGCGACAGAAACCAGTGACAAAATCTTATTATTACCAACCCAAAAATGTACCCAACCAAACCCTAGATCTCTACAATCGTAGAGACCTGAAAACAATACAAAGGTTAGGGATCAACTAATTGATTAGATCAGTTGAGCTCCTAACTAAGGAAATACAAGAGTTCGTACAAAGACAAATACAGAAAACCCTAGAAAGGGTGTAAAGAAGACGAGAGGATACAAATGAAAAATACAAAGAAAATGAGCTGTAAACTTGTACACGAGAGACGAGGGATCCTTTTATACAGGGCTCCTGAACCTTCCAGAGAGAAACACAATCTCACACAATATAGACCACACGATCAAGCCATCACACGGGTCGACAAAACAAACGGCTCAAATCAATCCTCAGATGGATAAGGCTTTTAAGCCTTTTAAGCTAAGCCTTGAAGTAACACTGGCCCATTTCAACATATAAAAAACCTGCAATAATATAGACAAGCCCAATAGACATATGTAACATTATAAGCCCAACATTTGAACACATTATTTCAACACGCCCCCTTGGCTCAAATGTTAAACATATCCAGCATTCCAAGTTGCTTGCAAAGAGTTTGGTGTTGATTAACACTTAACCCTTTTGTAAAGATGTCAGCCACTTGTTCATCAGAACTAACTTTCAAGGCATGTATTATACCTTTAGAAATTTTTTCTCTAACAAAATGTAAATCAACTTCAAAATGTTTGGTCTTATCATGAAATACAGGATTTGCTGCAATAGACAGAGCAGCTTTACTATCACTATAAAGCTTTATAGGCAAATCAACATCGACCTTTAACTCTTTAAGCAAATTAATGAGCCAAATGACTTCACATGAGGCTGAACACATTGCACGGTATTCAGCCTCTACACTGGACCTTGAGACAGTGCTTTGTTTCTTTGATTTCCAGGATATCAAAGACTGACCTAAGAAGATACAGAACCCAGTAACCGATTTTCTAGTTACCAGGCACTTAGCCCAGTCAGAATCAACATAAGCACTTAGAGTAAATTATTCAGATTTCCTGAACAATATACCTTTTCCAGGAGATAGCTTGAGATACCTTAATAATCTCAAAGCAATCTTCAAGTGAACTTTAGAAGGCTTATGCATAAACTGACTAAGAAATTGAACTGTGTAACTTATATCTGGTCGTGTTAAGGACAAGTATATAAGTTTACCTATCAATTTCTGAAACCCAGAAACATTATCTAATAACTCATCTTCTTTAAAAGTTTTTGCAGTTACCAAATAACTTTGTTCTATTGGAGTGTTAATGGGTTTACACCCCAAATAACCAAAATCATTTAGTAACTCAAGACAATACTTCCTTTGGGATAAACATATCCTTTTTCAGAATAGAGAACCTCTATCCCAAGGAAGTACTTCAACTTCCCTAAATCCTTAATTAGAAAACTAGATTTTAGAGACTCTTTAACATTACATATCTCCTTATTATCATTCCCAGTTAATACTATATCATCAACATACACAAGAAGAACAGTAATGGAACTATTACTGGACTTAACAAACATGGAATAATCACAAAGACTCTGAACAAAACCCAAACCAAGAAGTACATCAACTAATTTTCATTCCATTTTCTTGGGGCTTGTTTCAGCCCATAAAGAGACTTAACTAACTTGCATACTTTGGTCTCATCCTTTGAATAGTATCCTTCTGGTAATGTCATATAGACATCCTCAAAAATAGACCCATAAAGGAATGCATTGTTTATATCAAGCTGATATAAAGACCAATTATACTGAACAGCTAAACTAAGAACACATCTAATGGAAACCATTTTTACAACTGGTGGGAAGGTTTCACCAAAGTCTAGACCTTCCCTTTGATTATATCCTTTGGCAACAAGTCTAGCTTTGTACCTCTCAACCTCACCATTTGCCTTATACTTAATCTTATAAACCCACTTGCATCCTATGGTTTTTCTACCAGCAGGTAAGTCTGTAAGAACCCCAAGTATTGTTTCTATATAAGGCCTCCATTTCAGAGTTCATTGCTTCAACCCATCTAGGGTCTTTAGCAGCCTCATAATAGGAACTAGGTTCTACAGTTTTATTTAAAACAGATGTAAAAGACAAGTTTTCACAAGACAGATTGGAATAGTTTACAACTTTATCCAAGCTATACTTTACTTTTCCTTCAACAACAAAATCCTTAAAATGTTTAGGAAAAGTTGACACTCTATCAGACTTTCTTAGACTTCCCCCAGACTGGGTCTGCTCAGCATTAATGGACCCCACATCCTGGTCTACCCTACTAGAGTTCCTGCAACCTGGGCTACCAGGCTGCTGACTAGGGTCAACCCCCAGCAGCCCTGGGAGGAGACTCTGTTTGCAAACTAGTAGAGTCCATTTGAGACATAGTTGGTTCCCCTTCATCATTAGGAAGGTTTCCATTCTCAAAACTTTGACCACTTGTTTCAATATTATCAAAAAAATTAAGGTGAGTTATCTCTTTTTCTAGGTGACTATTATCCTTATCAACAAAGAGTGTTTGTTTAAAAGGAAAGATTTCTTCATAAAATCTTACATCTCTTGAAAAAAATAATTTGTTTTGTTTCAATACACCACAACATATATCCTTTTTTAAAATTAGAATACCCAATTAGAACACACTTTTCTGCCCTACTGGCCATTTTATCAGGTTCATTCAATATTGTATTGAAACAAAGACAACCAAAGTTTTTTAAATGGTCAAGAACAGGGGGGAAACCATAGACTAACTCATAGGGACTTTTACCTAACAGGACTGAAGAAGGAACCCTGTTGATCAAATAAGTTGCAGTTAGAACACAGTCAGCCCAAAACTTAAGTGGTAGCCCACTCTGAAAAAGCAAGGCTCTGGCTGTGTTCAACAAATGTCTGTGCTTCCTCTCAGCAATACCATTTTGCTGAGGAGTATAAGCACAGGATGTCTGGTGCAGTATACCATAGTTATTGCAAAAGGTTTGCATTTGTTTATTTACAAACTCAGTACCATTATCACTCCTAATTATTTTAACACACTTCTTAAACTGAGTTTTAACCAACATATAGAAAGACATCAAGTTTTCAAACACTTCAGTTTTATTTTTTAACATATAGCACCAGACAGTCCTAGAATAATCATCAACTACAGTAAGGAAATACTTGAACCCTTCTCTACTAGTGACTCTATAAGGCCCCCAAACATCCAAGTGAACAAGATCACCTATTTGTTTGGACTTATGGTCACTAATAGGAAATGGAACCCTAACCTGTTTTGCCTTGTGACAAACATCACAAGGTTGTGAGTTCCTATGTCCAAGGTTCAAGTCTTTTCTTAACACAGCCAAGACTTGATCAGAGGGGTGACCAAGTCTGCTATGCCAAAGATTGACATCATTTATGCTACTAAAACAAGAATTGTTAACACTTACACTTGTGCCAACAAAATAGAGGCCATCACTTTGTTTACCAGTCACCAGGACTTTCTTGGACCTGGAATCCTGGATAAAACAGTGTTCCTCATCAAACAATACACTAAGCTTGTTATCCCTAGACAGCTTATGAACAGATAACAAATTTACACAATAGTCAGGAACAAGAAAGACATCAAATAGAACAACACCATCAGCTAACTTAATATCTCCCATCTTAGTTACTTTGGCACTTGTTCCATTTGGATGTTTAACCTGAATATCATACTCTGATACATCAACACAATTAACCATGTCTTTATCACAATGGGTCATGTGTTGATTGGCTCCAGAGTCTGTTATCCATCCTTGACTAATAGCATATTTAACAAAACTAGAACAACTACTAAAGTTTTCTAGAACTCTAGTTAAGTTTGAAAGTTTAGACATACATGAAAAACCATTAATGAACACACTTTTACCTCCAACATTGGAGCTTTGTGCATCATTTCCACCCTTGTCACTGATCAGACTTATGAGTTTTGTAATCTGTTCAGGTGAAAAAGGTAACACAGAAGAAGATCCACTAGGCATGGTAGTTGATGAACTACCTTGCTTAGGATTAGTTGTATTATAAGACATATTAGACCTTGATACTTGACCAACAGGTTTCTTTTTGAAACCTGGAGGATACCCAACTAATTCATAACATCTATCAACTGTGTGTCCTAACATATTGCAATGAGTACATTTTAAGTTTGGGTTAGGACCCCTATTTGTGACCTTCCTTCTATTCTCAAAGACCTGATTACCTTTGGATACAAAGGCAACATTCTGTCCTTTAACATTTGTACCTGAACCTCTGTGAGATTCTTCTCTAGATACAATTGCAAAGGCATTTTTAATAAAAGGCAAAGGTTCTCTAGTTAACAGACTAGACCTGACAGGCTGATAGACTTCATCTAAACCCATGAGGAACTGCATTAACTTTATCAGACTATTAAAGTCATTAAAGTCCTTTGATGCTTGACAAGTGCAAGAGAGTAGTTGCACAGTAGCATCAAATTGCTTCCACATGGTGTTCAGTTTATGATAGTATTCAGCAACTGAACTACCATTTTGACTTAGTGAATTAATCTTCTGATAAAGATTAACACTACAGACCCATCAACCTTATCATAGGTCTCTTTTAGATCATCCCAAACCTCAGTAGCAAGTTTTGAGAAGACATGTCCTAGATACAATTCTTCACTTACAGAGTTTAATAACCAATTTAGAACTACTGAATTACACCTATCCCATTGTTTGCTTAATACTTCATCATTAACAGGTTTAATACATGTACCATCTATGAAACCTGCTTTATTTTTAGTTTCTAAAGCAAGTCTCATTGAACTAGACCAGACAGAGTAATTCTCAGTTCCTTTTAATTTCATACTTATGATAGAAAGACTGGAGGTATCACTTGGATGTAAGTACAAGGGATCACTTATATCCAATTTGCTGATGAGTGTTGCATCAGCACCTCCATTGTTGGGAGCCCCTCCACCGGGGTTCACAACATCACCCATGATAACCCAACAAGAAACTTAGATAGTAAGAGCACACAGACAGAAACCACAACAACCAGAAAAACAGACAATAGAATATAAACCCTAAGAGGTCGAAGCTGTGTCAGGGGTCAGATAGTGGGTTCATCACTCAAAAGGTGCCCACCCAGATCTTAACACAGGAGACCTTTATTAACTATATGTATAGTATAGACAAGAACAGAAAACCACACAAGTCAGCAAGACAAAACACGATCACACAAGACACCAAGTAGTTGGCACAATACCGGCCCACCTAACCCGGTCAGTTGCCCTAGACACAACAATACAAAAACAAGAACAAGAACAGTCTCACGGTGAGGGGGAATCCAAGTTAGGATTTCGCCAAACTCACAACCTATACCTTCACTTAGGGTATAGGATTGTGAGTGCAATTGAAGCAAAATTTTTCAATCCAACTCCAGTAATCCAAGAACTAAGCCAACAATGGTTGACCAAATACAACACCTGTAACACAAGAACACAAAACAATAATACCAGATAATAGATCAGATCTATAACTAAGATCAAATCTATTTATACAAGACTCAAGGAAGAACAAGATCTATGAATCAGATAAGATCCTTCACACAAAACACACAAGACAAAGGGAAGAACCAGATCTATGAATCAGATCAGATCCTTCATACAGACACTTTTTAATACAAAGTTTTAGACCAAGACAGCTCAGTTTTGCAGCGGAAGACACCAGAATCAAAACAAAACAATGATAACAGAGCCTATTGCTCTGATACCATGTAGAAAACTATGAATCTAAACTTATCAAAGACAACAAACCATAAACATACAATATCAACACAGAGATAAGCGACAGAAAACAGTGACAAAATCTTATTATTACCAACCCAAAAATGTACCCAACCAAACCCTAGATCTCTACAATCGTAGAGACCTGAAAACAATACAAAGGTTAGGGATCAACTGATTGATTAGATCAGTTGAGCTCCTAACTAAGGAAATACAAGAGTTCGTACAAAGACAAATACAGAAAACCCTAGAAAGGGTGTAAAGAAGACGAGAGGATACAAATGAAAAATACAAAGAAAATGAGCTGTAAACTTGTACACGAGAGACGGGGGATCCTTTTATACAGGGCTCCTGAACCTTCCAGAGAGAAACACAATCTCTCACAATATAGACCACACGATCAAGCCATCACACGGATCGACAAAACAAACGGCTCAGATCAATCCTCAGATGGATCAGGCTTTTAAGCCTTTTAAGCTAAGCCTTGAAGTAACACTGGCCCATTTCAACATATAAAAAACCTGCAATAATATAGACAAGCCCAATAGACATATGTAACATTATAAGCCCAACATTTGAACACATTATTTCAACAGGTTCGATTCGTAAACGAGCCAAGCATGAGCAAAGGTCCGATCCGCTCGGTTCGGCTCGAATAAATTTTATTTATTTATTATATGTTTAATTATAAATATAGACACAAATTACAGATATATTTATAGCCTTATATATAAAATTATATTGGATTACAACTAGCCCACTTAACCCAATGAAAAATTTAACAGTAAGCTTAGTAGTAAAACCATAAGTCAAGAGGTGATAGTCTTGACTTCTTTCTGTTGTTAGTCGTCCATCACTAATCGTCGCTTGATATCATCCTACGTCACAATATAACAATTGTTCTCTGCAGTATGTTCATTGTCTCACCAACCTCAATCTAAGCCTCATTCTCGGACACTCGAATCTCAATATTAGTGTTATTATCTTACAGTTTGATCTTAGTTGTCACCCGACAATGAAAAAATCAAAGGAAACATCCCAATTTTATGGTTGTCCAATTTATTCTTTGCTCGATTCTCGCTCGACGCTCGCTCGAAAAAAATCGCGCTCGAAAAAACGCTCGCTCGGTTTTCGGCTCGATTGTAAACGAGCCGCTCCGCTCGGTTCGATTTGTAAGCAAGCCAAGCACGAGCAAAGCTCTGCTCGGATCGGCTTGGCTCATGACCAGCCCTAGTTTTGAATATCAAAATGGAGATAAAAAAAACATGTCGTGATGGTATATTTGGCAAGCATGGAAAAAATTACATCGTTGCAAAACTGAGAGTTAAGAAACATGAAAACGAAATAAAAAACCCGAAGGCAAATTGTATTATCTATAATTTATAATACATTATAAAGGAGGAGTGATGTACAACATGGTAATTTTCATTACCGTACAACTTAAGAAGCAACATGTACAACATATTTAAGCAATATATTTAAGGGCATTATAGGAATGTTTGTGACAATTAAGACACTTGAAAGGGTATGATTGTAACTTTACCAACCTCTCATACTCACAATATGAAAACATGTTCCAAACTTGCCCTTATGTATACTGATAGACTAAACTTCCTTCACTACAATCAATTTCTTAAATGTTAGAATGTGAACCATCAAACAAAGTGCATCAATTGCAAGTCAGTGAACACTTTTAGATTTAGAATAGCATAAATTGATTCTCTTATTTGTTACAAATGGCTTCTTTTGGATCAATTGTGCTACTCAATCGATTACATTCTTTCATGTAGGTTCGTCAACTTATCTTGGATATCAAAAGGAGACCATGGCAAGGATTGATTTCAGCATGGTGGTCTCAGTTACCCACTTTTCCATGGTTTGGTTTAGGTTTAATTTAATTCGTTTACCATTTTGTGTTCTTATTAATCATAGTGTAGACTCGAGATCGATTGATTGCCGATGACCATAGGAAGAAGGTATGTATTTTCCTAATCTCAATTTTACGGTTTTGAATTGTGTTTATGGTTCTTTGTTTATTTTTTTGTTTATCAATTGTGCTTGCATTGGAATTTGGGTATTGAACTTTTGATGATAGTAGAATAAACAGTTTTTCTTCGGATAATGTGGTTGTGAGACAACTTATAAGTGTGTTTATAAATGCGATGGCCGGTTTGCTTCCATTTATACTTTTTTTTCCTCCATTTTTGTAACAGGCAAATCAACATGAGGTCATTGAAGACTATATATAGAGGAGTTAGAAGAATCAAATGGTGCTATATTATATGTTAATGGAGTCTACAGAGTTCTTCCTGATGGTATGGCTCACTTAACACTGCTTGAGTATCTCAGAGGTAAAATAAAGACACCAACATAAAAACATAAAATAATAATCAAAATTTGTAGGATCAACGAGCATTCTGTTTTCTGACATCTGAAAGGAATTTAAATCAAGCATCTCGAATGGTATGAAGGGTTTAATTTTGGATTCCTCATCCAGATCCATCACCTGACCCATGTTTGATTGCTATTGTATCCTTCAAACCACTTATTTATTGCATATGCAATTTTTAATACCATACATACAAACTATTAGTTCATTTACTATACATTATTGTCATGGTTTCTTATACCAAATTAGGCAATCTACTACACAGTTCTTAAATTTCTGTGTTGGATTATTGTTTGTAGGTTGGATACTGTGAAAAAGCTTCCATGTTTGACATAGAGATATATTAGTTTGGCCATCAAATATGTAAAGTTTGCATTTTTGGATAGTAAAGCGACCGATCTACTTGAGGCAATCTACCACATAGTTCTTGAATTATTGGATATACTTGCAGCAAGAGCAGGTGACATTAACATGGTAATGGATATTTTAGGTGACTGTTATGGAGAATAAGAACTAATATTAAGGTTTTCTAAACAAAATTACGCCGACGAGTAGCCGCTATATGTAGCCGCGGAATGTGATCATGGTGATTTAGTTAGACTTTGATTGACCAGTGTGATATTACAACTGCTAGCAATAAAGCTAATAATGGCTTTGATGCTCTTTATATAGTTGCTAAACAACGAGATTTAGGTAGCTAAATGGTCATAGTTTTTTAATTAAGTATGTCATGTGATGAATAATTGAATTACGATCAAGCTGTTGTTTTTAACTATTGTTGATTTTATATACATATTTTTTTAAAAGTTTACATGGAGGTGAGAAAGATGGTTAATGATTTTCTTTTATTGGCGTCGTAATATGTGATCTTCTGATTCAGGTGAGCCTGTGAAGAAGAAGTGTTCTCATCTCAGCAAGGTGATCATTTTTGTAGGTCTTTCTCAGTCGCTATTTTGGTGCATATTCTTATTGTTTACTTCTGTCTTATTTTTTTTTTGTTAACCATGAATTGTTCCAATTCTCTTTCAGTCGATCAAAGAGAGAAGATTACCTCAATTTTAGAGAATCTAGAGGCTGCAACTTAGGTATCTAGTTGATGGAATATATGCGTCGTTAAGGCTCTTTTATTGTAATTTTTTTGCTTAATGTTATAGGCTAAGGGATGAGTGGAGGGAAGAAAGTTTTCTACAATTGTAACTACTGCAACAAGAACATCTCAGTAAAGATACCAATCAGGTGTGCTTATGTTCTGATTTTGATCTCTGTGTAGAGTGTTTTTCTGTTGAAGCTAAGGTTTATCCTCATAATAGTAATCATCCGTTTAGGGTTATGCTTAGTAACCTTATTACTTTTCTGCTAATTTAGCTATATCGCATACCTAATCTATTTTCCTAATCTATTTTATTTACATCTTTTGATATGACTTATACCTTAAAATTTATTTTCCTTACACATGATACACTAATCTGTATTGATTGTAAATACATATGAGGAGATATTGTTGCTTGAGGTATTTTCTATGATACACGTAGTCTAACATTGTAATACGAATGATGTCACTAAGGATCAATGTTTATAGCCTTGAAATGAAAATCCTGTTTCTGTAGGGGATAGAAATGTTGATTTCTGAACTGTTTTCTGTTTCATGATGTTCGGAGGAACACATTTAGAGTTATATATTGTGTTGCTTGATGAGCTTTTTGCACGAAAGAGCAGCAATGACAAGGTTAAATTGAGGTGATTGGTTCACAAATATGTATTTTTGTATGCATGATATGAATGTCTTGCCTCTCATCCTGACCGTTCATCAGGTTTGTCTCATCTTATATGCATTTTAAATTCACAGATATGTATTGTGGTATGCATGATATGAATGTGTACATATGAACATAAGAGTATGTCAGAAATAAAATTTGTTTGTAAGAGCTCAAGAATGTGATACGAAGCAGCCAAAATAGTCATGGGGCTCTAGACAATCTATGTATTCTTCAAGGGGGTTGGTGGTCGTTTATTATTAAATAATTAGTTTTCTTTTGTGAGTAAGTTTCCTTTTCGTATATTTATTTGTTAGTTATGTTGCTTACTAATGGGTCAAATGAGAAAAATATAAATTCACAGGTAAAAGCGAAATCGCCCAAAGTATTGGCAGAGTTGACTTGACCCAACCGGTTTTGACCCCTATTTTAAAGTCTCCGACTCTCGGTTTTGTAAGTTAGCCGACTTGACCCATTTAAAACTTCTTGAGTTTAGTAATCGTGTCTGCTATACGTCTTCCAATTTAGTATCTTGTATGCATGGTGTGTGGCCCAACACGTTCCATTTTCATCAAACAAGAAACCTAAAAAATAATTATATCTTGAAAAATTAAAATTCTATGGCATAATGCATCCAAGTTAGAACTAAAAGGTTGTACGAGGGATATTTATCTTATAACACTCACTCTCATTTAGCATATAGATTGATCATCCATTTGTAAAAACTAAAGTTTTTATCTATGCATGGTACTCATATTAAATTATTTTTGTTTTACATTTATTAATGCAGGTTTCTTTAGTGAGGTTCGGGAAGTTAAAACAAAATAGTGTTGCTTCTGATGTTGTGAACTGTGGTAAAGAAGATGCAGCTAAGGCAGAAAAGCTTTATGCTATGATTTACAGGTAATGCTAATGATAAGAGCCACATTGCTACTGTAAAGCACTATGATCTTATCTTCTACATTTATTGATAATTTATGCTGGTAGTACTAATGACAGTTACCACATAAAACACTATGATCTTAACTTCTTAGTGGGTCATTTTGTGTTAGTGTTATGTTTTAAACGGGTCAAATTGACAAATTTAGATGAAACATGTCAAATGAGTGTAATGGGTTGAAAGTCGTTCAAACTTTAAGATAAAAGTGCCCAAACATTTTATCTTATTTCTTAAATAAAAAAACTAATACTTATCCTGTTAAACCTTACAAGGTTTAAAACTGTGATAAACCGGATAAATATCGAATATATGTTGAAAAAAAACTTTGAAAAATGGCAATACCTATACGTGTCGTTAACACTATCCTATGTGTTCTGATGTATTCTAAAACGAGAGGTTGTGTCTTTATAATTTTATAACAATAACTATTTTAAATATAAATACATAAACCTATTTCATGTCGAACCATGTTCCTTGATGAAGGAAATTTGAAGGTTGTAAACAATTGATTATAGTTTGGGCACATGAACCGTCTAATGTTTTTTTTTTTTTTTTTTTTTTTTTTTTTTTTTTTTTTTTTTGTGTGTGTTGTTGTTATTGCTCTTTTACGTGTAACTAATAATTGAGCTAAGTATAGCCTAATTGATTGACTTTACTTTGCAGCGTAATAACTCAAACATTGCCGACACAGGAGCCATAAAGATAGCAACTTGAAGTCCGCATGTGGTGTATATTGTTGTTCGTGTGTTGTGATGTTTTTCTAGGTTTGTATACGAGTACATAAGAGAATTAACACCTTAAAAAGACATAAATTAACTGTAACCATACAAATAATTGAAGTTACTTAATTAGTAATTTAACTTTCAAGTGTGCTAACTAAACGATTTCCATACCTTATGCCATCCGTTTTCCACATGAAAACATGGTTCGGAGGTCGTGCGGAAATAAAATATACCTACCCGCGGCAACGCGCGGGCATTCCTACTAGTATATACAATGTACAATGTACTTGAAAGTAAAACGAGACGAGATGTACATGAACCGTTTCTCTTTTAACTATTTTTAAGTAATCTTGTAAACGGAGACGATATCTAGCAAACACTCATTTCCATTACTTGACGACTCGCCACTTTTCTTCCCATCTTTTCGTTGCAACCTTGTCGGTGCGGTGCATGACCTCGTTGAGCTCGTCATGTACATTGAGGTCGGGAAAGTTGCTTGTAAATCCATCTGTAGTGCATATTGGGTAAGGGTTGGGAACACTTGTGTTTGGTGTGGTTCGTCTTCTAAACGAAATATACTCGATTTGCTTTAGCTAGCACGATCCTTCAGCCTATACGGGTTTTCTTTGTAGCCAACGCCTTTTTGCTTGATCACTCCATTTGATTATTATTTAAGACACGTTGTAGTAGAAAAGTATACAAAATATATATTAAAATTGTATGAGTATTTATAGTTTGTAAACGGGGTACGTTTTTAAAAAAATTAACAGTCAAACGACCGTTGAAAAACAGTTATCATGGCTCAGCACGCACTAGTTCACCAACCCAAGATCAATCCCATCACTTGTGATGGAAGGAGTTGCGGCATTGTTCCAGTGAAACCCAACCCAAGGGCACCCGGCTACCCTTAGAATTATTTCAAAGTCTTGTCAAAATATAATAAGACTATATAACACGACCTAGTGTGTGTTTTTATTTTTTATTTTATTTGGGAGCGTTGGCTTTTGATATTTTGATACAAGTGTATCCTTGTCTTCAAACTTTTTAAGTATCTTTTTCATTCGACACGTATTCAACTACATTATATATATATATCATTTGAAAACACGTCGGTGCTACAGTGACCCAGCGTGAAATGACCTTCTTGCCCTTTGTTTGAAAAATTACAAGAGTGCCATTCAATGGGATCCACGTACCTATCGACAGAAAAAGATCCTCCCAACTGCAACCATGAACAAAGACGCCGGAGTACATGAACCCACGATGCGATTTCCGGTGAATATAATCGTGGTGTCAACGGGGACGTCAAGTTTGGTGGTCGTCGAGAGATTTATATCATATCTAGCGACTGAAGACGGTGTTTGCTATCAAAACCCCCATGTGTGACCACCATCTGTTTTGATCTTACAAAATCCAAGACATGCAATCCAACTCACTGCCGTCGTTCTATGGTTGTCGGAGACCATCATGATATCCTTGTCGCCTCCCATGTTCACTGTCGCCTATGGTGGTTGGCGGCTGCAGGAATCTGGTCTCCTCTTTCAAGCATCTCTCTTTGATTCATTCGTATGAGTGAAAAGGAAAAGTGGTGACTGGTGAGGTGTTTTCTAGGTTTTTACTTTGCTTTTGGGTGTGCCCCCTTTATCCCAAGTTTGCATTTTCCTGTTATTTATTATTTATATTTACTTTTTTAGTACACTTTATCGGATTATACAATTATGTAATAAAATATGTAAAAATATATCAAAAGCACACAGGTTTCATTTCTTTCGGGTCTCGGACAGAATTTTCATATAAGACCTTTTGCATACATAAAATGTTTGTAGCATTCTAACTCAGTTGATAGAGCGCCTACCACGTATGGGGGCAACGCCCGCGGCTCACACACTAGTTTTCTAATAATTTTGAAACGCAATACTTATTTGGTAGTCTATAAACTATAGCTTATACAACAAGTGATCTTGAAAAATATAGTTTTAGAATTTGCATAATTTATTTTGGGCTCCAACCTCACGGTTACAAAACGAAAACCCAATATGATAATGGGCCCATAATTTTCGACAGTTCGACTCTTCGTTTTGTAAATATAATAAATAAAATTCAAAAAACCTAATAAACTGTTTCACTTTTGTATACAAATAAATTTTTTACCATTAACGTAACATGTGAAATAACATTTTATGAAAATTAAACATCATAGGTTGATACACAAATTTATTAATCTCAAATGGTGGCTAATGACATGTAAACATGTTCAGTTAATGATCAAAATTTACAAAGATTGTCTATAGTAGTTATACACTTCACTCAAGGTTGTTTCATATTACCTCATACAATAAACCTTTCATCCTTCATCTAAGAATTTTTTTCCAAGTAATTCACTATTTGCTAAATCATAATCATTTTTTACATTTATTTCTCATATGCAAATGAATTGTATAATAAAGTATACAATTTCGTATCATATAAACAAATATAATATGTTTTTTATATATATACAATTTTTTTTTAATTTTTTTTTCTTATTTATGATCTTTTATTGGAAATACTTGAAAGTGAAAATTACAACAAGATAGCAAGCAGACGGACAACAAGGTACGCCGCCACCCCTTTTTATATGACGAAACCTAATATGGATTTCAAAGGGAGCAACACCTTAATTCCAATTACTTTGCCGATTGAACCCAACCCACACTCCTAAAAACCACATTTAAAATTTTAGGCCCCTAAAAATTACGGGGCTTAGACATAGTGCATTTTTAGGTTGCATGTATATATTGCATGTTTGTACTTTGTAATAAGGGGCATTAAATTTAAATAATTCTAACTATCAGTTGTTAATCATCGCTAGTCTCCACTAACAAAATGTGTGATAGTGGTCCAACCTTTTTATATATTGAACGGACCATGACTAACATACTGTCCACCTTTTAAGTATCGGCTATTGGCCGCCATAGTCACAATTGATGTGACATACTTGCATGTCAAATTCCCTTTAGTATTTTGTTCGTTATGGTTCGTTGGTGGACAATATGTTTAAAGGTGGGGCGGCGAGCACACATTTCGTTACTTAGGACCGGTCGCAACCAAAGAATGATAGTTGTGATTATTTAAATCCAATACTCAGTGTAATAACTATATTTGTTGTTTCTTTGAATGGTATATGTAAGTTTTTGTTAGAAATCGGCACCAAAGACACACACAAATTAAGCCAAAACTTGTTTCTTATTATTTGATTGTGATTGAATGCTTGACTTATAAAATCATCCATCTATTTATAAGCCTACAATCCTTGGTGATCAAGGAACTAGCCTTGGAGAACAAGGAAACTAGCCTTTATTCCTTGTCCACCAAGGAACTATACTAATCTAGAAACTTCTTTTGACTTAAACTAGGAAATCTATCTCTAAAACCTAGTTTACAAAATTGACAACTAAGTCCTTCTAGTTACCAAACCTTGCATTACAAGATTAATATATCATTCACCCCCTAATCTTGTAACACCAACGAGTCCTTTCATCTCATTGAACTTCAAACGTGGCAACACTTTAGTAAGAATATCGGCCCTTTGTAAATTCCCACTTATGCGCTCCACTTGAATTTGTTCTTGCCCAATACATTCTCTTATGAAGTGGTACCGGGTATGAATATGCCTGCTCTTACCAAAGAACACCGGGTTCTTTATCAATTCTATCGCGGATGAATTATCAACTTTCAGAGTCACCTTTTTCTCCTTTTCACCCGTCACTTCTGATATTAAACCTCTAAGCCATAATGCTTGACAAGCTGCTTCCGTTGCTGCCATGAACTCTGCTTCACAAGAGGATAATGCAACCATCCCTTGTTTCTGAGAAACCCAAGTTATTGGCGCATCGTTATAATAAAACACAACTCCTGTTGTGCTTCTACCATCGTCTATATCCATCGCATAGCTGCTATCGCTGAAACCAAGCAACACTCGGCTTCCACCCTTCCGATACATAATGCCGAGATCAATGCTTCCTTTCACGTACCTCAACACTTGTTTTACAGCTTGCGCATGAGTTTTAGTAGGCCTTTGCATAAAGCGGCTCACATATCCGACCAAAAAGCTGAGATCCGGTCGTGTATGAGTAAAGTATCTTAGACTCCCAACCAGTCGTCTATACTCGGTAGGGTTGATCTCCGCGCCTTCATCATTCTTTGATAACTTTAGACCTGGATCAAGCGGAAATTGAGTCGCATTGCTCTCCCACATTCCAAATTGTTTTAGAATTTTGGTCGCATATCCAGTTTGCTTGAGTGAAATTCCTTTGTCACTTTGCTCATCTCCATTCAATTGATGCGTTAATCTTGGTATTTCTTCGACCTCAAAATATGCAAATTTCTTCGGAATGGTTGAGGTTCGATTTGACCTTCTTAGCTGAGAAACCCCCGCGGACTGTGCGTTCAAATCCGCGCGTGATGCGCGAGATCCTCCTTCTTCGTTTGCGTGCGCTGACGTTGCGCCCTCGTCAAACATTCTTGTCGCGAAATCACCTGTGTGCGCAAAGTTGTCTGTATGCGCAAAGTCTTCTGCGTGCGCGTTATCGCCAGTAGGTTGTGCAGACGTTTCAGACTCGTGCACGTCTTCTTCTGTGGGCTGCGCTGGCGCTTCAGACTCAATGACAAAGTCTGTCCGTGCGCTCTCTTCGGTATTAGTGCGGGACACGTAATCCTTCCAATCATACTCTTCCGTCTCTTTGAACTTTACGTCCCCGTATCGAACTATGTGTACCCGTCTATTGCTCGGTCAAACATCCGATGCGTATTCTCTCCTGTTTCCGACTGAGAACCCATGTACACCATTAGCAAGCTTCTATCATCCAACTTCTTTTGTCCCGGTGTTAAGATTTTAACAAACCATACACACCCGAACACTTTAATATATGAAAGATCTGGTTTCCTTCCCTTGAGCTTTTCATAGGGCGTTAAGTCTTGCAATGCCTTCGTTGGAGAGCGATTCAACAAATAAACTGAGTGCATGATTGCTTCTCCTCAAAAGACTTGTGGTACGGACATGGCCTTTAGGATGCTTCGAGTAGTACCGATTATTGTGCAATTTCGTTTTTCAACTACCCCGTTTTGTTGAGGGGTATAGGGAGCCGTGTATTGCCTTGAAATTCCTCTTTCCTTACAGAAATCTCCTAGTACATGCGATGTGAACTCTCCTCCATTATCGGTTCTCAAGGTTTTTTTAGGCTTGTCCTAAGTTTTTTCTCCACTCCTTTGATGAACTCGATTAGAATTCCAGGAACTTGGTATTTGGTTTTCACCATGTAAGCCCACATAAACCTGCTGTAATCATCTACAATTAGTAGCATGTACCGGTTTCCTGCTTGAGTCATTGGTGAGATGGCTCCGCATAGATCGGCATAGAGTAGCTCAAGCGGCTTTGACGCGCGATATTTGACTTCCTTTGGAAAAGCTCCCCTTGTTTGCTTTCCTATCACACATGCGTCGCATATTGCGGATGGTCTCTTGATGAATGGTATCCCAATCGAGATTCTTGATAGCGTCCTCAGCGCATCAAAATTAAGATGACCGAGTTTGGCGTGCCAAAGCCAACACTCGTCATGCATGTTAACCTGTAAACAGACTGGCGCAACAACTTTTAGGTTAATCTTATAAACACGATTGGTTGAACGAGGTACCTTCATTAGAACCGATCCCTTTGGTTCAAACATCCACAATACGCCATGCTCGATCGTTATTTTGTGTCATGACTCATCCATTTGCCCGACACTGATTATGTTATTCTTCAGCGAAGGTATGTAGTAAACATCCTTCAAGATCCGCTGCTTACCCGACTTGCCTTCTAGGATAATTGTGCCGCGGCCTCTGATCTCCACGCATGAACCATCGCCGAACCGAACCTTCCCTTTTATCCAGTTGTCTAAACTCGAAAACCAATCCTTGTTTCTCGTCATATGATTGCTCGCCCCATTATCGAGAAACCAAGTGTTGTTTTCTCGCGGACTCTCATCATACTTCTTCAAGTCAACTCGGTCTTCATTCAAGTACACTCCTTCATGGGTTGCCATATAGAGCACCGGTCCGTCGTCAAGGGTGAGGTTATTCTCTTCGGTTTTGTTTCGGGTGGGGCAATCGCTTGAAAAGTGGCCCAACTCGTCACATCGGAAACACTTAAGTTTCAAACGATCCTTTGTTGTCTTCTTAGTGGTTTCCTTCTCCCTTACGTGACCCGAACATCTGCCTCGACCTCTTCCTTTACCCCTTTGTGAAGATGAACCTTCGGCTGACGCTCCTCTTCCGCGGCCGAAGCTCTTTCCTTGCTTCTTCTTGGCCTCCCACTCCTCGTACGTAAGAAGAAGATGTTCATGCTTCGTGGTTTGATTATCTTCGGACCCTATCCTCTCTTCGTAGGCCTTAAGACGTCCAACCACGTCGTCAAACGTGACTGTTTTAAGATCGATCACCTGCTCAAGTGACGCGACCATGTGAATAAACTTCTTTGGCAATCCGTTTAAGAACCTCTTGACAAGCTTCGATCCTTCTATTCTTTCTCCGAGTGTTGATGCTTTAGAAGCGATACTTGCAATTTTGCATGAGAATTCGTCCACCGAACTGGTCTCTTTCATCTTTAGGTTTTCAAATTCGGACATCAAGGTTTGAAGCCGCGCCTCCTTCACCCGCTCGCCTCCTTGGTGTCGGTTTTTAATTGCTTCCCACATCTCCTTGGCCGTAGTCAGGTTTCCGATCTGGAGTACCAAATCTTTGGGTATTCCTTGGAATAGAAATGCTATCGCAATGTGGTTTTTCTTCGCGTTAGCAGCTGTCCATGGTTCTATCATCTCCCAAACACTATTAACGTTTAGGATTACCTTCATCTTCATCGCCCAAACCGTATAGTTCACCGGAGTTAACAGTGGGATTTGGAGAGATGTCGTGTTGTGGTCTTTGGCTGTAACGATCTGTCGATTAGCATCGTCTCCCATTGTAAACGATTTATGCGCGACACGTCTTCTTCTACCGCAACCTGCTTCCGATCAGACTAAACCCGTCGCTAAGATCCTTCCGATCGCAGATCACTTTTGTCGATCGGTTCTTGTCTAGCCGGACTTACTGATCGTTATCGAACGTATTGTTACCCAACCCTAAGCTCTGATACCAATTGTTAGAAATCGGTACCAAAGACACACACGAATTAAGCCAAAACTTGTTTCTTATTATTTGATTGTGATTGAATGCTTGACTTACAAAATCATCCATCTATTTATAAGCCTACAATCCTTGGTGATCAAGGAACTAGCCTTGGAGAACAAGGAAACTAGCCTTTATTCCTTGTCCACCAAGGAACTATAATAATCTAGAAACTTCTTTTGACTTAAACTGGGAAATCTATCTCTAAAACCTAGTTTACAAGATTGACACCTAAGTCCTTCTAGTTACCAAACCTTGCATTACAAGATTAATATATGAGTTTTAACACATCGGATATTATGCATACATACGTTTCTGGCTTTTATGTTATTTATAAAGGTTATATTACACGGATGGTTTATGTGGTTTGGTTTAAATTATGGATTTCGTCCATTTGGCACAAAAAATACGAATACTTCTCAAGCACCTTTTTCGCTTTCATCCATGGTCCAAAAATGTATTATGATTACTTTTTGACGTTAAACCAAAATAGGTTTACTCTTTAACCTTATTCTTAAGAAAACTAAAATTTATAACCAGAACTGTTAGTATGTTTTTAAACCCAATTAGTGGATTTGTGATGGATTTCTCAAGTCGGGTTGCCTGTTTGAGGACTTAAAAAACTTCGGTTACAATTGGACAACGTCTCCTCTGACATAGGAATTTCTGACTTAAACCATTAAAGTGAGATCAATCGAGCTAAATCCTCACTTTATAATAATCGTTATTCAGATTCGGGGTTGCAATTGCAAGATTTTATTCGAAGTAGTTCTAAAAATCCTAATTTAGCATGTTGGCTTTTTGGACCATGTATTAAAGAGACAAAATGTGATTGAGTATAAGGCCAACGAAAAAAGCTAGCACAAAAAAGGGAGACGTGACGACTCGTCCAAAAAGGGTCTACCAAACGTGGTCCAAAGACGAGGAGTACGCGCTTGCACGTGCGTGGCTTGATGTTAGGAGGATCTCAAAATTGGTAAGTGTTTTTTTTATATAACTCTATTTTTTTTATAAAAAAAAATTAGGATAATATATATGTTTTGTATGTTGTTACCTAAAGTATAAAAAACATATATGTGTGATTTTCTGTATGGTAACTTTTTTGTTTTAATTTTTGTAGCGAATTATTAAAATGTGGCCCTTTTTTGGCAAAGGGTTCGAGCGACCTTTTTCAAGGCGATGAACCGAGGCGAGTATTGGGACAACGACTCCATCTCAAGCAAGTGGACCGACATCAACCGTTCTTGTCATGCTTTTCAAGAAGTCTTCCAACGACTTAAAACAAATTGGAGTAGTGGTTGTGGCGTTGTCGATATATTGAAACGAGCGTTGGAGGAGTACAATCAAACGCGTGACAAGTTCACTTATTTGAATTGTTGGGAGCTTCTTAAAGGATCTACTAAATGGTCGAATGTACCGGGCTTGACGTCGTTTACTAGACGCAAAGCGAAACGGTCCAAAACTTCTTCTTCCATTTATCTCGAGACGTTCACGTCTGATGCTCGAAACACGGATTTAAACGAAGATGTTCCCGATAAGGAAAACGACTTGGCCCGACCACCCGGTAGAAGAATCGTACGAAAGGGAAAAAGTCGAGAGTCGTCTTCGACGGGTGGTTACTTATTGAAACAAGATTTCGAGGAGATGAATCGACGACTTCAAGATATTCATAACCTTGGGGCTAGGTGTTTGAAAACAATGCAAAGAAAAGTCATAGCCAACGAAAAGTTCGTCGCGATCCAAGATGCGAGGCAAATGGAAAAAGACATCGAATTTTTGTCTAAGCCGATCGACAATCTCACGGGAGACGCATTACGCTTGGCTCAAATGCATAAGCAACAAATCCACGAGAAATACAATTTTTTTTTTAAATTGTTTTTTTTTGGTATGGTATTGTAATCTTTTTTATTTATATTTAATAAAAAAAGTTTTATGAAATATTATTTGTTTTAATATTCAAATTAAAAAAATTTAATATTAATGATTAGAAGGAGCTTAAAAATTTTCCTTAAATCACTACACCACTTATTCTTTTTTAAGCCTTAAAGGCCTCACATGCTACGTGTCGTTTAATGCCCTATGAGGCTTGCAAATTTTCACACACCACTACACATGTTCTAATATTTGTATTTTCATACCACATGGACGAAGTCCAAAATTTGGACTAAACCATAACAACATCCGTATAATTTTTTTATTTAACATATTACAAAAGTAAGGTTATATTTAACTAATATATATACATGTCTCGCTCGTCGGAACGTGACAATAGATTACATGATTAACATTGACATCACCAATTCTAGAAGGACAAAACCACTATATACGATAAATAATTTATCACCGGGACGGGGCACTACCAGTAATAATTTTTCACTTTACTGATTTTAACTAATCTCATACTGTCACATCACTTCACTGAAACACAGTTATGGAGACAGCACTACCCTGAACCACTCAACCAATAAAGGTGGTGGTCCATTGGCAAAGGCAAAGCCTTTAAAACACCTAGGTTAGGGAAGGTCTTGGGTTCAAGTCCCACAGACCACAGGATTTAAAAGAAATTAACCTTTCAAAAAAATAAAAAACAAAAAAACCCACACACAAAACACCACTCACGGTCCATTAACTATAACCCGTAAAACCTACCGGCAAACCACTACCCGTGTCACCAAGGGCAGTATTACCGTACCGATAGAGGGTAACAACACCGTTTGCTGGTAGTGCCCCGTCCCCCTTATTAACATTTGAAAAAACAAGTAATTAACAAAAGTTTATTTAACATTGATTAAACAAAAGCCGACTTTAACCAGCTATAGTAATCATTCTCCATCTTGTTTTAAAAATCACATTTTGTATTTTTACCTTTATTTTTACAATGTTGTCATGTTGATTAAATTTTTCAATAATATTAAAACATATGCAATTTTGCAGCTTTGTGAAAGGCCAAATTTGATGACTCAAAAGGGGCTTGGATTGAGAATTATATGTTTGTATTTTATGTTTCGTTACATATAGCTGGCAAATTGTTATTAAATAACTATTTATATGTTTTGCCATATTTTTAGATGCAAAGATAAAAAGAAAAAAACATTATAATCACGTGAGTTTTTCATGTGTTGGTTTGTATTCAATAAAAGTATACTAGACTGTTAAGTGGACATAAAACATCTACGACTCAAGTCTCTTAAAATTTCAACTGAAATGTAACTCTTACACTCTGTTCCCAAGTCTCATTTAAGAAAGAAAAAGAAGAAGAAATAAAGGAAAGTGAAGACGAGCCTTGTTCTAGAGTTTTTTTAGGAGATAAAAGTACGGAAATGAGAGGATAAGTGTTCTAAAGTTTTTTTTTTTAAGAAGGGAAAGGAAGAAAAAAAAAGAGCAAAGTAGGCTACTTTTCATCCTTCCAAATTGAAGAGATTTGAAGAGAAAAGAAAGGAAGGAAAAAGAGAGGAAAAGAAAAGAAAGGGATGTGATGATTTTCTTTTCTTTTCTTTTCTCGTTAAATAAACTCAGAACATTAGTATGGTAAAGAATTCTACATTGTATATGTTTTTAAAAGAGTACTGTTTTTTTAAAAAAATAATAAAAGTGTACAACGACATCACCCGACTTTTGTAAACACTATTACATTTGGCTAAGCATTATGACAGCGGGGCGGTACTACAACGTGTGGATGAAAGGAGGGGGAGGGGGGGGGGGCATTGTGTCGCCTCTGCGTCTCGTAAAAATGTGTTGGAGAGGACCGATATTCATTTCTTTCATCATGAAAAAAAGAAAAAAAATAGAAGGATTGGGATAATGAAGGGAAGAAAGTTGATGTAGAGATGAGTGATGCCATGAAACACTACGTCCCTAATGCAGGATAGAGGGGAAGCTGGGAGGTGCCACCAGAACAACACCCATCCTTAGGGTGGAGGGTATCTTACCTAAACTAGCTTATCAAACTTGCCACAACCCCTCTCATTCACATTAGCGTCACGTTAGTTTTTTACACTATTTTTTTAATTTGCCATAACTTGCCAAATAACTGGTAATCCTACATGCTTCGTATGTTTCGTACACCACAACCAATTTTTAAATTAAATTAAAAAAATAAACTAACATATATATGATGGTTAATTTTGGAGAGGTCCAACTCTCTCTCACCTCTGTCTCAAGGTTCCATCGGCACACATATAGACACCCATGTCGAATCACACTCGTTGCACCATACGGTATGCTTTTGCTGACTTTCCAAACTTGCCCGCCATTGCCTAATATAACTTGCCGAGAAGATTCCGAGTGGCCTTAGGGTGCAAGGTATCTCATGCCACAACCAATTTTAAAATTTAAGTCAAACAAAATTTAATATCTCCAAATACCTATTTGTCTCAAAGTTTTTGCCAATGATCTCCAGCCCAGCTGGTTTGAGGTATGATGGGTTTTCCCTTAGGGGTTCCCATCCTGGGGTAGGTTACAGGTTCGATCCATGCACACCACAAAAAATTCCCCATGGCGGTTTGAGCTTAGGCAAGGAGGACACCGGTGTGTGGGTAGGGATTTGAACTTGGGACCGCTAGGTTAGGGGTGTACAATAATTTCCGCTGAACTAATCCTTTCATAAAAAATAATAATTACTTCAAACAAAATAATACACACGATCACTGATCTTTGGTATGTGAGTATGTGAGTATGAGAATATGCTCCATGAGATCGACTCAAAGTTGGAGATGAGTATCCTCATCGCGTTACACATAAATAACATCATTGTCAACTACCGCGGTAGTCCTGACATCAATTTCACAGTTTGGGCATATAGGACAACCGCCATCCTTCAACGGTCGTTTGCCTTGCCAGTAGTCTGATCATGCCCAAGTGTGCTTTTAAAATAGGAGTAATGAATTTAAATAATCCCAACTATTGACTATTAGCCAATAACAGTCCCAACTACGAAAATAACCACTAGCGGTCCCAACTTTCAGACATGCTCTCAATGGACCCCCCGTTAACTCACACTAACGTCGTTAGCTGAAACTCACAATTTGTGACACCCGGCATGTTTGGGTCAACATTTTATAAACACATAAGTCTACCTTAGCGAAAAACGTTTATTAAACATACTTGACGGGGTCAGTAGAGTCGGAACACAGTCTGTATTGTCCAGGGTTCAATGATTCGGGAGATCATTGGGTTAGTCACACACACACACACACACACACACGATACGAGTCCCGTTGTTGGTGAATTACATAAACTAATTAAGTGTATGTGTAGACTAATTGTCGTATGGTGGATTATATGCTTAGATGTGTTTAAATGATGTGTAGATAATCATCCATGCTTAAATATGTTAAACATAGACTAAGGTTGCATGCTCGTATGTTAGGGTGCGTTAAAATGCGTTAAACACGACAAATTGGAAAACTAGAAAAACGTGAGTCCTGGTTCGACCCTTGTAAAAGGGGCGAACCTGGGATATGGAATTTAAAGAATTTCATTCGACCAAGTCAGGGTACGTTCGACCCTGTGAAAGGGTCGAAGGAGGGTACATTCGCCCAGGTAAAAGGGGCGAATGTGGACATAGTATAAATACCACACTTTGTCATTTTTCACCATTTCACAAACCCTAAACGCCTCAAAACACTCTCTAGCAACTTTAAACATTGGGGAAGGAGTTTTTGCCCTTGTTTTCTATAATCTAACCTACAAACATCTTCTACACAAAGATCTAAGGTGTGTTCTTCATTCTAAATCATTTTCAAAGCATTTCAATTCGTTTTCATTAAACCCCAAGAGTCCAGATCTGATTCAAACATGTTTTCATGAATAAAAACCTTCCTAATATCTTTCTAAACAAAACCTATTCATAAACAATGAGTTTTCATACAAAATAACATGTGTTAATGGTGTTTTATGTGATGTTATGCATTGTTTGATGATTGATTGCTGTATAGATGTTATGAAAATGATCTAGGACTGTTATTGATGATGATTTATGATTGAGATAGGTTACAATTGATTATTGATGATGTTATGTTCATTTTAGGGATTTTGGGTTAGATCTAGGGCTTGTTCATGATGATAGTGATAAGGATATGATTGGGGGATTTATTGTTCATGATAATCTGAGTATATTAAGTTGATTATTGATTGATTTCATAAAGTTTCCTAATTGGGTAAAGATTGCATTCGTTTGATGTGACATTTCCATAATTTGCTATTTCGGGTAACTTGTAAAACGGACGGATTTCGGGATAAAATTGGTAGGGTTTTGTAGGAATATGTTAATGATAGTTGACTGCTGTGATTGGTGATGTTTCGTGATGTTTTCGGACCGTTTAGATGCGTTTTGGTGCGTTTTATAAAATGCTGATGAAAACGGGCGAACGTGGAATAAAATTGGTTCGAATGGGCGAACGTGGAACAAAACATGGGAAAAACGGGCGAACGTGGAAAAACGGGCGAACGTGAAAAAATGGACGAACGTGGGAAAAACGGGCGAACGTGGGAAAAAACGGGCGAACGTGGGAAAAAAACAGGCGAACGTGGGAAAAACGGGCGAACGTGGCTCAAACGGGCGAACGTGGAACAAAATGTGGGAAAAACGGGCGAACGTGGCTCAAATGGGCGAACGTGGAAATGGGAAAACCACATTCGACCATCTGATGTCCGGAATGAGATTTTTGATGCAAACTAAGTGTTTTATGCTTGAAACTTATGTGTTAAACTTATGTGCATGACTAATTGATGTAATGGGTCACCAACGGGATGTCGGGTCGGTCCGGGATGTCCGGTTAACGTTTAAACACACTTTTTAACACACGTAGTCAAGATCTGGACAATCGGGGACTAGTTAGCCTTCGGGTTAGTAGTCATCACACTTATGTAAACTCATTGATAGGTTGTCACTAGTTGGGATTATCATACACGTGTTGGATTTCTAATTATCAGAAGACGCACTCTAAGGTGAGTTTCACGGCCCCTATTTTATACACTTTTCTCTCGGGGGAGAAGCATGCCACACATTTTAACAAATACAACGTTTATGTTTTGAAACGCAACGCTTTTGAAACACAACACTTATGAAACGCAACGCTTTTGAAACATAACACTTTTAGAAACATGACGCCCTTTTGGGAAAGTAACTCTTTTAAGAAACGTGACACGTTTGGCACTTGGCATATTTAAACATTAGCACTTGGCACTTTTAAACATTGACACTTGGCATTTGGCACTTGGCGCTTGGCACTTATTTACTATACGACGAAACCTAAGTCCCTATTGAAACCATGAATGTGCGGGGCACAACGGGGGAAATGTGGATAGATCTATCGGGCGTGACGAACCCCACCTGACGGCTGGGAGCCGGGCGGGTGCATATTGTCTCTACTTGACACTTGACACTTGGCACATGGGCAGCAACTCGAGCAACGTTTGTCAGTAATGGTTTTAGCAACACAGTCGTAGTAGTAAGGGAACGCTTGTTATTTACTTGGAACTTTTGCACACTTGGCACTTTATGAGGAATCGCTTTACACATGAAAACGTTTACGAACTTAAAACCTGTGAACTCACCAGCATTATATGTTGACGTCTTTTTGGCATGTTTTCTCAGGTCGCTAAGGTAGCAGCATTGAGTATAGGCGCACGGAGTCTCACGGCGTCTAGGGATCATATGCATATTTTGTTAAACATTTCAGACTTTGAGTTTTACTTTTAAGTTGTAATAATACATTTTGCTTCCGCTGTGTTAGAACGGTTTTGAAACTCAATGATAGTTTACGTTGTTTTCTTATCATATAGATGTCGTTTATTGTGACCGTTGACTTGGATCCTGGTGTGTCACGCGCCTCGCGGTAAAACCCCGCATGTGGAAATTTGAGGGTGTGACACAATTCTAGGCGATTTTTCACCAGGTTTGAAAAAGGGAATCGAGATGATGATATTGGTATGTTCAATTATAGAAATGAGCATGGTTCGATGGTTTAATCGTCGGCAGGGGCGGAGCATTAAAGGGGCGGGGAGGGGCGGCCGACCCCCCCGAATTTTCGTTCAGAAGTTTCGAGTATATAGTTTTCGTATGAAATTTTTTTGGTATATACGGTTTCGACCCCCCGTTTAAAAAAACAATAGTTATATAAACCAAAACTTTAACCCAAAACAAAGTAAATGTAAAGCTCAAATCCTAAAGTACTAAGCACAACAACTACAAGAGCGAGATAGTAGATTCAATGAGCAAGCGATTGAGTTGTTATCCCTTAGCTACTCGAGCTTGGATGGATAAAAAGGTCGAAACGAGCCGAGCCTTATCGAGTCCGAGCTTGAGTTTAAAGCAAAGCTCGTTTACCAATCGAGCTCGAGCTCAGCCTAGCATGTGAAGTTTGCCAGGCTCGTCAAACCTTAGTGTAATATTAGGTTTATTAATATTTAATAATATTTACCCACTCATTTAAGCTAGTTTACTAAACGAGCCCGAGCCGAACTTCATTTATCGAGCTCCGAACCAATTATTTATATTACTTTTATTTAAAATATTAACTAATAGATAGTAAATGAGCCGAGCTCGAGCTCTCATAAGTGTTTTGAGCTCGAGCCTGATCGAGTTCGGGCTTAGCTCGGCTCGTTTGCACCCCAATCCATAATTGAAGAATTCAAAAATCTTAAAGGTCGACGGGATGAACTATAATTCTTCATCCAGGTACCAACCCTTTGTCTCATTTTTAATGTTTTAGTGTCTTTGTTGAATTGTTTGTTAAAGAATGCTTAAAACTTTTATATTTATTGTATTTAATGTTTGACTCGACCCGACCCGACCCAAATCACTGACACGAACATATCACTCGAACTATAGCTACAGAAAAAAAAATTAACTCCCGTCCTGTGACCGTTGACTTCCGACCCCCGGGCCAAATTCTCAAGCTTTGCCATTGATCGTCGGATCCGATTATCCCATTCGAGGAGAACATCAACCTACAACCGAAGAACCATGCTTATTTCTACAATTGAACATACCAATATCATCGTCTCGATTCCCTCTTTCAAATCCCGTGAATAATTGCCTGTAATTGTGAGTTTCAGCTAACAGCGTTAGTGTGAGTTAACGAGGGATCCATTGAGAGCAAAATGTCTGAAAGTTGGGACTGCTAGTGGTTATTTTCGTAGTTGGGACTGTTATTGGCCAAAAGTCAATAGTTGAGATTATTTAAATCCATTACTCCTTTAAAATACCGAAAAGAACGTTCGACATTTTTTCTTGCACCTTCTGGAGCAACCGTTAACCTTTTACGTTTTTCGCTTTGGGATGACTAGGTAGGATATGTACCAAAGATAAGTTTATCCATTATATCGGGTGTGCATCCTCGAGATAACTATGTTGTTATTATGTTCAGGATATATATGTATAATGTACATTATGTATATCTCGAATATGACTAACGGTCCTCATCGAATTAAATCCTTTGTATAGGTTTGACTCAACTGATTAGCTGAAGACTCGGTCTGGCTTAAATCTCGGCAGTTAGTTAATACCCGTTAGAGGATGCGGAAATGAATAAGGAATTTGCAACGGCTACCTGGACCTAGTATATGCAATTCCAGATATTTCAGGATATTAGTTATTTCATTTTCAGTAAAAAATGGAGCGTTGGACGATCACTTAAGTCACTTGCTTCTTTTCACTTTCACCAATTACTTACTTTCAGTCACTCACAACACACCTAAACTCTGTAACACTTAGATTGATTGATCCTTGGTTTTCAAAGTTGAATTCATTTATTTCTTTTAATATAAACATCAAGGCAAGAGACTTTTATTCGCTCCCGAGATTTTATGCTAGAGATCTAGATTGACCAATGCTTTCCTCGTATATCGTGTCCTTTTTAGCTATTTTCCCTTTATTCTTGCTTGTTTCATCATGAGGCTGTCACTGTTTTAGTACAGTGATATCCTCAACATATTTGTCATTAGTTTTCAAACCTATACTTTTATATTTCAAACGAATTTTTTCTCAAGATATAAATAACTCAATTACTTGAATTTTATCAAACCATTTTAACACTATACCTCACATAACTAATTTGGAACACAAAATTAACTTGTTTATTTTTTACCAAAATAATTTGACGCCCACCGTGGGACAAGTGGTGCTATTTTTAACAAAAACTTTGTTAAAATTTTTACTCAATCAATTCATTCAAAACTTTTGACAACTATGGCTTCTAACCCAAAATCTGTATCTTCAGCTATGACTTCATCCACCTCTGCTCCAAATGTGTCTCTACCACCTCCTCCTGTACTCCCACGAAGGAATGAGGAATCCAACACCCGTAATATTCCTCAAAATCATCCAAGATCCGGAATGGGGACATCCACTATGACATCCCTCGTTCTGGTCTTGAATGATGAAATTCTCTCCATATTCATGGTGGTCAAAGATCAGATAAAGAGAAAATAGGAGACAAACCAGATGTTAATCAAAGATATCCAATCAATTAAGGCATCCTCAAAGATTCCGGTTGAGGAAATCACTATACCTCTACATCCCCGGACGTTGGACTTTAACTCAATAACAATTGGGACAACCATCAAGGAGACTTTATTCCCATGTAGTCTAGGACCAAAATTCCTGAAGCTACCCCATCCATGAGAGTTACAACATCCAGAGAATCGGGATATGCCCTAGAGTCATTCCAAAGATAGAGCATTGGTATCCACCTCAATAATAATACCTTTAATACTAACAATCTTGAATCTATGCATGATACTAGCATAAGCTCCCAGATAGCTAAGGAACTGCAAAAGTTAAAGGATATGATATCTAGTGTACTCGGGATAGTTCAACCTATTCTTGAGGTAACCTCAAAATGGGACTACAGAAGGATTCACCGTTTATCAAGAGCTGGTCATGAACCATTGCAGGAACCTCGACGAAGTCAGGAACAAGGCACTAAGATTCAACAGATTTGAGGATGATAAGAAGATCCAAGAAAGGATAGATGCATCCTCAGGATACGGAAATTAAACAGGAATTCTGATTCTTCGTACAAACTCTATAATTCGAAACCCTATTCAAGGGCTGCTAACAAAAGGGTTAATGCAATAGAAGACGAAAACGATGATGAGTATCTAAACTTACTGATTATTGCTTTTCTATTGATATGACAGGTGTCACACCCTCAAATTTCCACATGCGGGGTTTTACCGCGAGGCGCGTGACACACCAGGATCCAAGTCAACGGTCACAATAAACGACATCTATATGATAAGAAAACAATGTAAACTACCATTGAGTTTCAAAAACCGTTCTAACACAGCGGAAGCAAAATGTATTATTACAACTTAAAAGGAAAACTCAAAGTCTGAAATGTTTAACAAAACATGCATATGATCCCTAGACGCCGTGAGACTCCATGCGCCTATACTCAATGCTGCTACCTTAGCGACCTGAGAAAACATGCCAAAAAGATGTCAACATATAATGCTGGTGAGTTCACAGGTTTTAAGTTCGTAAACGTTTTCATGTGTGAAGCGATTCCTCATAAAGTGCCAAGTGTGCAAAAGTTCCAAGTAAATAACAAACGTTCCCTTACTACTACGACTGTGTTGCTAAAACTATTACTGACAAACGTTGCTCGAGTTGCTGCCCATGTGCCAAGTGTCAAGTAGAGACAATATGCACCCGCCCGGCTCCCAGCCGTCAGGTGGGGTTCGTCATGCCCGATAGATCTATCCACATTTCCCCCGTTGTGCCCCGCACATTCATGGTTTCAATAGGGACTTAGGTTTCGTCGTATAGTAAATATGTTCCAAGCGCCAAGTGCCAAATGCCAAGTGTCAATGTTTAAAAGTGTCAAGTGCTAATGTTTAAATATGCCAAATGCCAATGTTTAAAAGTGTCAAATGCCAATGTTAAATATGCCAAGTGCCAAACGTGTCACGTTTCACAAAAGAGTCACATTCCCAAAAGGCGTCATGTTTCTAAAAGCGTTGCGTTTCATAAGTGTTGTGTTTCAAAAGCGTTGTGTTTCAAAAGCGTTGCGTTTCAAAACATAAACGTTGTATTTGTTAAAACGTGTGGCATGCTTCTCCCCGAGAGAAAAGTGTATAAAAGAGGGGCCGTGAAACTCACCTTAGAGTGCGTCTTCTGATAACTAGAATTCCAACACGTGTATGATAATCCCAACTAATGACAACCTATCAATGAGTTTACATAAGTGTGATGACTATTAACCCGAAGGCTAACTAGTCCCCGATTGTCCAGATCTTGACTACGTGTGTTAAAAGTGTGTTTAAACGTTAACCGGACATCCCAGACCGACCCGACATCCCGTTGGTGACCCATTACATCAATTAGTCATGCACATAAGTTTAACACATAAGTTTCAAGCATAAAACACTTAGTTTGCATCAAAAATCTCATTCCGGACATCAGATGGTCGAATGTGGTTTTTCCCATTTCCACGTTCGCCCGTTTGAGCCACGTTCGCCCGTTTTTCCCATGTTTTGTTCCACGTTCGCCCATTCGAACCAATTTTATTCCACGTTCGCCCGTTTTCATCAGCATTTTATAAAACGCACCAAAACACATCTAAACGATCCGAAAACATCACGAAACATTACCAATCATAGCAGTCAACTATCATTAATATATTCCTACATAACCCTACCAATTTTATCCCGAAATCCGTCCGTTTTACAAGTTACCCGAAATTGCAAATTATGGAGATGTCACATCAAACGCATGCAATCTTTACCCAATTAGGAAACTTTATGAAATCAATCAATAATCAACTTAATATACTCAGATTATCATGAACAATAAACCCCCCAATCATATCCTTATCACTATCATCATGAACAAGCCCTAGATCTAACCCAAAATCCCCAAAATGAACATAACATCATCAATAATCAATTGTAACCTATCTCAATCATAAATCATCATCAATAACAGTCCTAGATCATTGTCATAACATCTATACAGCAATCAATCATCAAACAATACATAACATCACATAAAACACCATTAACACATGTTAATTTGTATGAAAACTCATTGTTTATGAATAGGTTTTGTTTAGAAAGATATTAGGAAGGTTTTTATTCATGAAAACATGTTTGAATCAGATCTGGACTCTTGGGGTTTAATGAAAACGAATTGAAATGCTTTAAAAATGATTTAGAATGAAGAACACACCTTAGATCTTTGTGTAGAAGATGTTTGTAGGTTAGATTATAGAAAACAAGGGCAAAAACTCCTTCCCCAATGTTTAAAGTTGCTAGAGAGTGTTTAGAGGCGTTTAGGGTTTGTGAAATGGTGAAAAATGACAAAGTGTGGTATTTATACTATGTCCACATTCGCCCCTTTTACCTGGGCGAATGTACCCTCCTTCGACCCTTTCACAGGGTCGAACGTACCCTGACTTGGTCGAATGAAATTCTTTAAATTCCATATCCCAGGTTCGCCCCTTTTACAAGGGTCGAACCAGGAGTATTGTCCAGTTTCGCCCATTCGATTGGTCGAACCAGGACTCACGTTTTTCTAGTTTTCCAATTTGTCATGTTTAACGCATTTTAACGCACCCTAACATACGAGCATGCAACCTTAGTCTATGTTTAACATATTTAAGCACGGGTGATTATCTACATATCATTTAAACACATCTAAGCATATAATCCACCATACGACAATTAGTCTACACATACACTTAATTAGTTTATGTAATTCACCAACAACGGGACTCGTATCGTGTGTGTGTGTGACTAACCCAATGATCTCCCGAATCATTGGACCCTGGACAATACGGACTGTGTTCCAACTCTACTGACCCCGTCAAGTATGTTTAATAAACGTTTTTCGCTAAGGTAGACTTATGTGTTTATAAAATGTTGACCCAAACATGTCGGGTGTCACAACAGGTCTAATGTATGCTATGAAGGATCTTGGGGATAAAGCAAGATGGCCGAAGAGAACTGACAAAGGCACTACTTGGAAGGACAAATCAAAATTGTATGCCAACCATGAAGACTTCAGCCACATCACTGAAGATTGTATTACTATGTGCAAGGAGATTAGATACCTTCTAAGGAAAGGTCATTTGAAAGAACTACTTTGGAAAAAAGAAGAATAAACTTCAAGATGTCGACAACACTCTTGAAAGAGTAGCATCTCCACCCCGGGATGCTGGCATAATAAACTTTATATCTGGAGGATCCGATATATGCGGAACATAATACTCGGCCGCCAAAACATGTGCTAGAGAAACAAAGGCCGAGAAGGGAGAGAAACCTACTAGAACGAAAACCTTAACTGATACTAAAGTAATCAGTTTCGAAGGAGTTACTGGGAAAATGTCCTTGACACTCACCATGATGGTCTGGTTATAACATTATATATTGCTAATCGTTTTGTACACAGGATATTGATAGATGGTGGAAGCGCTGTTAACATTATCCAACTGGAAACTCTTAAAAGTTGAACATTCCGGAGTCTAAGATCATCTCTAAATCCTCTATCCTATTCCTGGTGGGATTCAGCGGTGAAACCAAAAGTATCATGGGAAAGATTAAATTACCTATTTATATAGAAGGGATAAATTCTGTACAACGTTTTTGTGTCATGGATTCTTTGTCTTGCTCTAATGTTATTTTAGGGAGGCATTGGATACACGAATGAAACCAGTACAGTACCCTCAACCTACCATCAATGTGTGAAACACCCCACCCTAGGGAGCAGTTAAGGTAAATAGTGACAAAAAAATAATAACTTCAATTCTGCAAAGAAGTTATTAATATTTTGGTTTATAATAAGGAGAATCTCTCTAAGGAAGGATAACAAGGTTCCTCTGTGATTCCTAAAAAGAACGATATGCACAAGAATGGTTAAGTTTTGGTGATCTAATAAGAGTTTAAGATCAACACACATGATACAAGTACTTATCATTGGTGTGTTTACTCTTGTAGAACCAAGGTTGGTCTATGATTCCAATCCTACTTTACCAACAATGTAAGTATGCACGTAAATAATGCTTATATTGAAGCACACTCGGTCAAAACCGAGTCTCCCACCAAGTCTTTAGTCAATATTCAAAATTAATGCTTATATAATTATAATTTCCTAGTCAATATTGTTCCAAGTCTTTGGCTTAGTCAATATTCTTCATAGTCTTTAGCTTAGTTCCTAGTCTTTAGCTCTTTATTGTGTATATATGTAATTCTCTCTTCAATGGAAATAATCAACAAGTTGATACATTTATATGGTATCAGCCAGGTTTTACTAAGCCCACTCATTCTTCTTCATCACCCCACCACTCCCTATCATTCTGCCCAAACTTCAAGAAAACTCAACCTACTATCACCCCTTCAACTTACAACAAAAACAACACCCAAACTAAACCACAAGCACACATGATGGCAACACACCATACTGTCGATTCTGATTTATCATGGCTAAAAGACAGTGGTGCTTCTCACCACATTACTAATGATCTTAGTGCACTCTCCATGCACAAACCGTATGATGGTACCGAGGAACTTGTCATCGGTGATGGTTCGTCTCTTAAAATTACTCACGTTGGCACTATTACTCTTTATTTTTCTAGTATCCCTATTATCCTAAAAAATGTTCTTTGTGTCCCTTCTATCTCTCGCAACATAATCTCTATCTCTCGTTTATGCATTGACAACAACATACTAGTCTTATTTTTCTCTTCTTATTTTGTCATCAAGTATTTTCACACTCACCGAACCATTCTTCGGGGAATAACTAATCATGGTCTCTATGAATTATCCTCCACCAAGTCTCCACAAGCATTTTGCTTGCAAACAAACAAAGCGTCTTCTTGGCATCACCGCCTAGGACATCCACATTTGCGAGTTTTACAACTTTTAGCTTCTTTTGTTCCGTCTATTTCTAGAAAGCATGAATCATGCAATTCTTGCTGCATCAATAAAAGTCACAAACTTCCCTTTCATTCATCCTCTTTCACTTCTAATACACCTCTAGATTTAATCTTTTCCGATGTTTGGTCATCTCCAATTACATCTTTTGATGGTTACAAATACTATATAATTTTTGTTGACCATTTCACAAAATACATTTGGATTTATCCATTAAAACATAAATCTGACTCTCTTAGTACTTTCATCCGTTTTCAAAAACTCGTTGAAAACTATTTCAAAACAAAAATCAAGCAATTATTTTCCGACAATGGTGGAGAATATATTAAATTGTCTTCTCATCTATCTTCTTGTGGCATTTCTCATCTCACCTCCCCTCCTCATACACCCGAACACAATGGCTACGCCGAATGCCGTCATCGTCATATTGTCGAAACTGGTCTAGCCTTACTTTCTCATGCCAAAATGCCTCTCAAATTTTGGCCATTTGCCTTCACCACCGCCACCTGCCTCATCAATAGACTACCCACCCCCACCTTAAACAATGATTCCCCCTACTATCGGCTCTGTCACACTACTCCCAACTATGAAAAACTTCATAGTTTCGGTTGTCTATCCTACCCTTGGTTACGCCCATACTCAAAACACAAACTCGAGTCTCGGTCTAAACCATGCATATTCATAGGCTACTCATCCTCCCAAAGTTCCTTTCACCTTCTTGACCCGCTCACAAATCGAATCTACACATCCCGTCATGTCCAATTCATTGACCATATTTTCCCTTATGAATCTCTCTCTCAAACCTCTACCCCCGCTCCACCATCACCCAACACTTGGTTACCTCTTACCAGTCAATCAATTTCACTTCCCAACCACTCTCCTCCTCATTCTCCAACTCCCACGCCCGCTGCCACTACTTCGACATCTTCTTCCTCCAACCCACCAAACATCACCTACCAAAGACAACCACCTCCACCCACCCCCACCGAACTCCCACAACAGCCCACCGAGCCTTCCCACACTACTGACCAAACCACCATTTCATCCCCCATACATATTCCCTCGGATTCATCTCCCTCTAATATTTCCCAAACCACTGAACCCACTTCCTCTCCACCTCAAACTGCTGCCTCCTACCAAACTCGAGCCACTCGTAAACCCAACCCGAAATACCACAACTCCGATTTTGTCCTATACCACTCTACTACTCACACTCTTCCTGAACCCACTAATATTACCCAAGCTCTCAAACAACCACTATGGCAAGATGCTATGCAAACCGAGTTTGATGCCCTCAAACGCAATCAAACTTGGACTCTTGTTCCTCCTGACAACGCCCCTAACCTTGTTGGATGCAAATGGGTCTACCGCACTAAATTCAAACCTGATGGCTCGGTAGACCGCCTAAAAGCACGTCTTGTGCTAAAGGTTTTCATCAACGTCCCGGTCTAGACTATGTTGAAACCTTTAGTCCCGTAGTAAAACCGGCTACTCTACGCCTTATTCTTGCTATAGCCACTTCATATAATTGGCCTCTACGCCAACTTGACATAAACAATGCCTTCCTCCAAGGCACCCTAACCGAATCGATTTATATGTCTCAACCACCCGGCTTCGTGGACCCTTCCTATCCCACCCACGTTTGCAAACTTAACAAAGCTATCTATGGCCTTCGTCAAGCTTCTCGTGCTTGGTATGACGAACTTAAAACCTACCTTCTATCGGTTCACTTCAAACCTTCTATATCCGATCCCTCTCTTTTCATCAACAAAGTTACTTCTTCCCCCATCTTCATTCTTGTCTACGTTGATGACATAATCATCACCGGAGCAAATCCATCTCTCATCCAATCTTTCATTCAAACTCTAGCTGCCAGATTCTCTTTAAAGGACCTTGGCAATCTCTCTTACTTTCTTGGCATCGAGGTCATTCCTCACAACCATGGCCTTTTTCTATCTCAATCTAAATACATCCTTGATATCCTCACCAAAGCTAACATGAGTAATTGCAAACCGGCACCTACACCGATGTCGGCTTCCTCTACTATTACTGTCCTGGATGGTGAACCCCTACCATCCCCAACCGAATACCGGGTTTTCGTAGGTGCACTACAATATTTATCTTTAACACGTCCTGACATTTCTTTTACAGTAAATAAACTTTCACAGTTCATGCATAAGCCAACAAATGTACATTGGGAAGCTCTAAAAAGATTGCTAAGATATCTACATGGCACTCTACATCATGACATCTTCTTCAAACGGAAATCTCCTTTGCAGCTTCACGCTTTCACTGATGCGGATTGGGCCGGTGACCGACCCTCTTACCGAAGCACTACCGGCTACATCGTTTATCTCGGTCAAAACCTGATTTCATGGAGCTCCAAACGTCAACCAACGCTTGCTCGATCATCCACCGAAGCAGAATTTCGTGTGACAACTTAAGTGCAACACACTACTCAGCAAATCCGGTCTTCCACTCCCGCATGAAGCACCTTGCACTAGACTTTCACTTCGTACGTGAAAAAGTTTAAGATGGCACCATTCGCGTCACACACATATCAGGAGATGATCAACTTGTGGACGCTCTAACCAAGCCTCTTCTACGTCAACAGTTCCATTTTTTAACATCCAAGATTGGTCTCCTCTCACGCTTGTCCATCTTGCGGGGGCATATTGAAGCACACTCGGTCAAAACCGAGTCTCCCACCAAGTCTTTAGTCAATATTCAAAATTAATGCTTATATAATTATATTTTCCTAGTCAATATTGTTCCTAGTCTTTAGCTTAGTCAATATTCTTCATAGTCTTTAGCTTAGTTCCTAGTCTTTAGCTTCCTAGTCTTTAGCTCTTTATTGTGTATATATGTAATTCTCTCTTCAATGGAAATAATCAACAAGTTGATACATTCATAGCTTACATATCGCAATGAGTATATTTCCCTCCATGTTCTTTTGTTAATGAAAATTTTCTCTCCTTTTTTTATTCTTTTTGACATGATTGCACCTAAACATGTCAAGAAGCCTTTAAGCATAAAAAAAAACTACAGGAATGGTTCGCAATTGGAAAGCAAAATACAACTGAAATGGAAAAGAATTAAACTATATTAATATATCAACGAATTGAACAGTAATGTAAAGTGAACAGTGCTTTATAAACTATCTTTTAATTATGTTAAATAAATATCATTTCAAATCTGTTTAAGAAATGTGGTGTGGTACAGATGGTGAGAAGGAGGTTTTGTTTGGTAGGGTATTCGGGTTCGAGCCTTATAGGCTTCTTTTTTTTAACAGTGTTTTTTTTATTATCATATTAATGTCCCACATGTCCAGAATACGTGTGTGTCCCCTGTTATTCCACGGCATCTGAAAGGGAAGTGGATAGAGACGTGGAGCTATTCCCTTTCCCCTATAAGTCTCTCTCTCTCTCTCTCTCTCTCTCTCTCTCTCTCTCTCTCTCTCTCTCTCTCACCCTTCTCCTGCTCTATGCAAATTTCAACCGAGATCCAAAACTGTTCTTCAATCCGGTAAATAATAACAATATATTATTATTCCTATCTCAAAGATCTGTTTTTCCATATAACATATTCAATCTTATACGTTTCTATTAATTTTGTTTTGGTTGACAGTTGTTTATCAAGTTGAAGGCAGCGATGTTTGGTGTTTTCCGTCGAAAAGTCGTCCTCGGAACCTCTTCTTCTTTGGTAACCGTTCTTTTGCTTTAATTTGCGTTTTTTTATATAATTTTATATGTATTGTATTCTTCATTTGGAAAAGAATAAGTTTAAGAGTGTTGATTGTGTTACCTTTGACCTAAATATATTTTCATATTTGTTAATTTTGTGTGCAAATAATGTTTATAGTCAGTTCTGAAGGGTAAGTTTTAGTTATATGTCATTATTAATGTCTCTATTGAGTATAAGAAATGAACTTATATTTGTTACTTTGATAGGGAAATCATGGAGAATAGGTTTTGAGTGTTGACTATGTTATTTTTTACCTAAAATTTTGTCATATTTGTTGTTCAAAAGTATCAAAGGGTGAGTTTTTGTTGTATGGTGTCATTAGTCTGTTTGGAGGTTATAGGGTATACGTTATAAGAAATTGAGTTATGGACATACACTTGATATATGTTGTTTCGGTTTGCCTTAAATATTATGTATATTGAATATTTGAATTCTTGGTTTAGAAAAGAATTATTTTGAGTTTTGATTGTGCTATTTTGACCTAAATTTTGTCATATTTGCTGTTTTGTGTAGGAATTTGGTTCGGAGGGTAATAATCGTATTTCATAGGTAAAGTTACTTCCATATTCGATTTTGCATACTCTATGAATTTAATTTCAAGATTCGTTGGTCTTTTTCTTGGTTTTATTAGATTTTACTAGGGTTAGGGGAAGAACAAAACCTATGAGATTATGCAGCTCCATCATCAGAAACACCACCAGACCTACATCACTAATTACAATAAAGCCCTTGAGCAGCTTGATGACGCCATCGCTAAGGGCGATGCCTCCACCGCCGTTAAATTTCAAAGTGCCATTAAGTTCAACGACGGAGGTAATTTTTTTGTTTCTAATTTTTTTGTATTATTATTTATCTAACTATGTTTTTTGATAGTTGATACATATGTATTTTGTTAGTGATTTTAGTCTGATTCATTCTAGAATGACTTTGTTTAAGATTTGGAATTAGGTTGTAGTTTCTATGTTACGGTGACAGGAAGGGTCATGTTGTAATGGGCCAGCAAATTCTTTATATGTGTTTATGTGATCATTGATGAGGAGGGTAATGTTTATTTGTGTTTGTTCTTAGTGGGTGATATGTTTAAAAATGTCTTTTGTGGGCAGAAGCGAATGAATCCAGCAGGTTTTTGTTGGGAGAGATGGTGGGCTTGAAGTAAATCCTATTGTATTCATTGAAATATGTTGTTGGAGTTTCTAGAATCTAATTATGAAGCAATTGATGCTATGAAAACATTACTTGAAAAGAAACTAGAAGCAGGGGAGGATAAATATTGAAAAAACTCGTCTCGGCCCAAACCGAAAACATGGATTGGAAGTTTCTAATGGCGAGATTGTTGAACGAAATGCGGGAGATTGATGGAAGTTGTATGGGTCAAGTATGCATGTCAACAACTGATGTAGTGTTTTATGTTGTTGATGCGCACATGTGGGGATTTTGTGAGGCTTGCGCTGAACATCACCCACAAAAGGGTCAAGGGGTATCTGGACGGGCCTTCATACGACAGGTAATTACCTATTAACCAACTTGGTTTTATTCTTAGGCGCGGTCATGTTTGTAAAGTGAGCAATACACAATTTCATTCAGTACACAATTCCAAAATTCAATTGCTCTTGAAACATGATGACTATGTTTCTCATTTAGTTGAGTTGGATAACTGGAGTTTAGAGCTTGCATTTCAAATCAATTGCTTTACATATCAGCGGCAGGTAGGCTAATCGGATGGGAGTGGAAAAGGCAATTATGTGGTGTCCAAGAGCTTCAGGACCAGCGAATGTCGGATCTGATCGCTGCAGTGACGGTGGGTCTGTCACAAGACACTTGGGTCTGGTCGCCAACTTTGGGAGGGGTGTTTTCTGCATCAGATTGCAGGAAATTTCTATGCAGAAACGCCACGCCTTATTACCCGTTTGGATGGGTCAAAGGGGTGCCTTGGAAGGTATGTATTTTTGGTTGGAGGGCAATCCAGGGGAGACCACCAACATTGATGGGTCTCAAGAAACAATGTATTCTGAATTCACAGACGTCTTGTAGGCTGTGCGAGGAAGGGGGCGAAGATGACGACCATTTAGTTTGTTCATGTTTTTTGGCGTCAATTGTATGGCATAAGGTGAGTTCATGGCCTGGGCGATCTTATTTCGTATAAAGTTTGGATCTTTATGCGCTAAATGATGATTTTGGTGCAGGTGACTTGAGGTTTAACCAAGGCTGATTGTCATTTTGTTTAAAAATTAAAGAGCTAGATGGAAACAAGCATTTATCATATCCTTCAATCTTTGGTAAGTGATATGAACATTTTTCATATCGGTTTATTTTGGATGAATCGCTTAATTTTGATTAGGTTTATTCTCAAATTGTTGAGGGTACGTATTTGGTTTCGACCAACATATCATTTGGAATCATGATGAGAAATTGGCCTCAATATTGTAATGTATTGATCTGTTATATCATATCAATAAGACAAGAAGAAGAACCATTTTTTAAAGGACGTTATGTAGAATTTTAACAAGAAATAAGACATGAGATTTATAATGACAAGGCACTTTGGATTTGAGCAGTAAGGTACCATTAAAATAGCAAGTAGCATTGAATTCTGTTGTTTTTTAAAGGCTAGCATTTGAGTAAACTCCCATTTCGAAAGTGAAGAAATTTTGTTATGGTGCCCATGCTTGTAAGGACCAGTAAGTGTGTACAAATTTAATTGTATGCAAGTCTGACTACAATGCTTTTTCAATTTTACTCAGTCTTAAATTCGATATTGATTATTAATGATGATGATGACTACATGGCTTCTATACGTTTAATTTAGAAACTCTGGCCCCTTTACCTTCTATGTTGCCTGAGATCGTTTTTGTGCGTGTAGGGAGTTGCGCACATGCGCTATGTTGTAATTACAACTATTATTTCTTTTTACTTGATATTTAATGGTCAACTTACTACATACAGAATGTGCTCCAATTATCAGATATATTGCATCATTCCCTGATATGTCAATTACAATTTATCCAGATCATTTTATACAAAACTATGATTACTATGTTATACTTTTTCCACATTACCCAGGGCATGCTAGACCTTCTTATGTAGGCATTTTAATACAGGATGAAGATGTGACAATAAATGTGCTATTGATGAAATGGTGATGCAATGGGCTAAAGTATGTTCACTCTCTTACTTGCAAGTTAATGAGTTTTATCTTAATTCACATTCATTGTCAAGTGTCTAATCATAAATATTGAACTTTATATTATGTTTTTATTTTAAATATTTTACGTTTTTGTTTTCCTCATTTAAGAAGCGATATATAGGTAATCTTGGACATTTCAATTTTGGTTATTGTAATGATATGGTGATTGGGTTTCTGCAGGATGATAAATAGATGAAGACGTTAGGTCATTCGCTAATAGTTATCGGCTAATGTGGTTAGTGAACTCCCTTTACGGCTATGCAAACTTTGAAATCAAAATGGGAGTGGAGTTGTGGCGTGCAAACAAAAAAGGAGCAGATCGTAACAAATTTACTCTTGAGGTGAGAAATACACGATTCCACTAGCTGAAAAACACACATCAAAGCAAAACCATGGCAAAATGTTGCAGTTATGACATCTTGGCTATTTGTTTAGTTGCTTAAGACTAATCGCAGAAGAAAACAAGATGTACCTAGGCGCAACACGCCGCCTCTTATTGAAGCTACTTTCAAGGTAAATATAAAACATATTTTTAGACGCGCAACGCGCGTCCATTAATAACACTAGTTACATTATTAAAGGAGCTTACAATACGAATGCAAATAAGGTAAACACAAACAAGGGGTAGAGACAAGATAACTGAAGCCATGTGTTTGACACAGTTTCTTTTCGAATACGTCTGTCTCCTATGGTACAACAACAAGAAGCAATTTTAATATCCGAGTTGAACACTAGGCCTGAAATTTACATGACAAAAAGTATGTCAATTTGCTAACTAAGGTAGAAATCTTAGTTTTATACTCAAACCCCAGTAACATCTCAAGCATTTAACTGAATAAACAGCAAAGTTAAATTGTAATAAAAGTCTTTAGTGGCACTTCAATCTTTTTAACAAGTTTGATGATCAATTTAAATTGCAAAACTTTTCTCCTCCCACCACTCTCGATCGATAATAATTATGAGAAACCAAGCAACAATATACGACTCATCAACGGTAAATAGCGATCAATAGTAACTCGCTATCAATGGTAAGTGCATAGTATCAAACTGTCTCCTTAACATCTTACAAGTTTTTATCTCTGTTTTTTTGTTTTAACATTTCAATTCCTTATAAATTCTTATTAACCTAATTTATAAATAGGGTTAATTTAATTTCTTAATTTTTTAATAATGTTGTTGTTATTATTCATTTTTTAAAAATTCAGTTTGTTAAAAGTATTCCAATTTCTTCTTAAACAGTTAACGAACCAAAGACACTCTTAACGATACAAATTACCATGCCTACAAATAACAACCCAAGTATGTCTACATGAAATTATCAAATTCTCTCTCTAGTTATCTTTTCAAGGATGATCTTAAGTGGTTTAAATACAGTTTAGTGCTTTAGGAATTGAACAAATAAAAAATTCATCACAACAAAAAGGATAATAGCTCTGGACCGCTAGCTAAGAGTGATTGGTAAAAGAACTTCTTGACAGGACCATAATTGAAATTTAGATTTGAATAATAAAACAAGAACCTAGTCGTTTCCAAATAATTAATTGGCAATGGGGGGCTCATTGTCATTGAAAGCTATACATCTTCAAAGACGATATTGGTCAATAAAGAATCATGTACATGTAAATGGTCACAAATAATGTTAGTAATGGATATGGAGGAATGGCCCCCTACCACAATATTCATAGGAATGTGACGATTCAATTTTGTTTTTAAAGATGAAGTGAATGCGATGTGAAAGTTTAACTCAAATTATATCAAATCTACACAAAATGAGGACCCCGACGCTCTAATAAACAAGTGTCGGTAATACTAATGTAGAAAATGTGTAGTCCAGCTTGACTTATAACTGAGTCTAGTAACATTATAGTTTAAAGGTGACAAGGTCTACTTAGTTAGACCTCGTGCTTATCATCATTGCATTAATACACATAAGGATACAAACATTAAATTAGATGTTGATTTCAAATGAGGCCCGTCATTTTTCTTGATTATCTTTTAAGATTTAGAGACTATCTGACACTACTAGAAAACATGGCTTCATCAACAGACATATCCGTGAGATATCATTTGGTTATAATCATCACCGGCGAGAATCTATAAGTGATTCTCTATGGTATATTGGTAGTCGGTGATACATTTTCTGATAAAAGACCAACATATTTTGTAAACAGATTCACCTACTATAATTATCCTTGATTAGTTTTTTAAATATCCAGATATATATAAGTGAAAAATATTTTTACAAATTATATGTACTCACGTAATTTGATTACCCCAAATTCTCAAATTTAAAATTACAAACTACAAAATTTCAAATTGCATTACAAAACTGCAATATGAGCCAAATTTATTTCTCATGGTGAACTTTGGACATATTGATTATTGGGAAGGCTTCTGTGTTTTTAAATTTGAAATTACTGATAGACACTAACATCAGTTTTCTGTCTGTATATATTATTATTTTTTATTAATTAATTATTTTATATAAAACAAATCTATATGTTATTAGCAAAAATCAACTCTCTCTCTCTCTCTCTCTCTATATATATATATATATATATATATATGTTATGAATGTGTGTGCATGTGCGACATAGTGTTCGTATGTGCGCGCAAAAGAATATGTCTATATGGAAGTGTTTGAGTGTATATGATATGTGTATTAGCATGTGTATCAGTGTATGTGATGGGTTGGGGAATTTTCAAAGATTAATATATTTAATCTCAACACTTGATGTGAAATTGACTTTTAGAATAAATTACATTTAGATGGTCTGAATTTTGTAGGAATTGACAGGTTTCGGGTGCCTTTTAAACCTTGCTGGGGCTTTGGGGATGAAGTTAGGAAGAACGGGAAAACAAAACGAGGCAACACGAATGAATCATCAGCTTTAGCGTCGATGAAGCCAATGTTGGCATCTCTTACGCTGTTGGTGTTTGAGGGGAGTCACAAACCGTGTATGATATAGCAGCCTGGCGTCAGAAAACTGTTGGTGGAATCGAAGACGCCAATGTTGGCGTTGCTAATGGCAAGTGCAGTTTCGAGTGCAAATTTTCGGGAAAATGACAATTTTAACCAATTTACTTGTGTGTTTTGCATCCCATTCTATATATTTAGTCTTGGGGGATTTTGGGGGATTTCAAAACACCTAAGAAGCATGAAATTGAAGAAAATCATCTTAAATTGAAGATTAAGATATGAAATTCATAATTATATTTGGCTCATCCCCTTGTGATCATCCTTGGGTGCAGGATTGTAAGTTCTAGGGTTTGGGTTTACACAATTGGGTTTAAAACATTGTCCTTGTTTACTTTTTGATTAAGAATGTTTGTTTGATTGTTCATATTATCATAAACTTTGGATTTTTAAGCTTTCCTTAAGCCATTGATGTTATGAGATAACAATTGCTTTTGAGTTTCAATTCAAACTAGGGTTTATACGTACTTCTTGGTTTACAAACATACAGTTGTCTGTTACTTGTGTAGTGAAGGTTTCTCTTGCACCATTTATATACGATATATTGTTGATGTCTACAACTAGGTTTTCATTGACACATCCGAGAAATTATTCTGTTTTCAAGTAAAACCCCAAATCTATTGTGTAAGATTAAACCTAATTGCTTATAAATCCAAAACCTGTGCTTCATCTGTTTTCTTATTATCGTTACTAAAGCATTCAATCATTGTTATTCAAATTATGAATTAAATAAAATCTTTTGTTCGTGTTCTTACAACTTAAAACAGGATATTATCTTATCCAAACCAATTCAACCTTCAAGATAACTAGTAAACTTCATAAGCTTTAAAAATCAACAAACTTAGACTAGCACTACAAGCTCATTGTGGTTATACACATTTCTTACCACTAACTAACTAGTTAAGGGTACCAAAGAACACATTTTAACTCTATCTTTGACTAGTCCTTTGACGACGATTAGTATGCGTATGTAATTGCCCATGAGTGTGTATATGATATAATTGTTTGTGCATCTATGTATTATTTGATGTGTGTGTGTGTGTTAAGAGTTTGTGTGTGCACATGTATATGTGTATTTATGAGTAAGTGTTTGTATGGTTAACCATGTAACCAATACTTGCTAATAGAATGCAAACCCTTCTACTTTGCGTTGTTTCATTATACGATCAACAAGAATTCATGGTTTTGCCCGTCCAAGAACTCATGGTTTTGTTTTTACCCAACGAGTTGCTCGCCTAGGCAACATGTGTTATGGTAGAGAAGGTTTCCTGTAAGGCTAGCGTAGAGATAACTAGAAAATCTAAAGCTAACAATGAAACTTGATATTTGACGAGTTTTGGAATGGATCGTATCAATTTTTTTTTATGAGAAAGCACGATGTTAATTTCGAAATTTTTTCATGAGTTCAGAATGGACATTTAACTTATTTGACTCTAATAAAACCATATATGTTATTTATATTGTTTTTAAAGTATAATAAATTATGTAAAATATGTGTCATTTTAGTTTCCTTGCATGCTTCGCACGCTTAAAGTTATTTTGATACTTAGGTTTATGTACCACGAACGGGTAGTAAGGGTTTTATTTGTGTCAGGTTGACATATAAAATGATTTTAGGTTTATGACTCTATAATATATAAACCTGAACACAATCCATATATTTATTAATATCGCATTATATCAGATACAATAAAAATCATGTTGAGTAATTTCGTATTTTGGATAGACTTTCTAACGCTTATCATGAATGCATACCATACTCTATGACCTTCTAACTATTTAAATATAGAATTCAAAAACAAATCAAACGACTTGTTCATGTTCGTTTGTTAAGGAATTAATGTGTTTATGAACTGTTCATGAACACTTATCGAACGAAATTTTTTGTTCGTGTTCGTTTGTTAAGGGAATAACATGTTCACAAACTGTTCATGAACACTTACCAAACGAGATTTTTGTTCGTGTTCGTTTGTATTTATTTGCTAAATTTAGGTGTCGGACAAACACGAACACAAACAAACACAAATGAACGTAAATGAACACAAATAGGCATTACTGAACAAAATCAAGCACAAACCAACACATTAAATTCTAAAAATTAGCATTTTTCATCACTAACATTGTCCGCCCAGAATATACTAATCCAATTACCGAAATATACGTGACATAATCTTGATCACATAATGTCTTATAAAAACACAGAGGTGTCATATTATACTTGAAAGTTGAAATCCTCGTTTAATCCACAATAGTTAAAGTAATATTAACATGTGATACACTAATAATGAACTATCGAACACAAACAAACATAAACGAACACGTTACCGAACGTTCACGAACATAAACAAACGAACGCGAACTCTGTTCATGTTCGTTTGTTTAGCTAAACGAACGGAATTTTTTGTTTGTGTTTGTTCATTTATTAAACGAACGAACACAAATTAACGAACTTCCCACTGAACAGTTCACAAACTGTTCGTCGAACATTTGGTTTGTTTACGGCCCTAGTTGAGATATAAAAGTTGTCTTTAACCATGGTTCTTTATAATGAACTAAAATCTTTTGTAACCATGGGTTTTTCCTAACCAACTAACCATGGTTAACTCTCCCTCCATTTCCCTTTTAAAGCAACCTCATCATCAATACAATCAACACACTTTCTACAAACAAAATCAAGAACAATAACACCACAAATCCAAACAACAAAAACCCTAGCCGAAACAGCTGATCTTTAACCATCAACTTAGTTATATGGCGTTCTACATGGATGAAGAACAAGTATGGAAGTGTCACAAACATCCATCCAAGCGTAGGAAGACAGGAATATGCCCCAAATGCCTCCGCGATCGCCTCGTTACCCTCTGCCCGAACTGCGCCCGCGTTCGCCCTTGCGCCTGCTGTCCCGCCCCACTCGACTCACCATCAGCTTCCTCCTCATCTTCAGCCTCGTTTTCGCTCTTTTCGTTCTCTAGAAACGCTAGCCGCCATGATACCAACGGCTCTAATAACCTTCAAGTTGATCCCACGTTGCGCAAATCGCGATCAGTGGCAATTTCGTTCCTCAGATCGCGATCGCGCAACGTAGGAACCCGAAACAATGGATGTGAGGTTGAAACAGCTATGCAAAACAATAGTTGTTTGCCACCCAAGGCTAATAAGAGTAAACTTAATTTGTGGTGGATGTTTAATAAGAGTAAGAAGTGTGATGTGCATCATGATAATGGAATGGACGAAGATATTAATAATTATTCGATGATGATGCGGTCTAGATCGGTGGCTGTCGGTACCGGAAACCGGTTAACTCCGACAAGTTCGAAGCACAAGGGATGGTACTTTCCAAGTCCGATCAATGCTTTCCGGCATTCGAAATCTCCTCGATCTGTGCCTGTTACATAGCGGTTTATCTGTGTAGGATCAAATACAAACCTTATACTTTGAGTGCTGATAACAAGTAACTCAGTGTTATTATAATATTAACATATAATAGTACTGAGTTATTTTGTTATCAACACTAACTAAGTTATTTATAAATAACATTTTGGTTTTCTTAGTTTTATGAAAAAAATATGATTTGTACTGGAAGTTCTGAACTATCCTCGCGATTTATTATAAGTTGATAAAAAACTTTTACTTATTTCTTATATTTTGCTATTATTTTAATTTTAAATAAGTTTGGATGTGATAACACAAGGTTATGTATACAAATAATTATTGAATTCAACTATAGATGAAGTTGAAAGATGATAATAGCAACGTGATAGGGAAATAATTAGATTTTTGGTTAATTAATGTAGCCTAAAAGGAAATATTAGATCATAGGGTGTTACACTCCTAATCACCATTACTACACTTTATGTCATCGCCATATTATTCCATCCTTCATCACTAGTCTAGGTTCAGTGTCCTCCTCCACTTTTTTAACTTTTTTTAAACTATATTAAATTTAATTTATTTTTATAAAACAAATAAATGTATTTTATAGAAATTATATAAAATAAAACCCAAGATCTCTTTTGATGTAAAATGAGAGGTTTATGTGTATATAAAGTGCCAAATTCTATTTAAAAAAAAAAAAAACTAATGTCTCTTTTCAACGGCTAGTTTACAATCCCCAAAAAATATTTCTCAGTGACAATCATACGGATTCTCACGCGTGATAGGGCAAGCAGACGGTGTGCCCGTGGCTTCATGCATGCCATCACCCTCTCACGGGCCTGGTCACGCGACCATACCACAAGGCCTAATACAAAAGTTAACATGTTTCGTGTAATGTACATATTTATCTATTAACCCGTATAAGGGTTTTGAAAAAAATTGTTTGATTTTAGAGGGATTATGTAACAAGTGTTTACGTGAAAAGTTTGATATTTTAGTTCAGTTTTACTTTTTTTAACTATAAGCTTTTAGAAGTGAATTAATTTCTTATGATAATATATATGAAAAGGGTAAAACCAAAATATGGTTGAGTTGAAATTCACAATAAAAACAAAGAAAAAAATAGTTATGAATTCTCTCTAAAACTCCAACTGAATCTTTATCGATCCACTCCTGTTAATTGAAATCCTAAACTGTAACCAAGAAATCATTGAACGGTCTAATCAAAAATCAAAAGCAACTGTCATACCCCTGTTTTCAAATCGGACCCTTAAAGTTAAAATTCACAATAAAAAGCAAAGAAAAAAAATCAAATCATTCAACTTAACATTATTAAACTGAAATAAAAACATATTCATTTATCGATTAGACCGGTCCAAAGATTTCAAATAGAAAAACTGAAGAACAGAGTATTATTATCATGGTTTGGTGACGCTGCCCATCTAAGAACAAGAAACGGATTTAAGAGGTGGGTTTGGAAGATGAAGAACCCTAATTAACATTTGGGTAATTGTAAATGGTAAGGGGTTAAAAAGATGCAAACTTTAATAACAAGAAACGAATTTAAGAGGTGGGTTTGGAAGATGAAGAACCCTAATTAACATTTGGGTAATTGTAAATGGTAAGGGGTTGAAAAAGATGCAAACTTTAAGAACAAGAAACGAATTTAAGAGGTGGGTTTGGAAGATGAAGAACCCTAATTAACATTTGGGTAATTGTAAATGGTAAAGGGTTGAAAAAGATGCAAACTTTAAGAACAAGAAACGAATTTAAGAGGTGGGTTTGGAAGATGAAGAACCCTAATTAACATTTGGGTAATTGTAAATGGTAAGGGGTTGAAAAAGATGCAAACTTTAAGAACAAGAAACGAATTTAAGAGGTGGGTTTGGAAGATGAAGAACCCTAATTAACATTTGGGTAATTGTAAATGGTAAGGGGTTGAAAAAGATGCAAACTTTAAGAACAAGAAACGAATTTAAGAGGTGGGTTTGGAAGATGAAGAACCCTAATTAACATTTGGGTAATTGTAAATGGTAAGGGGTTAAAAAGATGCAAACTTTAATAACAAGAAACGAATTTAAGAGGTGGGTTTGGAAGATGAAGAACCCTAATTAACATTTGGGTAATTGTAAATGGTAAGGGGTTGAAAAAGATGCAAACTTTAAGAACAAGAAACAAATTTAAGAGGTGGGTTTGGAAGATGAAGAACCCTAATTAACATTTGGGTAATTGTAAATGGTAAGGGGTTAAAAAGATGCAAACTTTAATAACAAGAAACGAATTTAAGAGGTGGGTTTGGAAGATGAAGAACCCTAATTAACATTTGGGTAATTGTAAATGGTAAGGGGCTGAAAAAGATGCAAACTTTAAGAACAAGAAACGAATTTAAGAGGTGGGTTTGGAAGATGAAGAACCCTAATTAACATTTGGGTAATTGTAAATGGTAAGGGGTTAAAAAGATGCAAACTTTAATAACAAGAAACGAATTTAAGAGGTGGGTTTGGAAGATGAAGAACCCTAATTAACATTTGGGTAATTGTAAATGGTATGGGGTTGAAAAAGATGCAAACTTTAAGAACAAGAAACGAATTTAAGAGGTGGGTTTGGAAGATGAAGAACCCTAATTAACATTTGGGTAATTGTAAATGGTAAGGGGTTAAAAAGATGCAAACTTTAATAACAAGAAACGAATTTAAGAGGTGGGTTTGGAAGATGAAGAACCCTAATTAACATTTGGGTAATTGTAAATGGTAAGGGGTTGAAAAAGATGCAAACTTTAAGAACAAGAAACGGATTTAAGAGGTGAGTTTGGAAGATGAAGAACCCTAATTAACATTTGGGTAATTGTAAATGGTAAGGGTTAAACTCAGTTAACACAAATTGTGATATGACAGAAATGCCCTCACGTGTTTGTCACGTGAGGGGTAAACCCAGCTAACTTTTAACCCCCGTTAGTCTTCTATTATGTTACAAAAATTTAACTTAAAATCTTAATAATCAAAGGTGAAATTAATGGTAAACCACAAAGACTAACTGTGTAGTTATCTTTTTTATATCTCTGGTTGGAACCCATTATTTACATCAAGTGTTTTAAAAATTAAATATTAAATAAACTTTTTCTTCATCTTTGTCAGTCTGCTCATTCAGATAAATCAAGGATTTTTGTCAACAATGAAACACTACAATAGTTTGAGTGTCTTTGGAGTGTGGAGCAGAATTTGGAAGTCGTTATATGTGAGATAGAATCCATCGACTCGATTAGTTGTACCTAGGATATATCCTTTTTATAATTTCATATTATACTAACATGTGGCAAATAAATATATATAGCATGCTACAATCATTGAGTACATCAAATATTGTAGTGCAGATTAGGTTTAGCATGTGGTTAATATTTTTTTTAAACATATTATTATATGAAAGTGAGGCTTGTTTAAATAATATTAAACTATAATGTGATACTGTTGGCGTTTTTTTGACACTACGCAATTATCATCAAATTCCCCTCGAATTTTATTAAATAAACCAAAGATATGATTTTGATTGTTAAATAATAAGATGGTTAATCATATATATTTGTTAATGATGTATATTCATATACTAGATTATACCCCGGGAACGTCCCGGGTTGAGAAACTTAATATGATACATCAATTTTACATATGAAATAAACTGATGTATAACTCTAATATTAATATCTAACCTAAAACAAATTAAAAATGTACAACTCCAATGCTAACACATAACCTAAAAGAATGTAGAACTTTAATGTAACTCTAATATTAACACCTATCCTAAAGACTAAACAAATGTACAACTCTAAATACTAATATTGATACCTAACTTAAAACAACGTATAACTTTATTAACCTATTCGGCTCTGGTTGAAAAAAATTTTATATTTACTGATTTAAACATAATTAGTGACTTGTCTATACATGATTAAATATTTACCTGAACACTTTGTGTTTTTTTTCCTGTATGAACAAAATCACACAAAAAAATTTCTTCGTTTTTTATATAGCACTATGGTACTCGTTGGAAAGATAATAAAACGCTCGTTAATTTGGTGTAATTTTTTTCTTTAAAAAATCTCGTATATTAAAGATATTAATGTTTAAAAATTATGGGAGGAAACATGAGGGTGAAAAATCTAATTTTGTTTTTAAATTATTTTTTTCCTAAAATATCTCAATGCCACATGGGATGACACATGGCACACTCAAGGAAGAGAATGTCTCTTTAAGTGACATGTCATTAAAATGGCTTTGGTTTATTATATGTATAGATAGATAAAAGTGTTCGTCAACTAATCTACGTGTTATATATCCTGATAACTAAATAACATAGTCTTCCTAGCTTTTTTCAATATGTTGTTTTAAAAAAAAAAATTTAACTTATTTTAATCTTTTTATATACAAATTAACATAGGAATATGTTATTTAAATTTTATGTAATATACATATATTTTTTAAAGTTATTTATATATACTTGTCCAGTTTTTAGTGTAGTTCAGTCGATCCAAACCTGTTAACCATTGGTTGGTTAGATGCAGGGACGAATGATATATAGGACCAGGGGTGGCCCTGCCCTCCCCCCCCTGTTTTTTGGGCAGTAATGGAAATTTGCGATTTTCGTAGGTAAAATAAGTCTGGCCCTCGCCGATTTGTCACTACCAATCGGAAAAAATTGCCCCTCCCCAATTCGAGAACCAAGCTTTGCCCCTGATTGGAGTATCGATCAGTTTGTTTTTCAAACATTGGTTATAAGGTATATGACTTAGGGTGCATGAAATAGAATCAGGATATCAGTATGTTAATGTTACATTTCATTATCCTTAAAATTGTTATAAGAAATATATATATATATACAATTTAAAATTGTTTTAGATATCATATATCAGGGAAGGGATATATGGAAAACCCTTGTAAAGTGAAAAACTTTGGAAACTTTATCTCAACCATCCATGTGAATAGATCAATGGTTGAGATGTGTCACACCACGCCAATGGCGGAAACACGTGGCGCGACGCTCGAAAGCATATCAAAGTCAAGATTAACACAAACTATATTTAATTAGAAAAGATCATTATATTAAGATGTCGAGAAGGAGTACCTGGTTTCAAACATTACATAAAACCACAAACATTAAGTTTCAAAGTGGGGTGTTTCCGTTTATGTCCCAACCCGATGGTAACAATAGATGAAACCCCCAACCAGTGTCCGACATCCCAAATTCCACCGTACTAGCCGCATACCTGTTCAGCACTTAGTTACCTGAAAGATATGTTTAAAAAGACGTCAATATATAAAATATTGGTGAGTTCACAGGTTTTAGTTTCGTAATAACAACATTTTTACATCCTGTGCAGATCCAGCACAATTTGTGGCCTTTGTAAGGAGTAGCTAGCTCCTACAAACTATGATGATGAGCAATCCCCTGAGTCCCATAACCAAACCAAGACTAATAAATATGCCCCGCTCCAAGTAGTTTCTCGGAACCCAACAACTTAAGTTCAGAATACGTGCACCCCAGGCATACGCCGATGCATAATCGACGCTATCGATTAGGGGTGGGCCTTGTCAGGCACCAATAGTACTATCCAAATATTCCTTCGGTTTCATTTCCCTGAATTAATGGTTACAGTAGCAAGGACTCAACCCCGAGTGGCGAACAAAACTCAAGTACTCATCATGCCACTTATCACATTTTAACCTTTGAAAACATTTCAATATGTGACAACATTTGACAAACATATCTTTCCCCCAGTTAAAAACAGTAAAAAGGGGCCGTGAAACTCACCTTAATTTCCAAGCTTAGCTAGCAAATAAAGCCCAAAGCTTTGACCGACTTCCTCGTGCCCTAATTACCAATAAAGGACACCTTAAAGTCTATCATATATAAGCCTAGCTTATTTTCCGGTTAAAAGATAGTTTATTCAACTATCTTGACTTGTGTGTACTAACCCGAGTCTTTAAGTGTTTTAACTCGACGAACCGATCGTGACTTATCATAATTCATGTGTTCACATAAGATATAGTACCCAACTTGCGCACCTGTTACTATTCGTGTGAAAACCATGTTGGACTACTACTACGAAACGCATAACTCATCCCGAGTAATAGCTTGTCTCGTAAATCGGATAAGTGTAGTTTCCTTGTATAATTATTTTTGGACAATATACTTTGAAGAAACATAAGTATAATTATTGAAATTGACTAATAACATTTGTTATTTCACTTCCTAAAATCCGAGTGTTTTAAGTGTTTCGAAGCATTACTTCCAAATAATTTTTCCCAAATAAGTTAAGCGTCTACGTATTTCAAATCCATATTTTTGACAATGTTTTGGTTACCAAAAAAAAAACCATTGAAGTTGACACAATTGACGCTCGACAAAACTATATATTTGTTTTGCAAATATTGTTCGGGATCGACTATTATTGTTTCCAATAATCTTCGTCAAAACGTCGCGACTTTGTATAGAATTAGTCTTGTCAAACACTTGAAAATAGTTGATAAGGACGCACCACAATAACGCCTTTGCGCTTCGGGTTTTATAAAAATTTCGGCAGAGCTTCCTCTGTTTTCGTATAAACCAGACGACACAAGTCGTCTACAATTTTTTCCCAAAACCAATTACAAACACAAGACGACGTATTTATCCGCATTTCTAATCCACGAGACTTTATACGTTTCGGCAATTTTATAAATTATACTATATATACAAATATATACGTATAGTCAAACAATGTAGCCCAACAACAACGCAAGTCACGACTAATATACAAGTTTTTGTTTATTTTCGTATATGGTCCGCCGCGAGTTAACACATCTTTTATGTTATATTTATAATATGCCTTATAAATGTAACGAAAAATAAACACGATTAAATTATACCGAAATGCGCGTGCGTGACTAGACACGTCTCGAACGACGCGTTGACCGAGCCAAAGTTTGACCGGAGTTGACTCGTGTTTAACCGAGCTCGAAATATGATTCGTGAGCAAATCTTACCAGATCTAACCCGTTTGACTGGGGTTAAATAGATCTGACGAGACCCGAACAAAACTCGGACCATTAACGCGAACCCGCACCAGAGCCCCTAACCCAGATCTGACCAGATCTTGTCTCGCTGACCCAGACCCAGACCCAGACCCGACCCGAGCAACCCCCCTGCGACTATCACCTACCTCCGAACCACCATCATGACCACCTCAAGCCGAAACCCACTTGATTCAGTCATAAATCACTACCATCGGACAACCACACACCTTAACTGACCACCTGCTGACCTGACCAAGAACCACCACCACCGTACCCTCCCCATCCTCACCGGACCCAACCTGCATCCACCACAGCCTCACCAACCACACGATCTGAGCCCAAACAGCGGTAACCACCTTCAAAACCATCCACAATCACCATCATCGGGCCGCGAAACCACCAAACACCTCGGATCCATCACGATCGGACCACAACACCCACCAAAAACCACCCTTTTGCTGCTGTTTTCTGCGTGTTTCGGACTTCAGAACCACCGCACAGCCACCACCGAGAGTGGTGGTGGTCGGCTCCAGTAAAGAGAGGTAGAGAGAGGCGAGTGGAGAGAGAGATTGTAGAGAGAGAAAGAGAGTTCTAGAGAGAGAGTAGAGAGAGAGACAGAGGTGCGGCTGTCACAATGAAGAAGAAGAAGCATCTTATGCCTTTTATACTTAGGGTTAGGTAGGTGGGTTGTGCACCGCGTATCGAACCCATTATAACATCTCGTGTCTCGGTTTACAGTTAGGGTAGATGACATATCAGGCAAACTAGTCGGTTTTGTTCGAAATTAAAAACATAACTAAACCGAACAATTTAAATGTTATTTTCGTCATCCGACGCGTGAAATCAGAACACGCGTTAAATTCACGTCAATCGATTCGGTCATGTTATCCTACGTTTAAATGATTCGATAACTTTCGAAATTTAATAAGAAACATTATTTATAATAAATAATAATTCCGAAAGTTTGATAACGGTTAAAACCACGCATTTTGACGTCTGATTTCCACGTCAGTTCCTCTCCGCGTTATCCAAAACGCTGCGTTTTAGACCGTTTTTCGCGTCGATTTCACATCCGATCGCATCGATAGTAAATACGTGTTGTATTTACATAGAATAAGCTTATGTTATTCCAGTTTGATGGATATTTACTGATGTCAGTTTGTTAACGTAAATCACGCGAAGTCTTTCTTTAAAGGCATCAAGGCTTCTACGAACTTCAAGAAGGACATCGTAGGACTCATAACGACTCAACTAACCATAATTAACCTTAAACCATGTTAATTACTTCGAAAACATGATTAGAATCACGTTAATCGTTGTACGGAATTTGCTGGTTGTCACATTCTCCCCCCGTTAACAGAATTCCGTCCCGGAATTCAGTTCAAGTCAACCGATACATTAGTATCCTTGAACAGGGCGGGATGTTTGCGACTCGCGCAATCTCCTCTTTTCTAAGCGAATCTCCAGTTCACGCTTAGCGTTCTAACGAACACCATATCATGAGATGGCTACGACCGAGCTCTTGGATTTCGCTATCAGACAACTATATCAGTTTTTCCCGAAATAGTAGAGTTTTGCGTCAACCTGAATTCCGTCGGTCGAGGAATTGACAATGCTTCCTCAGGTCAGACTTGCGGGATTCATCAAGAGTCCCACTAAGCTCTTGCGATAGTTCGAGCTTACTCGTTGCGAGACCAATTTTAACCGATATCTCCGAGTCACTGGAGTACTAAGCGAAGTCACTCTATTACCGTTTTCGTGCTTGACAACACCCTTTCAGAGTATCACACTCAGCAAAGTCCTATACCGATTCGAAGTTCCTAAGGCTAATGCCTTGTTAGTACAACTTTCCGATCGGTTTGGCCACTTATTCAAGCAGATTTGAATCTACTAGATTTGTTGGTCATCTCTCGAACAACTCAAGCCATATCATGTGTATATCTCTATCAGTCATTCAATGTACTAGAGACGTACACGTATGATCTCTAGAGGACCTCGAGCAGTACACCCCGAACACTGGGATGATAATTCCTATCACATAGGAAATTCTGGCGATGAAGTTCACGAATTTGATTTGCCACAGACATTAATCGTATCACACGGGACACTTCCGTCAAGGACATTCAATACGTTCGTTCGAGATTGATAAGCCATACTTATTTCAAAATGAGTATCCCAAACTTGCGTTCAAGGTTTGGCAAACCCTGAGGCAGGATAACTACTAAAATCCGATATTATGAAAGTTGGCATCTAGTGTCTAGCCACGACTCTCCAAGAGTATAGGTGGCTATCCGTATGCCTCATGTTACAACTACAAACGAGTAGGGGATGAGAAGGTTCCAAACAGCAATCGATCATTACCTGTGTTCCATCGCAGCCACCGGACACCTCAGGCGACAGGACCATTAGGTTTGTTCGTTCGAATCTCACTAACCGGGTGATCTTACCAGATCACAAAGCAGTCGACATTCTCGAGGACGCTCTAGGTTGTTTATAGTAGCAGATGGTATTCCTGTGTCCTCACATGGACTGAAATCCACTATGCACCAACTTACAACCTTTCGCATGAGCGATTGTGGTTAGTGGTACCAGGGCGCCTAATATGGACTGATGGAGATCGAAAGCTTTTGCGTCACTTTAACCCCTCAGTTCCCCAGACAGTAGACGGTGTATATTCGACATACGGTCGTACAATTCCACAATACGCGAGAATTTAAGCCGACTTAAACACAAATGTCTAGAGGCTCACATCACCTCATCACATTGGTCAATATAGGAATGATGTATATGAATCATCATAACAGGGTTGCCGTAACAAACAGAGGATAGGGTCTCGACAACATCTCGACACGCTGGTGTCCACCGAAACGGTAAGCAGAGCACCGGTGGCAACCCAAAACAAGGGTATCAAGTACTTGTCCTGTTATATGTGCCTTACGGGCAATGGTGTCCTATTAGTATTAGCAACCTAGTAAGTCAACTCTGAATAATACTGTAACACCCCAACCGATGGCGGAAACATCGAGGTGTCACGTATTGATGATTGTTCAGTAGCTCATGGTAAATAATAAATTTCATTATATGATTTAAATAAATTACATAGAATTGTTCTACAAGAATTCGTACATCAAATAATCAAGCAAAACTTCAAATAACTCCTCATGCTAGCTCTAGACTTCAAGCATCAGTATTACCTGTTGAGTTTGGAAAAATGGGGGGGGGGTCAACTAGAAGTTGGTGAGAATACATAATCCATGTTAAGCATATAGTTTACGTATAAAAGTTTAGCAATTCGTATGTCTATCGTAAATTTAAGTCTACATGAATAGTATAATATGTTGACATAATCAAACCTCCGACTAGTTTAGGTCCATCCCGTCATCCACGGTTCACCTTAGTAATATGTTGAACGATAACAATCACCCACGTTACCTATGTAGGAGGTACACGTATCCGGGTGGGGTTGTCAATCCAATAGATCTATTATTGAGTATCGCCGGCTTGGCCATAGCTAATGATTATGTAAATGTTGAAACTCGTTGAAACTCGTTGAAACTGTTGACTAATTCATGAGGCAATAAAGTTTACTACTAGACATGCATGTTGAATTGCTTAAAATTGTTGCAAGTATAAAGAATCGCATAAACAGGATTACGTAAACTCACCTTGGTATAGTATTAGGTATTGAGGAATAGTATAAGTGTAGCCCAATAGATTGCCAAGTATTACCCTATGTATAAGGCAACAAATAAGTCTAAGTCTAACTAGTTTATAAGTATATCCTAGGGTTTCGATTTGGGGATATCCATTTGTTGAATTTAAAATAAAATGTTAATTAAATAAAGGGAAATTTGATAATTAAATAAAAGAAAGTCTTTTTATAAAATTTGAATTTAGAATGTTCACAATAATGTGTTTGAAGTATAAAAATAATTTTTATAAAATTATTTCCTTTAAAATAGATTTTTAAATCTATTTATTACAAATTGTCAAGATTTAACTTTAATATTTAAAAATACAAAAGTTAAAGAATTATTAGTTTAAAATTCATATTTCTGTTCTAAATATTCAGAAATAGTTTGTATAAAATTTTGGTGCAAAAATACCAAAAATTGGATTTATTATGATTTAATTATGAATAAAACTAACAAAAATTGATTAAAAATATTAAATAAATGATTTTTCTGAAATAAAAATCATTTCAGAAAAGTTTATCATTATATAAACTCAGAATAATTTTTGTAGAAATTTATATGATCGTTTTGATATTTTTATAGAATTTTATAATTATACTAGAATAAACTTGTAATATTTATTATATATTATAAATAAAAGATTTTTGAAAATAAAAAAAAATGTATGATAACCTTTGACATTTAAATAACATAAAATAAATTTTTATAGAATTTATAAGTCCTTTTTGGTATTTTTAAACATAAGTTTGAGTTAATATAACAATAACAATTCTAAAAAAAAAAAAGAAAGAAAAAGGGATGCAGTTCATGGGGCTCGAACCCTTGACCAGGGGCGGCCCAAACATTAACAGCATAAGGGTCTACCAACTGATCTGATGATCAGTTTGTATTAGATTCCGTTTAGTTTTAATTATAAATATATGTGAAAGCACTTCATCTTCCCCAAATCATACACTCTATGAAACCTAGATCTTTATACCCATTAAAACCAAATTCCAGTCAATCAACCATGGGGTTAACGACTGGAATATAACAACAAACAACATAAGGTGTTTAATTGGAGCTTACCGAGTGTTAATCGAGTACTATCGCGAGTCAAAAACAAAAGTCAAAACACGATCAAGGCTTATGATTTAGAGAACGACCAAGGTCTATGGTGGTGGGGCTTTGTTTATCGGTTGTTTATTATCAAATTCGCGTGTTCAATTTATAATGTTGTGGCCTATAAGGAAGGTTTCAATCTCTTGACTATGGTCTAGTCAAACGCGTTAATGGAGTTCAAGTATAGGAGGATTTGCGTGATCAGTGGTAGGTATAAATGGAATAATTTTTATGTGATGTGTAATATAAATTGCTTCTAGATTTAGAGGTCAAACCTTACCTTTTTGTTCAACTGTCTGCAACTCGTGTAAAGGGAAGAGAAGAAAAAAAATAAATAAAAGAAGGGAAGGGTGTAATGGGCCGGGTAAGGGTGAAGAACAAGAGGGCCGAGAAATTTTGTTCATTTTGTTGGGCTCAGATCACAATAAAGGGGCCGAGATTGTTTTGTTCATATCTTTTTTTTTACTAAGTGAATTGTTATTATTATTAATTATTATTATTATACCTTTATCTATCTACATATATATATATATATATATATATTTATATATATATAAGTTGAGTGGTAGGAAGATAAAAACTTAGGCATATTATGAATTATATAAAAAAAAATATATATAATATAGAATTTGGGGAAAATTTTTGCGATGTTACAGTCTCCCCTACTTTTAGAAACTTCGTCCCGAAGTTAAGAGAAAGACACCAGGTTAACAATTGGTCAACTACCGAAAACCTTGATAAAATTTCACACTACCTTAACGTACCTGTAAATTCATGATTACGTTCCGGACCGTAATTACCAATTTACCTTACATTAGGGTCTTGCGTTCTCTTATGACGCTACCGATTGTTGAGCAGATCTGATAGTCTCCACCAGTCGTTGAGCAGGTGGTAGGGCCTCTCCCGACTGTTGGAAAGACATGATGACCTATACCAATCGTTGAGTAGATTGTTTGGTAGTCAACTAATTGTAGTACAAGTAAGCAAGTATGATTATAGATATAGCAATTAATTCACATTCAAACAAGCATGCACACAGATGTTATGATAATACTTGAATTTATTACTTGAATCCAAAAAGTGTTAATACATAGAATTAAAGAGGAAATAGACATCGTTCAAATGGTAGAGTTTGTTAGTAAGTATCCGGAGGGTCTCAAGCGGGGTTATTTGGAGCGTTTGTAGCAGGGATTCGACAAGCATCTGCAAGATGCCCATACCTTTGACAATTGGTGCACTGTCGGCAGGGTACTTGAGTTGGATGGTGATACTGGCAGGTGTCACACTTAGGTAGGTTCCCATTGTATTGTTTCTTGGTGGGTGGGGCAGTGGTGTCTATTGCAAAAAACCTGACCTTGTTTTTCCCGTTGGTTGAGGCCTCAGTTTTGATATCAACGGCAGGTTGGGGGGTATCCTTTTTCTTTTCCCCTTTACGAGTCAGGGTTCCTGCCTTCACATGGTTATCTGTTAGGGTGGCAGCCAAACGCTTTGCTTCTTCCAAAGTAGCAGGGTTCCTTCCCCACACCGTGTCTTGAATTTGCATCGTAAACCACCAATGTATTTTTCGATAGCAATGGGCAAAGGGGTGACTTTGTGGGGTAGCAGTAAGCTAAGTTCGTGAAAACGAGTGTTGTAAGCAAGGTTTTCCCCACTGTCTTGAGCAAGATCATGAAATTCATCTTCCAGCTTCTTAATTTCATTACGAGGACAGAACTCTGCCTTCATAATGTCTTTAGCTTGATCCCAAGTTAAGGCTAGTGCAGCTTCAGCTCCGCGATTGCTTTTTTCTTCATTCCACCAAGTGAGTGCTCGTTTATGAAGAACACTCATGGCATAACGGACTTTAAAATTGTCGGGGCACTCACTGTTGATGAAGGTATTCTCAATACCCTCAAACCATTGTAGGAGTCCTGTAGCTCCTTCTTCTCCACTGAACTTTGGGGGATTACAGGAATTAAAGTGTTTAAGGGTACAGGCTGGAAGTCCATTCCCGTTGTGATTTCCATTTCCATTCCCGTTGCCGTTGCCGTTCCCGTTGCCATTCAACTGGATGACTTGAGCTAGTAAGTTGGGAACCAGAGTTGCGATTTGCTGCGCCATTTGTTGAGAAATGATTGCAGCCAGCTGAGCATCGACACCATTGTTGTTGTTGTTGTTGTTGTGGTTAGTATCGTGGTTGTGGTTGTGATTGCTACTTCCTTCATCATGATTTTCACCACTGTTAAGACGAGCACTGCGACGTGGAGGCATGATCTGTAAGAGGTACAGTGAAATGAATGAGATTATATAAGGAGTGTAATCATTTATTCATTAATTAAAACGAATAAACGAAAACGTTGACTTATCAAAGATTCTCGATTCTAATAACATATGAAGACATGCTTTAGCCTATAAGTGAACACTCATCCCGAGAATTCCCAGGTAGGCATCCGGGTCCCTCGTCTGATTGGGATATATGCGCAATGCCAGCCTAGACAGAAGACTCAGAATACAGGCGTTCACCCTTCCAGATTGCACGTGTTCGTTATTAAAATCTAGAACTTCGACGAGATCTCAAGGGGGTTCAGGTTAAACCTGAGGATTTTGCCTTATTAGTCTAAGAGTGGGTCCAGTGATGGAGAGTAACCTTTCTTGTAGGGATGAAAGTAGGGATAAGAAGTAGGAGATAGAGAATAGCAAGTAAAAGAAGCAAGTACTGGTTAAATCCTATGGTTATAGACTAGATTATTTTTCTAATAACCTAATTCCCTATAACCATGGCTCTGATACCAATCTGTAACACCCCAACCGATGGCGGAAACATCGAGGTGTCACGTATTGATGATTGTTCAGTAGCTCATGGTAAATAATAAATTTCATTATATGATTTAAATAAATTACATAGAATTGTTCTACAAGAATTCGTACATCAAATAATCAAGCAAAACTTCAAATAACTCCTCATGCTAGCTCTAGACTTCAAGCATCAGTATTACCTGTTGAGTTTGGAAAAATGGGGGGGGGGGGTCAACTAGAAGTTGGTGAGAATACATAATCCATGTTAAGCATATAGTTTACGTATAAAAGTTTAGCAATTCGTATGTCTATCGTAAATTTAAGTCTACATGAATAGTATAATATGTTGACATAATCAAACCTCCGACTAGTTTAGGTCCATCCCGTCATCCACGGTTCACCTTAGTAATATGTTGAACGATAACAATCACCCACGTTACCTATGTAGGAGGTACACGTATCCGGGTGGGGTTGTCAATCCAATAGATCTATTATTGAGTATCGCCGGCTTGGCCATAGCTAATGATTATGTAAATGTTGAAACTCGTTGAAACTCGTTGAAACTGTTGACTAATTCATGAGGCAATAAAGTTTACTACTAGACATGCATGTTGAATTGCTTAAAATTGTTGCAAGTATAAAGAATCGCATAAACAGGATTACGTAAACTCACCTTGGTATAGTATTAGGTATTGAGGAATAGTATAAGTGTAGCCCAATAGATTGCCAAGTATTACCCTATGTATAAGGCAACAAATAAGTCTAAGTCTAACTAGTTTATAAGTATATCCTAGGGTTTCGATTTGGGGATATCCATTTGTTGAATTTAAAATAAAATGTTAATTAAATAAAGGGAAATTTGATAATTAAATAAAAGAAAGTCTTTTTATAAATTTGAATTTAGAATGTTCACAATAATGTGTTTGAAGTATAAAAATAATTTTTATAAAATTATTTCCTTTAAAATAGATTTTTAAATCTATTTATTACAAATTGTCAAGATTTAACTTTAATATTTAAAAATACAAAAGTTAAAGAATTATTAGTTTAAAATTCATATTTCTGTTCTAAATATTCAGAAATAATTTGTATAAAATTTTGGTGCAAAAATACCAAAAATTGGATTTATTATGATTTAATTATGAATAAAACTAACAAAAATTGATTAAAAATATTAAATAAATGATTTTTCTGAAATAAAAATCATTTCAGAAAAGTTTATCATTATATAAACTCAGAATAATTTTGTAGAAATTTATATGATCGTTTTGATATTTTTATAGAATTTTATAATTATACTAGAATAAACTTGTAATATTTATTATATATTATAAATAAAAGATTTTTGAAAATAAAAAAAAATGTATGATAACCTTTGACATTTAAATAACATAAAATAAATTTTTATAGAATTTATAAGTCCTTTTTGGTATTTTTAAACATAAGTTTGAGTTAATATAACAATAAACAATTCTAAAAAAAAAAGAAAGAAAAAGGGATGCAGTTCATGGGGCTCGAACCCTTGACCAGGGGCGGCCCAAACATTAACAGCATAAGGGTCTACCAACTGATCTGATGATCAGTTTGTATTAGATTCCGTTTAGTTTTAATTATAAATATATGTGAAAGCACTTCATCTTCCCCAAATCATACACTCTATGAAACCTAGATCTTTATACCCATTAAAACCAAATTCCAGTCAATCAACCATGGGGTTAACGACTGGAATATAACAACAAACAACATAAGGTGTTTAATTGGAGCTTACCGAGTGTTAATCGAGTACTATCGCGAGTCAAAAACAAAAGTCAAAACACGATCAAGGCTTATGATTTAGAGAACGACCAAGGTCTATGGTGGTGGGGCTTTGTTTATCGGTTGTTTATTATCAAATTCGCGTGTTCAATTTATAATGTTGTGGCCTATAAGGAAGGTTTCAATCTCTTGACTATGGTCTAGTCAAACGCGTTAATGGAGTTCAAGTATAGGAGGATTTGCGTGATCAGTGGTAGGTATAAATGGAATAATTTTTATGTGATGTGTAATATAAATTGCTTCTAGATTTAGAGGTCAAACCTTACCTTTTTGTTCAACTGTCTGCAACTCGTGTAAAGGGAAGAGAAGAAAAAAAATAAATAAAAGAAGGGAAGGGTGTAATGGGCCGGGTAAGGGTGAAGAACAAGAGGGCCGAGAAATTTTGTTCATTTTGTTGGGCTCAGATCACAATAAAGGGGCCGAGATTGTTTTGTTCATATCTTTTTTTTTACTAAGTGAATTGTTATTATTATTAATTATTATTATTATACCTTTATCTATCTACCTATATATATATATATATATATTTATATATATATAAGTTGAGTGGTAGGAAGATAAAAACTTAGGCATATTATGAATTATATAAAAAAATATATAATATAGAATTTGGGGAAAATTTTTGCGATGTTACAAATACAGACAACTCGCCCTTGAAATGACTCAGATCCTATGCAGAGATCTGAGTGAAAGGGGTCCTGAAACCGGAACCCTCACTCGCCGAATATTCCATCTTTCGGGATCTTTCAAGGTAAGAGGTGAAATCGAGTCATAGATGAATGCATTTGGCACACATTCCACGTGTGGGGCTTGGCAATTTCATACGCCAAAGTCGTCACTTAAAACAAACAATGACCGAGATCGCCCTACAAGAAGTAGTCTTGAGCCTTCCAATAGGACATCCCATTCAACGACTCAGGCAGTCACACACATGGGTGCAACATGTAAGCTTTCGTGCTCATCTTGATTAGTCATGGACTAAACGCACTAACCAGGCAGCTCACATTACTATGGTGTCTCCAGCAGCGTTTGTCAAGGATAGGGGATTTTTGCTCTAGTACGAGCAATGCTACTGAAAAATAACTGGGAACACCCGTATCGGCCCAAGGTCGAAAGGGTTCCACTATCCCAAGAATCTACGCAACGACACCAAGACAAGATAAACCTACCATTAGAGGAATACCAACATTAATCGAAGGGCTGAGTTGATCGACCAATTCATAATGGTAGGGTAGCACCCTTATATATGCCCTCAGGATTCAGGGTTTCATAAAACCTCCGAATCATGTACCAAGGACTCCACCAATGCACACGCTGTGGCTGGGTCCACACTGGTATTCCCATAGTCATCAGCATGACACGTTGGCAGGTATGGTGTCAAACGAACCCAGTAGGATGAGCAATAAATGAGTTGAGTCTTTCAACTCTTGCTAGTCCCAAAGGTATGGGTCATAATATCGCTCACATTTACTCGATACCTTTAGGTTCAAGACGTATTCGAAATCCCTTATCACGAAGACAAGCCTCGCCTTGTCATGTGTGGATCATAGGATTTCTTTCTGACATGATTCGAGTGTGGTTAGTCGACCAAAATGCGCGTAAGAAGTTAAGGCTGGGCATGGCGTCACTGATGCCTTTGAAGAGGTAATACTCACAAAAAGCGCGAGCATATAAAGAGGTCGACACATGATTCAGTCAATTACCCAAACAATCACGAGACTCAAAGGAGTACATGGGCTTACACTCATACTAGGGTGTCTTAGTATGACTTCTAGAAAGTCCGTTGGACATTCGAAATCCTACATAATCAATGTCGGCACTACACAACCACTCAGCAACATAACAACAGCTACATGGTTTGGGGTAATGTCTTTATCCCGAGGGAACCAAGAGTGAAACAAACGACAAGTTATCACATCATCAAGTCAATCCAACAATTGTAGCAATACGTTCACGGTGCAATACGACAGTAGGGACAACACGACAATGATCGCAACACGTCCGCAAAACACATCAACAACGGAATACCGCATCAGGAGCAGCACAACCACGGAGATTCATCATCAACAGCGCAACGCAACCACATGGATACGCAGTCGGCAAAACCGTGCAACTACAAGAATGCACAATCGGTAGGGGTAACACCACAACATGAATTCACGACAGCAGGATGGCACACAACCTAGCGAGTCCACTATACATAACTACAAGAAGCTCCATTACGGTGAGCACGCACCCCGGTGCGTTTCAGCTCACTTATGGTGACGGAATCCTTATTCGTATCCTCGGCAGCAACCTATACTCCATAGGCTCATTTGTGGGAACAATTGGGTTAATAAAGGCATCCGCCATCATAAAATAAATGGGAACGATGGGTCCCACATAATTTAGAAGACTTACCAAGCCGATATCATTCTTAGGGAGAATGACTGTATGCTCGATATAAGTCACTCGAATAATGGCAACTGCAGCATTGACAGCCTCAACCGTGCCTGAGAGCCATCGCCAACATTAGTCTTGGCAGGAGCCAGGGAATGATAACGAGCGGTTCAACGAAAACCTCAAAGAAAATGGAGTTAACAGCAACGAACTCCATCGTGACACAAACATGGTCATAGCGGCTTGGCAAGGGTCTTATAGATGTCTATGTCAATGACAGTGATCTTAGTAGGAGCCTTCGAAACAACAGCAACATCAAACTTGACAAAAGCCATAGAAACATCCTCAACACACTCAGTATGAGCTACACTCTCAGCAACGATGACATGATTCGCTTGGGCCATAGAACAATTACAGCAGGAGCAACATTAGGCTCGGTGGGAGCCTTAGACTCGTCGTAGTTATTAAATTTGTGGTAAATAGCATCCATAGGACCTAGGAACCAACCTACATCTTTTCCAATATCAAAAATATTGGTCACAACGAGAATAGTAGAGGTAGAAGGATCATGATTTATCGAGACACCACGATAAAATAAAAACGATACAGACTCTGGCAAATCAGCCGGGTCATCCTTCTCATTAGGTTCCTCTTGCATGTTATTTTGGCCCTAGCACCGATAGTCATCAACTGAAATGCCTCTCGCCACCCAAGCGAGGCCAGTGAACTTTCTTCCTGATAGGCCACGCAGTGAGAGTATCGGAATACGACATGAGATTAGACAAGTCACATTGTCCATAACGAATGGATCTCGCAACCTTAGTTTATAAAACACCGTAACAAGGGAACGCAACGTCTAAGTATCTATGGGGATTGATGGAAAACACTTCGCATCAATTTTCACCCCACATATATATATATATATAACTAGTCTCGTCGTCGTGACGAGGGTGACGAATGTTATTGCAATAAAAGCAATGGAATTGTCGTCTCATGGGTATGTTTAATTTAACAGAATAACGTGACCACTTCCAGTAGTCCATCATTTGATTTTTGAGGGGGATTTCAATGTCAGCAGAAAGCGTTCTATGACATTTGACAATTACGAATCACACGCTTTACGATTTCGGCTCCCGAAATGTGGTCTCTCCCCAAGTATTATGACGGATCCAGACGCAAAACGCACGTCGTGATCTTATATTCAATATATATGTATGTCTCCATATATATTAACTAACTTGGATAAAATCATCTCCGACTCGACTCACTTTACCATATAATTACTTTCCCATTAACTAGTTATACTAGGATCTTGTCGGTCGAGATTTCATTTTTTCCCATATTCGACTCGACTCACCTTTCCATATATTTATTTTCCCATTAAATAAATATACTATGATCTTGTCGATTCGGTATTACATTTTACAACCATCGACTCGACTCACTTTACCGTATAATTATTTTCCCATTAAATAATTATACTAGGATCTTGTCGATTCGACATTACGTTATACAACCATCGACTCGACTCACTTTACCGTATAATTATTTTCGCATTAAATAATTATACTAGGATCTTGTCGATTCGACATTACATTTTACAACCATCGACTCGACTCACTTTACCGTATAATTATTTTCCCATTAAATAATTATACTAGGATCTTGTCGATTCGACATTACATTTTACAACCATCGACTCGACTCACTTTACCGTATAATTATTTTCCCATTAAATAATTATACTAGGATCTTGTCGATTCGACATTACATTTTACAACCATCGACTCGACTCACTTTACCGTATAATTATTTTCCCATTAAATAATTATACTAGGATCTTGTCGATTCGACATTACATTTTACAACCATCGACTCGACTCACTTTACCGTATAATTATTTTCCCATTAAATAATTATACTAGGATCTTGTCGATCGATATTACATTTTACAACCATCGACTCGACTCACTTTACCCTATAATTATTTTCCAATTAAATAATTATACTAGGATCTTGTCGATCGATATTACATTTTACAACCATCGACTCGACTCACTTTACCATATAATTATTTTCCCATTAAATAATTATACTAGGATCTTGTCGATTCGACATTACATTTTACAACCATCGACTCGACTCACTTTACCGTATAATTATTTTCCCATTAAATAATTATACTAGGATCTTGTCGATCTATATTTCGTTTTCAACACCCGACTCGGCTCACTTTACCATATATTTATTTTCCCATTAAATAAATATACTAGGATCTTGCCGATTCGACATTGTTGATTTAGACGGGGGCTATCATGCCTTCTAGATAAAGATGATCAAGCCTATTAACTCAGCAAGGACGATTCTGCCCTCCAATAAGGGAAGGAACGCCTGACCCTCGAAGACAACTTGGTCATGTGTTAGATCAAGAATGACTTACTCACAATAATAATACAGCAGCACACGGGCCACTAGTCTCAATACTGATCCACACAGGGTCCTGTGCTCAAAACGCACTGGTTTTGCAGGGACGCACCCTCGGTCTTCACTGGGTTCCAAGTTTAGCATTCCACGCATCGTACCAAGCATTCATCTCTTCGGTAGGCAGTGCATCCTCGTATGTCCGCTCCTTTGAAGAACTTTGTGTGGAGGCATTCAACTCCTATACAAGGAAGTTTTCGTCTCCTGTCCCTATCCGATGCAAGGGTTTACGTCAGATTACTCATATGAATAGACGTTCGAGCTCTTCCGTGTTCGTACCTTAAAGGTAATGTAGAAGAAAGCTCATTAGGTTAGCTAGGATCGAAATCAAGGGACATCGACAAGACCTCCCTTTTAACCCGTTGGCTAACCAAAAGCTAAGACTTAACCTAAAGAACAAGAATACACAAGACAAGGAGTGATCACCAACCCCAGCCCTAGCGCCCACCAAGGTTACCGTGCACCACAAGTTATTATTACGTGTGCACCCGTAATGATAATCGGTGTTGCCAGGTAATTTTGGTGCCCGCTAGTTCCGAGCTTCCTGATCCAAAAACAAAGATTTCACACAATAAAAGACCTAGACTAGCTTCGCCTTCACAACATCAGCAACATGACAACGTCCACTAGCACGATAAAGGTTAGTCCTTCCGATCATCCCGTCCGCAGGTAAGCGGGTGAGTTCGTCGTAGACCACCGCGTCCTTCCCGCTTGTCGATATCGGTAATCGATGCAGAAGTGCGGACTAAAGTGAAGTGTGACACGACATCCTTACAGGCAAGCTATCTGTACTACTTATATGCATTAACTAGTACTAGTTAGAAAATCGGATCTCTACACAATATAAACATTCATATCCTTATTTTCTAACATTTTATATATTGACACACATGGCTAGTCGGTCGGAATTTCCCCCTGTACAACCCATGTACAATTTTCTTTCTTTTCTAAAAATATTTCGTTGTGTTTTATTTTTGAAAACTTTGTTTTCGAGCCGAAACCGGTTATAGTCTAGATTTTTCAAAAACACTAGTTCGCTATAACCTTGGCTCTGATACCACTTCTGTCACACCACGCCAATGGCGGAAACACGTGGCGCGATGCTCGAAAGCATATCAAAGTCAAGATTAACACAAACTATATTTAATTAGAAAAGATCATTATATTAAGATGTCGAGAAGGAGTACCTGGTTTCAAACATTACATAAAACCACAAACATTAAGTTTCAAAGTGGGGTGTTTCCGTTTATGTCCCAACCCGATGGTAACAATAGATGAAACCCCCAACTAGTGTCCGACATCCCAAATTCCACCGTACTAGCCGCATACCTGTTCAGCACTTAGTTACCTGAAAGATATGTTTAAAAAGACGTCAATATATAAAATATTGGTGAGTTCACAGGTTTTAGTTTCGTAATAACAACATTTTTACATCCTGTGCAGATCCATCACAATTTGTGGCCTTTGTAAGGAGTAGCTAGCTCCTACAAACTATGATGATGAGCAATCCCCTGAGTCCCATAACCAAACCAAGACTAATAAATATGCCCCGCTCCAAGTAGTTTCTCGGAACCCAACAACTTAAGTTCAGAATACGTGCACCCCAGGCATACGCCGATGCATAATCGACGCTATCGATTAGGGGTGGGCCTTGTCAGGCACCAATAGTACTATCCAAATATTCCTTCGGTTTCATTTCCCTGAATTAATGGTTACAGTAGCAAGGACTCAACCCCGAGTGGCGAACAAAACTCAAGTACTCATCATGCCACTTATCACATTTTAACCTTTGAAAACATTTCAATATGTGACAACATTTGACAAACATATCTTTCCCCCAGTTAAAAACAGTAAAAAGGGGCCGTGAAACTCACCTTAATTTCCAAGCTTAGCTAGCAAATAAAGCCCAAAGCTTTGACCGACTTCCTCGTGCCCTAATTACCAATAAAGGACACCTTAAAGTCTATCATATATAAGCCTAGCTTATTTTCCGGTTAAAAGATAGTTTATTCAACTATCTTGACTTGTGTGTACTAACCCGAGTCTTTAAGTGTTTTAACTCGACGAACCGATCGTGACTTATCATAATTCATGTGTTCACATAAGATATAGTACCCAACTTGCGCACCTGTTACTATTCGTGTGAAAACCATGTTGGACTACTACTACGAAACGCATAACTCATCCCGAGTAATAGCTTGTCTCGTAAATCGGATAAGTGTAGTTTCCTTGTATAATTATTTTTGGACAATATACTTTGAAGAAACATAAGTATAATTATTGAAATTGACTAATAACATTTGTTATTTCACTTCCTAAAATCCGAGTGTTTTAAGTGTTTCGAAGCATTACTTCCAAATAATTTTTCCCAAATAAGTTAAGCGTCTACGTATTTCAAATCCATATTTTTGACAATGTTTTGGTTACCAAAAAAAAAAACCATTGAAGTTGACACAATTGACGCTCGACAAAACTATATATTTGTTTTGCAAATATTGTTCGGGATCGACTATTATTGTTTCCAATAATCTTCGTCAAAACGTCGCGACTTTGTATAGAATTAGTCTTGTCAAACACTTGAAAATAGTTGATAAGGACGCACCACAATAACGCCTTTGCGCTTCGGGTTTTATAAAAATTTCGGCAGAGCTTCCTCTGTTTTCGTATAAACCAGACGACACAAGTCGTCTACAATTTTTTCCCAAAACCAATTACAAACACAAGACGACGTATTTATCCGCATTTCTAATCCACGAGACTTTATACGTTTCGGAAATTTTATAAATTATACTGTATATACAAATATATACGTATAGTCAAACAATGTAGCCCAACAACAACGCAAGTCACGACTAATATACAAGTTTTTGTTTATTTTCGTATATGGTCCGCCGCGAGTTAACACATCTTTTATGTTATATTTATAATATGCCTTATAAATGTAACGAAAAATAAACACGATTAAATTATACCGAAATGCGCGTGCGTGACTAGACACGTCTCGAACGACGCGTTGACCGAGCCAAAGTTTGACCGGAGTTGACTCGTGTTTAACCGAGCTCGAAATATGATTCGTGAGAAAATCTTACCAGATCTATCCCGTTTGACTGGGGTTAAATAGATCTGACGAGACCCGAACAAAACTCGGACCATTAACGCGAACCCGCACCAGAGCCCCTAACCCAGATCTGACCAGATCTTGTCTCGCTGACCCAGACCCAGACCCGACCCGAGCAACCCCCTACGACTATCACCTACCTCCGAACCACCATCATGACCACCTCAAGCCGAAACCCACTTGATTCAGTCATAAATCACTACCATCGGACAACCACACACCTTAACTGACCACCTGCTGACCTGACCAAGAACCACCACCACCGTACCCTCCCCATCCTCACCAGACCCAACCTGCATCCACCACAGCCTCACCAACCACACGATCTGAGCCCAAACAGCGGTAACCACCTTCAAAACCATCCACAATCACCATCATCGGGCCGCGAAACCACCAAACACCTCAGATCCATCACGATCGGACCACAACACCCACCAAAAACCACCCTTTTGCTGCTGTTTTCTGCGTGTTTCGGGCTTCAGAACCACCGCACAGCCACCACCGAGAGTGGTGGTGGTCGGCTCCAGTAAAGAGAGGTAGAGAGAGGCGAGTGGAGAGAGAGATTGTAGAGAGAGAAAGAGAGTTCTAGAGAGAGAGTAGAGAGAGATAGAGGTGCGGCTGTCACAATGAAGAAGAAGAAGCATCTTATGCCTTTTATACTTAGGGTTAGGTAGGTGGGTTGTGCACCGCGTATCGAACCCGTTATAACATCTCGTGTCTCGGTTTACAGTTAGGGTAGATGACATATCAGGCAAACTAGTCGGTTTTGTTCGAAATTAAAAACATAACTAAACCGAACAATTTAAATGTTATTTTCGTCATCCGACGCGTGAAATCAGAACACGCGTTAAATTCACGTCAATCGATTCGGTCATGTTATCCTACGTTTAAATGATTCGATAACTTTCGAAATTTAATAAGAAACATTATTTATAATAAATAATTATTCCGAAAGTTTGATAACGGTTAAAACCACGCATTTTGACGTCTGATTTCCACGTCAGTTCCTCTCCGCGTTATCCAAAACGCTGCGTTTTAGACCGTTTTTCGCGTCGATTTCACATCCGATCGCATCGATAGTAAATACGTGTTGTATTTACATAGAATAAGCTTATGTTATTCCAGATTGATGGATATTTACTGATGTTAGTTCGTTAACGTAAATCAAGCGAAGTCTTTCTTTAAAGGCATCAAGGCTTCTACGAACTTCAAGAAGGACATCGTAGGACTCATAACGACTCAACTAACCATAATTAACCTTAAACCATGTTAATTACTTCGAAAACATGATTAGAATCACGTTAATCGTTATACGGAATTTGCTGGTTGTCACAAGATGCATTATGTGACTTTTGGGGAGAGAGAAACATTATTATATTATAGAAGAAAACAAAAAAAGGGTAGTTTGGGTAAATCAACTTCACTCTCTCTCTCCCCCATCAATCAAACATCACCATCATCTTTTAATTTCCCCTCTATCCTCTCTCCTCTCTCATCTCCATCTATCTTCATCTCTTTCCTTTTTCTTGAAGAACACGATCTCCCTCTCCCTCCTCCCTCCTCTTTCTTCATCTTCTTGGTGTTCTTCATCTTGTTGTTGAATGGTAGCAATAATAGTGGTTCCATCTACTCTCCTCTATCATGACCGGTAACAATCACATCTCTCTCTCTCATCCCTGCTCCTTCTTCATCTTCTTATTCTTCATCTTCTTCGTGAATGGTAGCAGTGGTGGTGGTGGTGAATGGTAGTTCCACTAACAATATTTATAATGGATTATGATGGTGGTGCACGGTGGTTCCAGGAGCAGCCACATCTTCAAAGAATGCAAAAAAAAAAAAACAAGCATACACCTTTGACAAGAATCCTTCTCTACTCTTCCCGTGAGGTATGTGTATGTGTTAATAGTGTTGTTAATATATAAAAACTTGTTAATATTGTCTCAATAAGGATCGTTTGGGTTTATTTACTTTATGTGGGTTTGTTGTCTGAATAAAGATCCTTTGGGTTTATTTACTTTGTGTGGGTTTGTTTGATGAATAAGAAATGGATTGTGTATTGTAGTTGTTTAATATGCTTTATGTGTGTAACCAATGTTAACACGTGTTAACAGTGCTGTTTGCTGAATATAAATTTGCAATGGAAATCACCAGACTCAAATCCTCAAACAAGGACAGAGGTACACGAGCTATGGTTTTTATGTTTTTGGATATAAGGGTGCAACCTATTTATAATGGATAGAGTGTCTCAATATAAGGGTGTGTGTATGTGTTAATAGTGTTGTTAATATATAAAAACTTGGTAATAGTGTCTCAATAAGGATCGTTTGGGCTTATTTACTTTGTGTGGGTTTGTTTGATGAATAAGAAATGGATTGTGTATTGTAGTTGTTTAATATGCTTTATGTGTGTAACCAATATTAACACGTGTTAATAGTGCTGTTTGTTGAATATAAATTTGTAACGGAAAACACCAGACTCAAATCCTCAAACAAGGACAAAGGTACACACGCTTTAACATGTGTTATCATTTTCTTAAGATTGGCCATTTTGATAGACTGTTTGTTTAACTACAATAACATGTGTTATAGGCAAAAGGTTAGTGTGTGCAGATATGGCTGGACCATCTGGCAAGAAAGGTAAGCTTGGAACATTTGGGAATAAGGGTATGCTTAACTATTGCATCACCACTACTTAGCTTTAACATGTGTTATCATTTTGTTAAGACTAACCATTTTGATAGACTGTTTGTCTAACTATAATAACATGTGTTTGTTACAGGCAAATGGTTAGTGTGTGCAGATATGGCTAGACCATCTGGCAAGAAAGGTATGATTGAGTTTCCTATGCAGCCATCCCAAGTGCGGGGGTTCCAATTGCGGACAACAACAAGTACTTTGAAAAAGACACCCCATACAAGATTGTAAGTTGGTTAATAACAGTGCATTTTTATTCAACACATGCTGCTATTTTTCTGATTAACAAGTGTTAGTTGCTGGCTATCATGTGTTATTCTTCCTAACATGTGTTAATTTATTTACCAGAAGGATATGCTAGTGAAGTATCTACGTGAAGTCAAGCACCCGAAGGCTGAAAATAATCAATGGGTTAAGGATACAAAGGGAGAAGATTGATTGGACAACAAGTAACAACGTTGATGACTATAGGGTGTTCTTGATGCGACATATGGAAAAGTTCATAGGCAAGGGGGCGTTTCGACGCCAGCTTCAGCACAAATGGTGCAAAGAAGCTGGCGGAGTTAAGGAGGCTGAGAAAGATGTTCGTAGCACCAATGGAAACCCTAATATTCTTGCAGAATTTATAGCCATATCTTACGGTCGCCAGTGAATCTTTGTATGGAATGTTTATTAAAACCTTATATTGTATAGACTTTAAAAGTATGGTAATTGGCTGCGGGTTATGTATCTTATATTGTATACTCTTTTGCTAAAATATTGACCTTAAAATGTGATGTACATATAACAATATTTATATAACTCTATAATGGATGGTAGGTGATAGTATCCGTGACATATGTTATCCACTGTTATGTTCTTAGCTATCTATTGTGCATATTCGTGAGTGTTTCTAAATGAATGGTAAGGTAACATGTGTTATGTGGTTTCATCATGTGTTAACATGTGTTATTTCTAACACGTGTTAAGCTCAAGCATGACTTAGTTTTTAACTTATACATAAAATTTACCCCCCCTCCCAGACCTATAGGCACAAGTGAAGTTTTTGTACCATGTGTTATCCCATCTCACATGCCCTCTCATCTTGCTGGTGAATAAAAAAATTATGAAAAAAGATTGCATCAAAGGTATCTATAAGTTGCCTGATGTTAACATGTGTTACCTTATCTATACCAGGATTTTGACTTACCATTATAATGAAATCCATAAAGGTTTGAAAGCAGTCACGCAATAGATCAAAGACATACAAAGGGTAAGATCAGACAGACAAAAGGGACAAAAATAAACTAACATGTGTTAAATGTTGGCACATGCATTAATAGATTGTTTGTCTAACTATAATAAGATTGAATAAGAGAAAAACCTACCTAGGACATTAAAATGAACTGCGTGGAAGGGTAACATGTGTTAATGTTGCATGAGAGGTTAACACATGTTATTTGGTAACACACGTTATTACAAAGTTTTCACTTCATAAGTTTACTTTGAAATAAAGCATACAAACTATTAACTCATGTCATTACAAAGTATCATTACAAAACTATTGATCACTTTAACAAAAAAATCTAGTAATTCTATACATTGAGTACCAAAAAGAAAAACGTTATTCAAAAGTTTTTCTACATATTTTTCTCGGCTTCCTTGGACTTCGTATGTTAACATAACCGGTGGGGGGGGGGTCTTCATTATCAACTGCAAAACAATAGATAAGGTGTTAATCAGTGTGACCAACTCATCATCTAAACATACTAACAGAAGTAACACATGTTAGTTGGGGCCCAAAAAGAACATGAGTTACCCCTAACCAAAAAACGCCCCTTATGCAGAAACATGTTAACATAAGTTACTTTTTACCCCCAGTTGTATCATGTGTCAGCCGCGAATAACGGAAACACACCGCAAACACTTTAATGAGTGAAATATTCGGTTACAAAAACACACAGGGAGACTTAAAAAAAAAAAACAGGACCAACGACAAAGAACCAACCCCGCAAGTTTCTCTCTAACCAGGAAAGGTGATCGGTCTTTGGTGAACTGTTAGAAGTTTTAAAAATCTAAAAGTAGAGCAATCATACACTTCTGCATTTGATTAACATGTGTTACATCAGTGAATGAATATTGTGTGAATTGTTGGAAGTATTAAAAATCTAATACTAGAACAAATGTTTAGCAACGTCCCAAAATACAACGAGTTACCCCTAAAATCTCTAGCAATGACAGAAAATAGGGGAGATGTTAACATGTGTTAACAAACCATCATCTAATATACTGACTTAAAAAAACTATGGTAACACTTGTTAATTTGAAAATCTAGTAATTATACCAAATCACTTGTAAAACATACATATCAACATAGAAGCATGTCTAGCTGAATGTTAATATCAAAATAAGCCAAAACATTTCAAAAATTACCCAAAAAGTAGAAACTTTACCTCCTTTTCACGGTGTCCCTTCTTCTTAACTTCATGAAATGGATCTATATAACAATCAGTTAAACTTGTTACAATGATTTATTTACACATTACACAGTGACTATACATAGCATAAACTATAAAACTGAAAAATAACACTAGTGAAAACTTATTACCTTCCATAAATTCACAATCTAACATAAACAAAAAAATAATAAAAAAATCAAAAAGGCTAACATAAGTTTTTTTTTTTTTTTCATTCAAGCATTAGATCAAACACTTGGAGTGCAAACAAAACTATCTACAGATCTGAAATTGGATTTCACAATGCTCCAACATATATACACATACAGATCCGTAAAATACACATAACAATCTGTATGCACAAAACAAAATCAAATAATTTAAAGTAAAAGTTGAGCACATGTTTATCCACCTTCTGGAACAACAAAGGAAGAAAAAAAAACTTCGAAAAATAAAAATTATCTTACCCCTTTTCCAATTTGAATCTGCTATGTTTTAGATCTGCTATGTTTTCTGATGATAATGATGGTGGTTGTGTTTATTGGTTAGGCGATGGTGGTGGTGGTAGACGGTGGTGGTTAGGGTGGTCGATGGTGGTGTATTTGGTGAGAGGTGGTTCATCATCCTAGAGAGAGGGGAAGGTAGGTAGAGAGAGAGAGAGTTGAGAGTTTAAATCTGAATATGAAAAAAAAATAAAGAGAGAGAAAAGGGGAAACATATATATATGGAGAGAGGGAGAAAAAGATAGTGTACTTGACATTGACAAGAGGGATGAAATTACTTCAATGCCCTTAGATGCAATATAAAATCATTTTTTCTTTGAGTGATGTGGCACAATAACAACCACATGTTAGATTTCCAAGGTTTTCTAGTTTAGAAAGGTTTCTCATGGATACTTATACTCATATATCATTTGACTTCTAAATTGGTGAAGTTCTCTAAACTATTTGATTTACTACACTCAAGGGTGCATAGTTCTATGTTGATCATGAGAGCAGTATCTTTTGGTCACATGCTCATGAAAATTTATGGGGTTATGTGTGTTACATGCACCTCAATACTTGAACTCTTGAAGTGTATCGCCTTTTCTATTACAACATTCATTAATACCCTGATCTAGCCACTTTATGCATATGCAATTATTATGGTACATCCTTACTTGAAACTTTAAAATATCTGCCTTAAAAAAATATGGTGTGAGCATTTATATATCATTATGTAGCTTGAAGTTTCAAAAATAAATAAATAATAAAATAAAATTGTATAATCCTACTATGGAAATTACAATGTAGGCAGGTATGTATACGTAATGTATATCCCTTATATGGACCTATAAAGGAGATTTAATAAGAATAAAAAAAGGGTTTTAATGTTTAAATGAAAGGGGTTCGCAATTCAGAAAGGAGTGGCGGCGTAACTTGTTGCCCGTCTACCTTCTATTGTGATGTAAATTTCGTATTTTGTTTTAATGAAAGATGACGTGTTTATTTAAAAAAAATGTTTAAACACTATAACAAGTAAAAAGAAAAAAAATGATACTCTTGTTGGGTCAGGTATATGTCGTCATATTATAATAATCATGATTATAGACAGCTTAATAGTTTTAGTACTCGCCTTACGTACATAAAGAGTTTGAATACTTAAGATGAAAAACTTATAATATTAAGGCGTAAATGTGTCAAGTTCGTAAACTCAGCTTAAATAATAATCACAATAAATCCTGGCCATTGACGGAGATGTTATGTTGCAAATGGTTTATTGATAATTGATATGCTACATGTGTTGTTGATGTTAAGTTATTTTAACAACATGACTAAAGTTACAAACTTTATTTTCCTTGTTAAAAGTTAGAACTCGTTTAGCATAACTAACTTTGATTTAGCATGTATGTCAAGTAAGAAGAAAGCTCATGCTTCTTAGGAAGTCAAGGATTGAAGGCTACCCTAAATAAACACGGAATTGGCATCATATAGACCCTATTGAAATTTTTTTCTCTTTTTCTCCTGAAGTTGTCGGAATTTATTTGTAATTAAAGAACTTATTGTCAACCTCTTTCAGATATGAATCTATTTGATTCAGAAGGGAAGATTTGATATTTTTGGTGTATGTGGTAAGACTTGATGTTTTGTACTTGAAAACACGATTTCCGCTGCCTATGAATGTTTTATGGTTTTAGAACTATCGTTTATTGCAATTACACAACTAGTAAACTCTCATTTAATTCCTTAATCATCATGACCTAATAACAAAATAGTAACATCACCAGATCCTAAATCATAATTATCTAATTATTTAGGATCAATCGCTAATCATTGAATACGCGCAAACTTATCATCAAACACATGGTGAGATTCATAGTCTCGTTTCTTTTTATTCTTTTGGGATGGAACATGTATACAAACTAAATGTTTTATCATAGTAGAAATTAATAAAAAACTAGTGGTGTCATAACATATTCTTATCTTAAACATGTCAACATAATGATCATTGCTTTTTGCACAATCATTAACGTTTCCAAGTTAAAAGTAGAACAATTATAATGCTATAAGATTGACGAACTTATCTATCTTCTGTTTTGGGGTGATTGGAAACCGTATCACTCATTCGTTGGACAACCACGGAGGTTGAGGTTTGATTGTGTTTATCATGTCATGTGTTTGTTTTCATAATTTGTTTTATGATTAAACTTGTTATGAATTATATGTTTTTATGCTTTACATTAAACATATGTTTCTCCCTGCTATTTTTAGTTGACATATTTTCTACATGATTTAGATAACAATATTCAAAGCTATACACCAGGACATGGTTTAGAATCAACTCGATATCAAGAATCAGGGACAAAGGATAAGAAGGGTCAGGGGTGGCCTTGGCCCCCCTGTTTTCTGGCTCAGTGGTAGAAATTTGCGATTTTCATAGGTAAATTGAGTCCAGATTGAGTCCGGCCCCCACCGGTTTGCCACTACCGATCGAAAAAAATTGAGTTCAGCCCCCACTGATTCCGAAACCAAGCTTCGCCACTGTCAAGAATAATATTTAAATTATTTATTTGATCTTTGTTATGCGAACATTTACTTGATTTGGATTGGTTTATTCGAAAAAACAATGTAATTAAATAATGAGTATTAATAGTATATTTATTTATTGCCTTGGTATCGTATCAATCATGAGTTTCGCACACGATGAGGGTGTGACGAGTTGGGACTATTGTCTTCCAATTTATGAAATTTGGGATTATTAAAATTTTAAAATTTTTTTTCTAATTCTCATAAAATTTGAAATGATCCTCTAATCGATTTCTCTCCCCCTCTCAAACACACACATGCATAACATTTTAAGTTAAACCGGTTTGTATGTCCCTTCATAAATACATAAGCCGTGTTAGAGCTTATACTGTCTTCACACTACAAAAGTTAACACATAAAAGGGCCTTTGGCCTGGTGGTATCAAGGTGTTGGATAAGGCTTTGCCTTTCCAAATGGTGAAGGATCAAATCCCGTGAATGACAAAATAATTAGCCGTTAAAAAAAAAGTTTACACATATGTGGTTCCTAAATATCTTTAGGTTCCTTAAAAACTTAAGATACTCTCACTCCAACTTGCTAAGGTCGACTTAAATGCTACAGAATTAATTATGATATCACTTGTGTGCAAATTACCAACCTTTTATGTGACCGCCGCCATGAAACTTATGTTGACTATGACCACCATCTAATATTTTGTAAAAAAGTTTCATAATAAGTCCGAATGTCCGATGATGGTATATGCTTAGTGAGTTTCTCTATTTCATATTATATATGTGTGTGTTTTTTAATATTCAACCTATTTCAAATATCACTACAAGAATCTTATTTTAAAGTATTGGTACAAATTTTTTTTTTATATAGGATATCAATTTAGGAGCAGGTTCACCATGTTTGACGATCCTTTCAATTTATTTTCAAAACTACTAATTAACTAATTTTATTGGTCTAATTAGTTTAATGCTCATATTAATTTTTTTAGAGTAGAGTTGTGAATTTTCTAAAAGGAAGCACAAAAGATTGATTATAATATTGAATATTTAGGTATGCTTTTGTGATTTGTGGCAACTAATTATTGTTATCGCTATATATACTCTGCATGTGGCTTTGCCCAACAATTGACAAATAAAAACAAGGTTGTAATAAATAGGTTTTGTTTCTTAGTTTGAACTCAAATAAGGGTTTTGTCTTCTTTGTCTGGATTTATTAGTTTTAAAAAGTTTATCTAATCAGTTAATTTTGTTCTTAACAAAAATCTTCCACTAATTATCATAAAGCACTCTTTTAGGAAAAACTAAGGTAGTGATTCTTTTCTGTTTTGTTTCAATTTTTATTGGCCAATGAGAATTTTTAACACAAGATGTAGATTAATTTATTACAACATAAAACAATTATTAGCTTAAGTTAAAACCATCTTAAATTCTTTACGATTTAAGAATCATATGTAAATTTGAGACAATACTAGCGACATAACATTTCTGCAACTAAATTAGCGACAATATTAGCGACATAACATTTCTGCAACTATATATATGAGACAAATTTGCGACATAACGTTTTTGCTATAGATTTTTTTCTGTATAAGACATATTTAGCAAGGCTTTTTCTAAACGATTTTGGAACATATTTTTTGCTACAGATTTTTGGAACATATTTTTTGCTACAGATATTTATTTAGGTGACTTGAGACAAAGTGGTCACAAGTTTGAGCGTTGAATGAAAGCTAGCTCGTGATAACTTTGTTGGCCTTTGAAAAAAAATAAATAAACTTTAACAAGCTCCCCTTGAGATTATTCGTTATTACTATAAAATCGTATAAAAAAGTATCTGCAAACCGATTCATTCCTTTATTTTGATGATTAAGGTCCCGATCAATAAAACAGTTTTATCAAACCTTCATCATCACTATTTTATTAATATTGAAACTTTAAAATACTTGATAATTACACAGATGCCATGACCTATAATACAGGGGATCTAGACTAAAAAAAACTAACTTAGGGCATGTTTGGATAAACTTATTTGAGTCAAAAAGGACTTTTGGTTAAAAGAACTTATTAACTTATGACTTTTTAAAAATGAGTTTTTTAAAAAGTGTTTGGATTAGCTTATGTGGTGGGGAAAACAATAAGTTGATAAGTTATTTTGTAAAAAAATGTTTGGTTTAACTTATTTAGGTAAAATGACCAAAAAGGGTATAAAGAGGGAAGGTGTAAGGATATAATAAGGGCATGTAGGTAAATAACTATCAATATTCCGGGGAGTTCTTCCCCTCCCACATTTCCCTCTACTTCCCCTCTGTTTTTCATTCCTCATCCTTCTTCTGTTCCCTTCCTAGTTCTTCTTTTTCATCTTCTCATCCTTATTCATCATCTCATGTTTCTTTGTCTCATGCCTCCCATCTTTCTCATCTCCTCCTACTTCAACATCCTCTCCACTCCCTCTTCCACCTTCTGTTTCGATTCATCCTACGGTCACATATTATAGCGATCACACGCGGGAACCTCGCCAGTTTCTTAATTACGTTTCTACTACTTCCGCCACTAAGCATTGTACTTTTCGATAGGCTAAGTTGTGGTTTGTTTAGTGTTTTAAGTGCTAACCAGGCTTGGCATGTGGTTTTGGCTCCTAATGATGCCAATATTGTTAGTTGTAAGTGGGTTGATAGGATTAAGCATAATCTAATGGTTATGCAAGTCGATATAAAGCCCAAGTTGTTTGTAACACCCCAACCGATGGCAGAATCATCGAGGTGTCACGTAGTGACGATTGTTCAAAAGCTCATGGTACTAAAATGTAAATATTTGATTATTGAGTATTGTTTTACAACATGTGAAAATGAATACACAACAAAAATAGAGATAGTTGATTGATTTAATCTAAGTCCAAAGTCCTATGTGAAGCGTCAAGCAGCTTATCCTGAAACATGCACGAAAATAATTTTTGTCAACATATGATGTTGGTGAGTACTACCTAGCTTTGTACATATAGTATAAGTTTGAAAAGTAGTACAATTCATGTGTCTAGCATCACCAAGGCATTATGTAAACACACAAGTAACCAAACAAGACAAAGATCAAATGTAAAGTTGATAAGATGAACTTGATAATGAGCACCCTAACACGTGTCAAGTCTAAAAGAGCACCATAACATAAGTTATGTCTAAATGAGCACCGTAACATAAGTTACGTCTATATGTAAAGAGCACCATAACATAAGTTATGTCTAGATGTATGATTTTGTATGTAAGCTACGTTCATGTTCAAACATAAGCACAAAGATAAACAAGACACGTATATGAATTGTAAATGAATAAAAATGTATGTATAAATGAATGTGCAAGTTTTGTATACTTGTGCATGAATCACCCCAAAAGTGTGAAAACGAAAAAGGGGATAAGTAATACTCACCTTAGCAAGGTGTTAAGTCTTGTGGAATAGAATAAGTGTGATCCAATGTTACCAAGTATCACCCTATGTTCAAGGTAATAAACAAGTTTAAGTCTTTCTAGTCTACAATCATTTCTAGGGTTTCGAATTGGGGATAAGTATTCGTTTGATTAATAAATAAAATGTTTAATAAATAAAAGAAATTTGATAAAAAAAAATAAACAAAAGTCTTTGTGTAAACTTTAGATTAAAAATGATCACATTATAAGGTTTTATGTATGAAAATAATTTTTATAAAATTATTTTCTTATAAATAGAATATTAAATCTATTTATTTCAACTTGTCAAAATATAACTTTAATATTTAAAAATATTAAATTAAAGAATTTTTAGATTAAAAATTGTATTTCTGTTCTAAATAAATAGAAATAATTTATATAAAATTTTGGTGCAAAAATATTGAAAAATGAATTTATTATGATTTATTTATGATTAAAATAGTCAAAAATCGTTTAAAAATATTAAATAAATGATTTTTCGAAAATAAAAATCATTTCAGAAATGTTTGATGTTTTATAAACTCAGAATAATTTTTGTGGAAATTTATATAATCATTTTGATATTTTTATAGAATTTTATAATTATACTTGAATAAACTTGTAATATTTATTATATATATTAAATAATCAAATTTTCCGAAAATAAAAGTTGTACAATAAATTTTATTAGTCATATTGTATAAAATAAATTTTGTAGAATTTTTAAACCTCTTTCGGTATTTTAAAACTATTTTAAAAGATTAAAAGGTATATATAAAAGGTGTAAAAAAAATATGGTTGTTTGTGGGATTTGAACCCTGGCCATAGGCCGGTTCAATGTTTATTTGTCAAGCCTACCAACTGATCTGCATCAGTTTTTGTGTTTTATTTCGTTTCGAATTGTTTTTATGTTACAACATTCGCAAGTCATCTTCCCCAAATAATATGTAAGAACCCTAGAATTTCTAATCGATCAAATCAACGATTAATAAGGCCTGAAATCATAGGGTTATTGATCGGACTTGAACGAGGATTGAAAACAATACATGAATCGTAACTTACAGATTTGACACGAAGATGAATGCCCGGTCAAACGAAAAGTCAACCGACGACTAGTTCTTGATTAAAAACAATTTATTAACAGGAATTGGAGGTGAGGGTTTGTATTTCAGCACCTAAGGATTGTCAATCGAGGTTCAATTTATAATGGTTCCGCTTAATTGGAAGGTCTTGATGTTTGAATCGAGCTTAGTCAAAAAGACGACTAATTAGCCCGAAATTCTCGCATTTAGACGCGTCTTCAAGGTCGGATTTTAAGGTTAATGCATAATAACGAATCAATTCAATAAAAGGGTTGCCAATTATAGATCAATTAAGTGGTCAAATTCAAATGTTTTGATGGTTGTGCAGCAATCAGTAGCAGGGAAGAAGGAGCAGCAATTGAGTCTTGTTCAGGAGACCTTATAAGTAATTTGAGTCGGGATTTAGACAGGAAAGAGCCTTGGCTCAGTTGGTTTGTGTGTGTGTGTTTAAAGGTTGAGCCGCCCATGGTTGCCGGTTCGATTCTCGTTAGCAGCGGCAGATATGTTTTTTTTTTAACAGAGGAGAGGGATGGAAAGGGGAACTAGTGGGCCGGGTTATTGAGTCTGGGCCTGTTGATTGGGCTCCAGTGGCTGGGCCTTGGGTGGTTTGGGCTCAATGCTTGGGCTCCAAAAATTAGAAATAATAAGGATGGGTTCAAGTGAGTGTGTTAATAAATATATGTATATATATATATATAGGCTAAGTATATACAAAAAACCTTCCAAAATGAAGAAACCCCCACAAACCCTTTATGTGGCTTTCATTGTTCCACCTCACCATGTCTTTTAAGATTATTATATTGTTTAGAAGGGTAGAGTTGTCATTTACTCTCCATGGAAATCTTTGAAATCTGCCAACTTTGTACTATACCTGCTTCAATTTCCATCAAATATGCACGTTCATCATTACCTCACACAACCCCATATCTTTCCCCCCATTTCTAATATCTCTTTCATCTCTTTGCTTCTTCTTCAACCCTCATTTACTCCTCTCATTTAATCTTCTCCCTTCATTAACTCCCCTGAATCTTCTTCTCCCCTCATTAAATCTTCATGTTATGGAATCGAATCAAGGAGATCCGTCTCATTTATTAAGCCCTGATCATGGGAATAATTATGTCCCGCTTGATTTTCAAGGAAAATCCCCTATTGCATCAGAATCAGAGCAACAGAGTGACGATGATGGATCAGAAGGTTTGTTCATATTTTATTAACAGCGATTATTTTTTTTTATTTTAAAACCCTATGATAAGATACAGACACAAGTTATTGTCTGATCATCATCAGTAGGGTTGTTCATATGTGGTCGCGTAGCTTTTTTTATGTTATTTTTTAGGCTAAGACATGGATTTTGTTTTTTATATCATAAGTCGTTTTTGTTACTTTGTACAGGACTTAATGTGGGTTCGTCATCTGTGTTAATGAACGTTGATGAAAATCACTATGAAGCAGGGGATGCAATAGGTAAGTTATTTTTGGAAAACATGTGACTATAAATAGTTTGTGTTTTGTGTGTTTGTTTTATCATGCATGAGCTATTGTTTGATGAAGCATTATGGGAATTTCCTAGAGTTTTGTGCTGACTAATGTTTCTTCATAGTCAATTTTTTATGATAACCTGTGTGCTGATGAATCTTTTTTTAACGTACGTAACACACGCTTGCCTTTGCAACCGCGCACAGTAGTTGTTAATATTTCTTTTTTTTTTATGTGTTTTCATGCAACTTTTAACTGCAATGTTTGCTGTGTAAACAGTTTATATAAACGATTTGATATGTAGCAGCTTTTAACTTAACTTGTTTTGCACAGGTGAAGCTGAAGATATCGAGCCGTACTATGTCATTTCAACCCCTAATGGGACCCAATTCTGGATCCCGAATGTGAGCCCCCGGTACGTGCCTGTTGTTGATCAGACTTTCCCCACGTTCGAGGCAGTAATGGCCATGTACAAGGAGTATGCGCAACAAGCTGGCTTTTCAGTTAAGAAGGGACAAACTAAGGTTTGGTTGGGTACCCCGACACACAAGTACCTTCGTTGTTGCAAATACGGTAAACCTCAGGTTAATAAAACCTTTGACACTCTAGACGAATCTTCTGTTAAACCGCGTAGAACTTCATTCAGCCTTTCAAACTGCCAAGCCCATGTGTTAGTGTCAATTACTTGTGGTGGTTCTTGTTTTAAAGTTATTCGTTTCAATGATGTTCATAATCATCAGCTTTGGGATAAAAATAACCTTGATCTTGCTAAGATTTCTCGGAAACTTTCTTTCTCTACAAAACAGTTTATTCATAATATGAGTCTAAACCGTGTTGGCCCCGTGAAAGCTCATAGGTACTTAGTGTCTCTTAAAGGCGGCCACCATAACGTCAATGGTACCGCGGTTGATTTCAAGAATTTTAGTAACCAACTAAGAATTTGGATCGGTGAAAGGGATTCGTCATTGTTCCTTGATCGCTTGCGTGATCGGCTTGAAAATTTGCCAGATTTTTTTTTTACGACTTTGTTGTGCGTGATGGTAAATTACACTCTGTTTTCTGGGCGGATGAAATTTCGAAACTGAACTATAAGGCGTTCGGTGATGTCTTAGCCTTTCATGCAACCTACAACACAAACAAGTATGTTGAACTATTTCATAGCTTAACGTGTGTTACAACTTTTGTTGCAGTCAGTGTTAGTGACTTCTTAACATACGTATCTTTATATAATGTTTCAGGTACAACATGGTGTTTGTGCCTTTCACTGGTGTGGACCACCATAAACAGTGCGTTACTTTTGGCGCAGGATTGATAATTAATGAAACTATAGATTCGTATGTGTGGTTGCTTGAAAGCTTTTTAAAAGCTCATGGTTCACAGCCTCGTGTAGTCTTGAGTGATCAAGACCCTTCAATGATGCAGGCTGTACCACAAGTGTTCACTGAGGCTCGCCATCGGCTATGTATGTGGCATATAATGAAAAAACTACCTACAAAGGTAATGTTTTCTATTCTATTTTTGCCTTCGTTTTGGAAGGTTTATACACATATAGTCGGCTACTAATTTATTAGTTTTTTTTTGTTGTTTTTTTTTTTTTTTTTGGTTTTGTTTTTTTATACGCTTGCACCTAGGTGGCTGGAGCTGTTTTGGAAAACACTGAGTTTCGTTCTTGCATTCATAAACTCGTTTGGAACATTTTCATTAAACCGGCGACGTTTGAAGCTCGATGGCATGCGCTAATAGAGACATTTGGTCTTCAAGAAAATCAGTGGTTGAGCGATATGTTTGCAATGAAGGAATTATGGGTGCCGGCCTATTTTAGGGAAATTCCAATGTCTTGCTTGATGAAAACAACATCAAGAAGCGAGAGCTCCAACAGTTCGTTTAAAGTCAATTCAACCAGTGCAAACACACTCGTTCAGTTTATGTTGTGTTATGAATCTCGCCTAGATAGTCAGCGCTACCGTCAGCGGGTTGCTGAGTACAAAACCTCCTCGACAGTCTTTGTTGGGTCTACTGACTTAGCAATTGAGCAGCATGCCTTTAGTCTATACACAAATAATGTCTTCAATGAAGTAAAGAAGGAGATAGTGAAGGGGAAGTTTTCCTGCTACATATCAAATGTTGACGAACAAGACAACATGCCTGCCGTAATCTCTGTCACACAACTTGACAAGCGTCGTGATGTCACCAATGTTTTCCAGGTACCCTATTTTGAAGCCACTAGTACTTAGTTTTCTGAAAACTGTTAGAATATATTTGTTTTGTTACATATGTTAAAAAAATTCTGTTACATGTGTTACAGATATATGTGTATAGTTAAAAAAAGCAATAGGGGCTCTGCTGTTAATTCTGTTTTTTTTCCCCAGTCCAGCCTTTCTATTCTGTTATTTTAGTTTACAAAACTGGCCTTGTTACATATGTAAACTATTTTTTTTTGTTGAAATAGGTGCGATTTGATAGCCTGGATGCAACGGCAGAATGTTCATGCAGGTGTTTTACCCGTCTTGGCTACCTTTGTCGCCATGTGTTTGCGACTTACATGATTAAGAAAGTTGACCGCATCCCTCAACAATACGTTGCTGATAGATGGTTACGTGATACTCTACCGAAGAAAGTGTTCTCCATTTGCATCCGTTATGGTGTTGACACCCATCCAGGTTCTCTACTTAGGAATGAGATTCTTGAACTTGTAACTGAATGTGTCGATGTTGCTAGGACAGATGAAAGCACGTTAGCGGACTTGGTTGAGCAGTTGAAATCAATCAAACTCAACCTGTTATCAAGGGAATCTATTTCTGTACTACCCCCTGAAGACAATGAAGCTGTTGTCGAGGACATAATTGGCCAACCGGCTGATGTTGACATTGTTGTTGCTAACCCCTCTGTTGCACGCAACAAGGGTTGTGGGAAACATCGCAGATTGGCTGGTCCTGGTGAGAAGGCCATATCAAAGCGTCCCAAAATGCCCAAAGCGCCGCGTCTATGCAACAACTGCCATCAATATGTCACAGATCATGATGCAAGGAACTGCGAGAAGGTTGCGGCAATGAAAAGGGCCAAGGAGGAGGCGGCACGCGGCCGCCAAGCCTAGTACATGATCTAGGGTACTCGGGGGGGAGCATAAATCAGGATAAACCTTTTTGAACCAGGTTATACACTGGTAACAATTACAACCAGATGCAGGAACTGTTTTGTTACGTGTGTAACATGGTTGTCATGTTCAATTCTGCACCCCCCCAGCTCACTAGCTTGTCTTTTTTTTTTTATAACTTATGGTTATGTGAACAATTTATCCACTAGACATGCCATTTTGTGTTTTATAATGTAGCATGAAATGTGGTTTTTATGCCAATGTTATTGTGTGTTTTACAAGGGTTGTTGGGTACATTGGAAACCAAAAAGGCCTGACCACTGTCACCTTTTTAAAGGGTAGTTGTGGTATGGAATAGGATATTTTTTAAGTGTGATAAAAATAATAATATTTTGAGAAGTACAAAGTACAAAAAGAAGAGAATATAATATTAACTTAACTTCTATCACTTTTTTAATAGTGATTTGACATAAAGGTAAAGTACAACAACCACCACAAATTTACTTCTTACCACCTACCAACCTACCCCCAATTAAATAAACTATTTATGGCCCCTACTATTTATATCCACCCCTATTTTACCTTCCACCCCTTACATGGCAAATTTGCATAACAAATCTACAAATCAAATGGAGAGCCCTTCAAACACTCACGCAGCTAAACGCCAAAAGATCGAAGATGAAGACGAGGTAACTTCCAAAGAAACTGATGCGCTTGCCTAAATGAAACTCAGTGAGGAAGTAGGCGCTGATGGTGCACAACATGGTGCTAGTTCCAAAGATACGAAACTATGTAAGAAAGGGGTCAACGACACCACGATGGTAGATGATTCTGATAACAACGTAACCTATAAACGAGATGCAGATATGGACATTGATGGGGAAGGTTCAAGCACGACTGCGTACTCGGTAACTAAATCGGACGTAAAACGAATAGGTGGGGAATGTACAGGAGCTGAGTACGACCATGAGTTTTGTGGTTGCCCTTTGTGTCCAAATTCCCCAAAGACTCTCGCTCGGTGGGCAAACCACAATCCGTGGGAAGGTGAGGACAGTGAACAGTCTGAGCTGAGCTTCGGAGCTCAGTATGGTACTTTCTCGCCATGATTCGGGCCAAACTAACAACGTTTATGTTTTCTATATTTCAGTGTATGTGTTGTTTTCTATTTACTTTTTAGGCACGACATGGAAGTGCCCCTTGTAAACTGTTTGACCCTCGAACTATGTGTTATGTATGTAACAGAATGTTTGTCATGTTGTTGATATCTTTTAACTGTGTGTTATGTGCTATCCTAGAAAGAAACACAAACCCTACTCATAATAGTGGAAACATTTTTAACACATTAACATATGTAACATGACATACATTGATGGTACTGTGTGTTATGTATGTAACAGGATGTGTCTTGTTTTATGAATAAACTTTGGACTGTGTATTATGTGGTATCCTAAAAACCATCTACAACCCTACTCAAACTAGCGGGAACATTTTTAACACATTAACATATGTAACATGACATACATTGATGATAATGGAAAACAGTAAACATAACCATGTCCGCCCGATATTACGGTCTTAAATTACAGATAGAAGATGCTGTATATGGTTAATATATATTACATTCATAGATAGTATCCCCATCAAAATATTATAATGTATAGAACCCTAGCAGGTTAGTACTGTTTAAACTACACATACACTGGGGCATGTTAAACTACACAAAAGACACAGTAGGTTACTTAGTAAATAAATGTCATACATGCATCCCAAAAGACAGTTAAAACATGCTGTTCCCCGACCCCCTCCAGTTACTTCCTAAGCGCTGCGGCAGCCTCCACCTGCCCTTTCTTTGTATTAACCGCTGAACGCAAGATATGTGCCGCATACTTCGTCCGCAATTTCTTTATATCCCCGTCCTTGGCGCGCCAATGTTTACTGAAATTGCAGTCAAAAGGCACATTAAGCCCCATGAACTTCTCCATGTGTCTCATCAGGTAGACACCACAATCGGTGGCATTGCCAGCCGTAGCCCATTCCACATCCAACCTGTGTATCTCTGCCCCTCCAATCAAAGCTGCCTTCGGATGATTCATGTTTTTTAGAAACGTCACAAACATGTGCTTCTGCAAATAAATTAACAGGTTGTTACATATGTTACAAAGGCTAACAAAACATTGGATAGCACAAAAACAACTTACGTATTTATGGACCGTATCTTTCTTGTGGAAATCTATGTGATCCTTGCAGCTACGCCTCCCTCGCTTTTTGTCATTATCAATGAGGATGATTGCAATGTTTTTCAGCTCGAATACCAACAAGTAGAAGTGGGCCCTTTCCAGTATAGGGAAGAAGACGATATCAAATTTCTTGAAGTCATGGTTCTTCTCATAAGATGGCACCGAAGCGACCATAGCTGCCGAAAACCTTGCCATCCGTCTATTCTCATCACAGTTCTTGTCATTAAGCATCCATGGAATCTATTTTTTGTGTTTTAACAACCAACAATTGATATATAAATATAAAAGATAAGAATAGATATATAAATTAACAATCATGCAAAACTACATGTTTTGGAATTAACATACCACTGCCTTTGTGTTCACAAACAAGCGAAGAGATGACGCTTCCGATTTCAACCTCTCCTCGTAGTTTAATACGTCAACCCAACAATCTATTATCGCATCTAACACCTGCATGCCTGGCTTCAAAGTTTTGAACATGCTACGCGTTGCCTCCACATGAGTTAAGCTTCTAAATAACACCTCACTATAAACACACAGCAAAACAGATGTTAGAAGGCAGTTTTTAACACTTTTTACAAACAATTATGTTGGACTTAAAAACTAAAAATTATATTACTTGGCAAGTGCCTTATCTACTTCTTCTTGAGGTATTTCTACGTTCTCTACGACCTCCCCGCGTTCTAGCCTGGATATTAACAAACAGAAATGATACGTTACACATGTTACAAAATACAAAAAAATCGTTGGTAAGCATATTGATGGATAACGTTACCTATTCTGTTTCGCCACCCTCCTCCGGGCATCCTCACCACACAACATATACAGCGGGTCCTCGTCCATGTAAACATACTTCCACATAGCATCGTCATCCTTTGTCACCCCCTCTGTTAAATCAACCCCCCTTATGTGAAAAGGTGACTTATGAACATAAGTCACATTCCTTTCGCGTAGGGGGTTTCGCTTGGCTGCATCCATCTTTGCAATCGCCTGTTGACGCATCGCCAGCGTCATATGGTCATCATCCATTTCTCCACCCAAACCATACTCATTGTATACATTGTTTTGCGCGTCATATGAACTAATAGGAGACACCATTGGAAATACCGCTGTGGTATCGCTTACTGATGCACCAACTCCATCCGCATCTGCAACATTTTTCTATTAAATTACAATTAGCGGTGTGGATTTACCCATACTATCATTGGCCTTCTCCTTTCCACGTGCCTTGCTTGCATCCAATCCTTGCTCCCCAGACGTATGTGCACACTCTGTAACACATGCAACACGGTACATCAGTATGGATGTTTACCAGTGGTATGGTTTAAAAACCAACCATACCCCTACCTGGCATTGCAGGCAAGTCCAAAACATTAGATTCTGCCTGCGGACCCACACCAGCAGACCCTGTAACATACGTCACAACCATTGTTAGATATAACTCTGAATCTGTTTATATGTTTGAATTATCCTATCACGAACTTGCACTTTGTACCTGATTCACAAAATGGCGCGTTCATTCCGGTTCCCATTTTTGGAGAAGGAGCCAAAAATTCTGTATCATACGTAACATTTTAGACTCATAATTTTGTTAAAAACCTAACTCAAAACCTGAACCCCGCTGACCTTCTTCTTCTGGCTGTGTTAGGCCAAAGCTAAAACTTGGTCCATCATTTCCATCTGATCTCGTCATAAATGGAAGTATCCAGGAGCATCCTGTAAATGTAAGTTAAACCACATTACTTGACTACTGTGGCAAAGGTAGTAATATATTTCATTTGTCTGTAGCTTACCCGCGCCTGTGTCTTGACCTCCTTCATTAGCCTGTGAACTCCCATCTCCCAACCCTGACCTGTCCGGTAAGTTTTCTGTAGGTGTTATCACCCCAAGGCCTGTAAAATCGAAGTCCCCGTTCATCATTGTCTATCTAACAAGTTCCATACCTTTTACATAAAAATCATAGTACATTACCTGTTTGTTGTGCTTGTTCATCTTCTTTCGCAGCATCAAAAAACTCACTTGGGGCATCCATGGTGTGGGCCGCAGCCTCTGCGCTTGCTTGGGAGTCTGCTTCACATCATGTAACAACATAGGTAAGATTACAAATATTCCATATGAATGTATGCTCTTACGAACTGTTACACAACATACCTCGCCCATCATTCTTGTATGTGGACACTTCTGCATCAGCTGTACAAATCCCTTCACATCCTGACACTAAATATAAGATTGCCAGTAGAATCTGAATATTGTGTGACCCTTCTTTACTACTGTGAAATATTGAAACTTTCACAAACATACCTGTTTTGTCATCTTCCATCTGCACATCTACTGGTGTTACCCCACCGACACTGTCATCTTGAATTTCTTCAACCGCCACTTCTTCGGTTAGATCCCCGCCTTAACATAATGTAACATACGTCACAACAACAGAAAAACACACACTTAAGTTTTTAGGATTTTGTTAAATGCACACCTAGCCCTTCGTTGTTGGTGGGCACCTCAACTTCCATTCCTGAAACATTAGTAACACATTAGAATAACAGTTTTATTTTTTTTTTGATTTGTTGTATATGATGTACAGGTTTATTAAAAACAACTCAGGTATACCTAGTTCATCATTTTCTGTTTCTACCACTAATTCCTCTTCAGTAGCATTTGGTACCACATCGTCCAACTCATCTTGCACATCTAAGGAAATATTATTAGTAAAATACCCCCCACTTTGACTTGGTTCACACTGTGCGTATTTTAACAGATTTAGACGGTTTGTAGTCTGATTACCTCTTTGTTGTGTTCCATCGCTTCCTGCTAACTTCTTATCATGTGTCCCATCTTCACACACCTCTGCAAATTCGCTTGTTAAATTCTTTGCAAGATCTTCATTTCCTGTTACACATGTTAATTACATAAGCATCTGCTGTTAACACATGTTAATGAAGTGTCCATTTTAAGGCGGCCTTTTTTCTCACCAATTCCTGACATACCACCAGTATTGTATTTGGCACTGTCATGCAGGGTCTTCCTGTATTGGCTAAGAATTGGACTCTCAAACGCCCCTCTGTCGTCTGACGTGCCCTCAGTTTTTCTCGTTTTTGATCGTGTCAATGGCGACCTGTGCAGGGCCGTATCACCCAAGTTCAAACAATCATCCTCCCCTACACAATAGGATTCAAATTAAAATATTTCTGTGGGCATTTGAGAAAACGTATACTCAACTGATTTCCCTGTTTACAAAATCATTTAGAGGATATAAAGAAACTGACTTACCTACTCCAATGCTTTTCCCTTTACTTATTGAGTCCAACACATTGCCGATTTGTGCATCAGTTGTTACGCGCGCAACAGAAGAATCCACATTCGCCTTCCCAATTTCGTTAATAAAAGCATCGTACTTTGACTTTACTGCAACAACTTCTTCTCTACCTGGATAATCTTCACATAACTTACTGATGGCGAATTCAGCCCTTCTTTTGGTTCTAATCATCACATCTAGCAAATCCACAACCGCTGATACCCTCCCCTGTTTATGATAGGATGATCAGGATACAATCAAATGTAGTTCATGAATTATCTTTTGGTAATACATTAAATGTTACCAACCTGGACGCTTGGTTGATCTAACCCGACATTCACATCGTTGTATGTAGACAAAGCTTTTAGCGTTCCCCTTCCAAAACCACCTCCATTTATTTCCAGTTTTTCTCGGTCTCTTAACCTTTGGAATGTCCAGAAACTCATAGGATCCAAAGAAGTATCAACATCAAGCCCGTTACATTTAAAACTATCCACGTATAAAAGCTAGAAATTGAAGATCGCTTAATTTGTTAGTAACAAGTAAACAAACAGTGACACTAATAAGAAACTAATTAAAACTTAACATGCGTAAATAGCAACATACGCCCGGTAAAAGGTGGATCAAAACTGTCTCGTCTCCAACCATTCTTACAATTCTTTAGTACCTCAACTACTAACTCACACCAGTCCATACCAGCAAAATCCAAGTCATCCGTAATATACTCGAGTATGTTATCCTTGAGACTGCCTTGTTTGTGGCAGTCAATCATGATAGTATAGAAGCACATTATAAAATCCAAACGGAAATTAGAATCATCCTCACCGTTTGACTCCTTTTCAATCATGTCCACCATTTGCTTAGCAGATATAAATCTTCTTGGGGGGTACCTCTCTCTCCATTGGGCTATGCCTTCATCATGCGCTTCCCTACGCTCCAACGCATTGAAAGACACCCCTCCAATCGGTAACCCAAGGACCTTGTGCACGACTTCAGCATCAATGCAAATTTTTCCAGATGGCACAGTCAACTCTAAACTTTCCTGGTTGAAGTTATCTACAACATAATGCCCTAGCTTCGCCGGTATCCCATCCATTTTTAGATTTAGCAACCTTCCCAACCCCATATCCTTCACTGCTAAACGTTGTTCGTCACTTAAAATCTTTATGCATCTTGTTAACTGTGTTGGTGATGATCTAGTACGTATCCCTAACCATTCATTCAACTTTGACTTTTTTCGTTGCCTACAAGGTTCAAGCGCATCATTCCCTGTTTTGTCTACCTTCTTCCGTTTTTTCGCCTTCAATGCTCTCTCTTTTTTCCCCCTGTCTATTTTCGCTGAAACTTCTAATGCTCGTGTTTTTGCTCGTGTTATCCTAACCGGTGCAGCCGAAGACAGATCACACACAGGGATTGGCTGCTTATCTGTTACATATGTAACAGTTATTAGTTCAAACTAACTTTGACCCAGTATCAATTTACATAACTATTTAGTGTTCAACATCAGCGCACCTTTTTTATTTCTTGTCTGAGTTGCACCAAACGCTATATTTGTGTCTGTTTTTACATAACATACAATACCCAATGTAAGCAACTTATTGCTAAACGAGACGATAACACCTATTTTTAACCATATATCACTGAATATATTGGAAAACCACAAAACACCTAACCTTTGGTTTTCGCCTTTTGACGACGACGGCGGTTAGAGAAAAAGGACAACTTTTCCTTCTGTGGCTGCACACTTGAATCATCATCATCAGACTCCACTGCAATTGACCCTCCTGAATAATCATTATCAGAACCTTCATTCGATGATGGTCCGGATTCCTCATTATAGGAAGTTTGCACCGTCGACGGCCCTGGATCATCATTATGAGCCGAAGCTTTGCCAACTCCTTTACGCAGCCTCTTTAGGTTGATAAGTGGCGTATCCGAGTCATAGTCTACATATTTTAAAAAAATGGAACTCTAAATAAATTTACAGCAGCCTATAAATACATTACTAGGATTAAAAAATAATTTATCTTCATTACTATCCATAAGTTCCTGTAACACTTACCTAGATGACGTTTTACATCTTCAAACTCACTAGCTGATAATCCAATTTCCTTTCCATGCCGGCTTCTTGTTGTGTCATCAGACAAAACGACCAATTTTCTTTTCCTCCTGTCCCAAACATTATATTTGTTACGCTTTCACGAGGGGTATCACATTTTAAAAACTACAATCCAGTTATCCACTAAATAAATAATAAATGCTAACAACTCTACTTATGAAAGTCGAAAAAATCCCCATTAATTATCTGTTTTTACACCATCAATTTTATATCCCTGATTTTTCATGAATATCTTGTAGGATATACGAGAAACCCCAATTTTAAACAGTAAACGGACAGAAAACAACGAGCACCGTACCTTTTAGATGATTTCTTAGACCCCAATCGTCGGCTAAAGGAAGATAACGTCCACATAAACGATTTCATCGTTACCGGAGACAAAAAGTGTACAGGGATGAAGGTTTGAGGAAGAAGAACGAGAGAGAGTATGAAGGGTACAGGGATGAAGGAGTCTGATGATCCTTCAAATGGAGAGAGAACAGGGATGAAATTTTGAATTTGGGATGATGGTATACGAGTAAGTGAGAGGGAAAGAGGTTATTGAATGAGAGAGGGTATGAAGTGACTGATGTGCAGATCCATGCAGTTACCAACACCTTTGGGGTGTCAAATTACCCATATGCCCTTTTTTGTACTTCTCACTATTATAATATTAACCATTTAATCCTCACCATTGATCTAGATTGATCAATGGTTGACATTGGGTTTAGTGGGTTTCTTCATTTTGGAAGGGTTTTTATTTAATCCTTGCCCTATATATATATATATATATATATATATATATATATATATATATATATTTCTTTACCATTAAATAAAATCTGAAATTTTTTATTATTATTATTATTATTATTATTATTATTAATATTATTATTATTATAAAAGAAAAGTGACGGATGTCACAGCATCCCCTACTTTTAGAAACTTCGTCCCGAAGTTATTAGAAACATAGGGTTATGGATGTTTGGGTAAAAATTAAGGTAACCGTGGTTTGGAAAAATTCGAATGATTTGGATAGGAGGTTTGTTAGGTGTGAGTTAAGAATTGGATTAGGTTCGTCTCGAATAACAAGGAGAATAAGAATCTAGTAAACACTAAACTTCAAGTTTTAGGAATCCTAAAATAAATGTATAAGTTGGTTGACTATAGAAAGACTAAATGAACTACCAAGTAAGTAGGGTTTGTTCCTGGTTCGACTTCCAGTCTCACTTTCGATGCGTCATTAGTGTTTATATATAGGGTGTACCGCAGCTAACCCACCACACCTTTGATACATCGAAAACGTACTTGACGTCTACCAAAAACTCTAATAGAATTTCACACTACCCTAACGTACCTGTAAATTCATGATTACGTTCCGGACCGGAATCATCAATTTACCTTACATTAGGGTTTTATGTCCTTCTATGATCCTAATCTAACAACACATTAAAACAAATAAGTTTCACAAGAATCTGACACAATAATCACGTTGGGTTGCAATGAGACGTTTATCAACGAAATAAGACTATGTAATAATGAGGTCAACTACATTGGTTTGCAACGACTTGTAAGCATAACAAAATTTAAGTATGGGCTACCACCCATCCGGGGAGCCCTTTAAGTATGAATGCTACTTTCATTAATGATGTTCTATGTCTCTCCTAATAGCACTAGTTGTCCTTTATCTACTCATGATTCCATGGACGCTAGCTTTTCGGTCATACAGGTATCCTTTGACAAAAGCCACTTTATATCAGAGTGCGATTGGTGCTTTACAATACTTAGTCTTTGCTCGACCCGAGAAGCTAATGCGATAAAAAAAGGTATCACATTTCTTACAAACACCTACTGATCGTCATTGGGTTGTAGTCTAGCGTATTTTACGGTATCTTTGGGGCACGGTTTATCATGGATTGTGTATTTGTCGATCTGATAGTAGTGATCTTCATGCTTATTCAGATGCATGTTGATTGGGCTGGGTTTCATGATGATCATTAGTCGAATACTAATATTGTGTTTTTCTCAAGCCAAACCGTATCAATTGGAGATCCAAGAAACAACACATTGTTGCCTGCTCTAGTACAAAGGTTGAGTATCGCGCCTTAGCTCATACTGTTGCTGAGATTAGATGGATGATGTCATTATTATAGGAGCTATATCTTACTTTATCATGTCCACCATCTCTTTGGTCTCATAATATTCGTGTTACTTATCTTGCTTTCAATCCAATATTTCATCAATGCACGATACATCTTAAGATTGACTTGCATTTTATTCGTGACATGGTGTTGGCTCAACTTTACGTGCTCGTTATGTGTCTACTTCATTACAGCTTGCAGATATTTTGACCAAATGGTTGTCTTCGGCTCGTTTTGACACTCTACAGTTCAATTGTTATGTTGTTGCGCCACGTTCGGCTTGAGAGGTTCCCTTTTGTACATTTGCTTACATGATGATATGATTCAGATGAGTTTTGAGTCTTATACCATGAGATATTTGAAACTACCTCATAATATATGAATGGTTTTGATGTGAAACACCTTGTTAGCCAAGTTACTATGAATCATATTTTACTACTTTGATAAATGTTGTCATGATGTGAGATGTACGTAGACAAATGAAGATAAGATGGTCCCATACTCTCATTGACCAAGCATGTTACACGTACATGATTTGTTAAGGGGTATAAATCTTTTTAGTATTTGTGGCTGACATGTATTGCTTATTATTTGCGAATCCTTAGCTAATTGGTGATCATTTAAAGTCCATGTGCGTGACCCCTGTACACATATTTTGCTTTCACTACCAGTCTACCACTATATGTCTAAAGTCACAAACGTCGATTTAAGTAATTGCATATACAACAGAGCACCTTATACAACAATATTCGAGTATTAAATGGTTTAAGTTTAGTAAATTTTACAGTGAATACTTAAATCTTTTAATATACGGCATATCAATAATAGATACATCCATCAAAACCTGTATTTCAAATTCTGAGTTCAACAAAAAGTCAACTTTGTTAAACAAGAAAGTCAAACTTGTTAAAATACTCTAAATTACATAGGGTTATGGCTCAATGTGAATTCATATATTTGTTGGGTTTTGTGGAGCCTTGATTTGGGCTTCGATTAGTAGACAATTAAGTGGCAGACTAATTAAATTGAAGACTTGGCCCGTTTTATTTAATTAGCCCATTATTAGTTTTTTTGGTGATTAAGTAGTAAACCTTAATCTATATTTATAAATAAGCATCTTGTACTTGTAATCCTCATTACGAGTGAGGCAGAAAGCAATAATAAAATATACTGGTTGCTGCCCGTGGACGTAGGTCAACTGACCGAACCACGTAAATCTCGCGTGTTCATCTTCGTTTATATTTCCCTTCCAGTTTCGTTTGTGTTTGGTGTGTAGTGTGAGAGATTGGATCCTAACAATATTATCCTATTATATATTGTCAACTGTCCCCACCCTTGTGGTGGAGTGATAGAGACAAATGGCTCTTGTGTCACACCCTCAAAATCCACTTGCGGAATTTTACCGCGAGGCGCATGACAAACCAGGATCCAAACCAACGATCACAATAAACAAGTCTAAATGTAATTAATGCAATACCAAAACATAGTTTTAAAATCCCGTTTACAGCGGAAGCTTATTCAAAATAAAGTTCAACATAAATAAACCAAGTTCAATGTTTGTGAAATTATGCAACTCTATCTAGACGCCGTGCAGACGCGTGCGCCCTAGTTCCCCTGTGCTACCTTAGCGACCTGAGAAAACATGTAAAAGTTTACGTCAGCACAAAAATGCTGGTGAGTTTACAGGTTTCAGTTCAAGTACCAAGTTCACCTGTCCATACTATAACAAAATAGAAAACCAGTATACGCTAGCTAGGCGTACGTTTTGTTACTACCACGATTGGAAAACCATTACTAACACGTATACCAGTTTTGTGCCCGAATAGTTCCTGTTGTTCCTGTTGTTCCTGTTTGAGACAATATGCACTCGCCCGGCCCTCCAAGCCGACGAGCGGGGTTGGTCACTCCCAATAGCGCTATTCACATTTCCCCGTTGTGCAAACCCGCACATTCATGGTTCCCCCCGGGACTTCCAAAGATCGTGTAGTATACGTTAGAACCCATAGTATGACAGAATTTACCAAACAATCGTTTTAACACATGTTTTCTCCCCCGAAAGTATAAAACCAGTTTAAAAGAGGGGCCGTAAACTCACCTTAAGTTGCTTTACTCCTAATCCCGAGTAAACTCAGCTGCTATGTTAGTCCCGTACCGTGGCGACCTTGGAATTGCAAAAGGATGATGATTAGACCTTGAAACCTTGTGTTTTTGATCAAAATCGCCTTCCAGAGGTTGTTTAAGTGTGTGGGGCGGTTATGGGACGACTAGGGTTAGTATTAGTGAGTTTAGGAGGTTAAGTGTTGTATTTATAGGCGTTTCTAGTCGTCCAGCCCGTTCCATGCGATTATGCAGGTTTATACGCGAGTAGGGTGCCTAATCGCATGACTATTCATGCGAGTAGCCCTACTCGCCTGTAGGCATCTGCCTACTCGCCCCAACAGCATGCGATTAGGCTATCCCCAACAGCCTAATCGCCTATAGCCCCACAGAAGGTGTGTTTTGCGCGTTAAACCCCGTTTTAACATATGTTAATGCATATTCATGTACCGACAAGTCACATAATGATTGTAAACACATAACACAAGTAAATACACATATTTACACTCGTTCACCAATTCCCGGGACTCGAGACTCGTACGTTCCGTATGCCCTGACGATCCTACAAATCGTCACCGTTTGTACACTTGGTTAAGGACTGACATCTACCGAACCTCTAGACCAACATCCAATGATCTTCTAGACTAACCAATAGTTCCCGAACCATAACCCGACTTAACTAACCCCGTTAAGTACAATATACGCGTGACTCGCTAAGGTAGACTTTCATCTAGACAACGTTGTTAACCCGAATTTGCCAGGTGTCACATCATCCCCACGTTAAAAGAATTTTCGTCCCGAAAATTGCGTAAGTAACAAAAGAAACAACGAAGGGAATAAACAAACAGATAGGAATCAATAGAGAGTAGAAATCAAGAGAGAGATTTACCCGAGGTGTCACATCATCCCCACGTTAAAAGGAATCTCGACCCGAGATTCATTCAGCTGCCGAAGAGACATGTCTCGACTCGAACGCTTCCTTAGGAAAGAGATGAGGATACTTAGACTTCATCTGATCCTCCCGTTCCCATGTATATTCCGGTCCCCGGTTCGAGTTCCACCGAACCTTAACGATACGAATCTTGCTGTGACGTAGGCTACGAATCTTGTAATCAAGGATCTCCACAGGTTCTTCCACAATCCGAAGACGATCATCAACCTTGATCTCTTCTAGTGGAACGATGAGAGACTCGTCAGCCAGACACTTCTTCAAGTTTGACACGTGAAAGACGTTATGTACGTTACCGAGCTCCGTCGGTAGATCAAGTCGATATGCCACCGGCCCAATCCGTTCCAGGATCGTAAATGGGCCGACATATCTTGGATTGAGTTTGCCACGCTTTCCAAAGCGTATGACGCCCTTCCACGGAGAAACTTTCAGAAGCACCTTGTCGTTAACTTGGAACTCCAGTGGTTTGCGACGCTGATCAGCATAACTCTTTTGCCGGTCCCGTGCCGCCGCCAACCGATTTCGAATCTGTACGATCTTTTCCGAAGTCTCGTACACTAGTTCGGGCCCAGTGAGTTGACTCTCACCCACCTCAGCCCAACAAAGAGGAGAGCGGCATTTCCGTCCGTACAGTGCCTCGAACGGAGCTGCCTTGATGCTCGTATGATAACTGTTGTTGTACGAGAATTCTACCAACGGCAGATGAGCTTCCCAACCCTTGCCAAAATCGATCACACATGCCCGCAGCATGTCTTCTAAAGTTTGAATCGTACGCTCACTCTGACCGTCAGTCTGTGGATGGTAAGCCGTACTCATGTCTAGTTGTGTACCCAGAGCTTTGTGCAAAGACTTCCAGAAGTGAGAAGTAAAGCGAGAATCGCGATCCGAGATTATAGAAACTGGCACCCCGTGCTTAGAAACAACTTCTTTCAAGTAGAGACGAGCCAAACGATCCATGGTGTCGGTCTCCTTAATAGCAAGAAAATGGGCTGATTTCGTTAACCGATCGACAATCACCCATATCTTGTCGTTCCCGCTTGGTGACTTAGGAAGTTGTGTGACAAAATCCATAGTAATCCGTTCCCATTTCCATTCCGGAATTTCAGGTTGTTGCAGGAGACCCGACGGTTTCTGGTATTCCACTTTGACCTTAGCACAGGTCAAGCATTTGTTCACGTATGAGGCTATGTCCGACCTCATGTTTGGCCACCAGTAAAGTACCTTCAAATCTTGGTACATTTTATCCGAGCCAGGATGAATAGAATATCGGGACTTATGAGCTTCATCAAGAACGAGCCCACGTAGTCCCCCGAATAAAGGAACCCATATGCGTTCTGCGAAATAGTGCAGGCCATCAGGCCTTCGCTCTAGGTGCTTGTCGGCACCGTGCATGGTTTCAGCTTTAAGGTTTTCCTCCTTCAAAGCTTCTAACTGAGCAGAACGGAGTTGATCAGGTAACGACGAATGGATAGTGAGCTTCAACGCCCGAACGCGACGAGGTTTAGAAGATTCCTTCCTGCTCAAGGCGTCTGCTACAACATTCGCCTTGCCAGGATGGTACTTAATAGCACAATCATAATCGTTCAAAAGTTCAATCCAGCGACGCTGCCGTATGTTCAAGTGTTGTTGGTCGAAAATGTGTTGGAGACTCTTGTGATCGGTGTAGATGGTGCATTTGGTACCGTACAAGTAATGTCTCCAAATTTTCAACGCGAATACCACGGCACCCAACTCCAAGTCATGAGTTGTGTAGTTCTTCTCGTGCACTTTGAGTTGACGAGAAGCATACGCAATCACTTTCTCGCGTTGCATCAACACGCAACCGAGTCCATGAATGGAAGCATCACAGTAAACGACAAAATCATCAGGACCCTCAGGTAAAGACAGAATAGGAGCAGAACACAGTTTAGACTTCAGTTCTTCAAACGCTGACTCTTGTGATTCACCCCAGTCGAACTTCCTATCCTTCTGAGTGAGAGTGGTGAGGGGTTGAGCAATCTTCGAGAACCCCTGAATGAAACGACGATAGTAGCCCGCAAGGCCTAGGAATTGCCGCACCTCAGTTGGCGTCTTTGGTGCTCCCCAGTCCTTGATAGCTTCGATCTTAGCTGGATCGACATGAATCCCTAGTTCATTAACCACATGTCCTAGGAATTGAATTTCGCGTAACCAAAAGTCACACTTTGAGAACTTGGCGTAAAGCTGTTCCCGTCGCAAGAGTTCCAAAACTAACCGCAGATGTTCCCCGTGTTCGGTCTCGTTCTTGGAGTAGATCAGAATGTCATCGATAAACACAATGACAAACTTGTCCAGATACGGTTTACAGACGCGGTTCATCAAGTCCATGAAAACCGCCGGTGCGTTCGTGAGACCGAAAGGCATGACCAAGAATTCAAAATGGCCATAACGTGTTCGAAAAGCAGTCTTTGCAACGTCAGCCTCCCTGACGCGCAGCTGGTGATAACCGGACCTCAAGTCGATCTTGGAATAATAACTAGAACCCTGAAGCTGGTCGAATAGATCATCGATACGTGGAAGAGGATAACGGTTCTTGATGGTTAACTTGTTCAGCTCTCTGTAGTCTACACACAATCGGAAACTCCCATCCTTCTTCTTGACAAACAAAATCGGGGCTCCCCAAGGGAAGAACTTGGTCGGATGAAACCCTTGTCCAAGAGTTCCTGTAACTGGCTAGACAACTCCTGCATCTCGGGAGGTGCAAGACGATAGGGGGCCCGAGCAATAGGAGCAGCCCCTGGTACAAGATCAATACCGAACTCGACTTGACGATGAGGAGGAAGACCAGATAAATCATCGGGAAAAACATCAAGAAATTCGCGTACCACCGGAATGTCGTCAATCTTCTTCTCATCACTGGAGGAAACAGATAAAAGCGCCAATACGGCTGGATAACCCTTTCGAAGACACTTAAGGGCTTTCATGCTAGAGATGATGTTTAGCGAAACACCACCCTTGATACCGTACACAGAAAGAAATTCTCCATCAGGGAGAGGAATCCGAATAACCTTATCGTAACAGACGATCTCCGCGCGATACAAAGATAACCAATCCATTCCTACTACCACGTCAAAACTACCCAATGGTACCGGCATAAGGTCGATGGGAAACGTTATACCCGACAATTCTAATTGACACTCCCGAAGAACACTAGTAGCTTCAATCGTTTTCCCGTCAGCCAACTCAATAATATACTTGGTCTCTAATGGTACAGGTACTACATCTAGCAGTCGACTAACACCCATGGATACAAAACTCTTGTCGGCACCAGAATCAAATAACACGCTAACAGAATGATTATTGAGAAGAAACGTACCGGTGACTGTATCAGGGTCTTGCCTAGCCTCAGCAGCTCCAATTACGAAGGCACGTGCATTTCTGCCGCCGCCCCCGTTGTTACCATTCCCGTTGTTTCCACCCTGTTTCAGCTTTGGGCAATCCTTCTTGTAGTGCCCAGTGTCACCACAGTTGTAGCATCCCTGTTTCCCTGTAGTCCCCTGAGTAGTCGGAGCTGAACTGTTAGTCGGAGCCTGAGTCGATGGAAGTGTAACCCGACAATCCTTAGCATAGTGCCCGGTTCGCTGGCAGCGGTGACAACGGTTACTGTCGCAGTTCCCTTGGTGATGGCGTCCACACTTGTTGCATTTAGGCAGTTTTCCAGCATAACCACCCTGCTTTTTACCCGAAGACGATGAACCCCCATTATCAAACTTTTTACCCTGCTGCGTAGACCCAGATCCCTTCCCGTCGTTTTCCCACTTGCGCTTATTGTTCTCTGGAGCCTTAGCAGTCGATCCTTTCGCCGGCAAAATCCCCTCATTCACCTTTAAATTAGTCATCCTATGTGCAGATCGAACTACCTCCGCGTAAGTAGGATGATTCCCAGCAGCCACTAACCCTGCAATTTCCGGCACCAACCCTGAGACATAATGTTCAATCTTACGATACTCTGGCACGTGCAAATCGGGACATAGCACTGCCAACTCATTCCTCCTAACCGTATACTTCTCGATTTCCGACCCAGTCATCTTGAGGTTCCACACCTCATGCTCCAGCTTCTGTACCTCTTCTCTCGGGCAATACTCCCGCTTCAGCAACTGTACAAAGTTCTCCCACGGCATAGCATATGCCTCCCCAATACCCATATTCTGGGTAATACCATTCCACCAAGTTAATGCCACGTCCTGAAACAATGCAGCCGAATACTTCACCCGATCTTCTGGGAGACAGTTACACATCAAGAATACCGACTCCACTTTCTCCAACCACCTAAGCAAACTAACCGCACCCTCGGTGCCAGAGAATTCCTGGGGTTTGCAGTCCCGGAACATCTTATAGGTGCACATGGGTGGGGGTGGGTCAACAGGACCACCTGAAATGAAACGTATGAGAAACCACGAATAACGTACACAAGGTTCGCCAATGAGGCAAGGAAAACAGATAAAACAACTTACCACCACCGTTGTGCCCTAACTGAAAGGCAGCCTGGAGCAAGTTGTTCAGATCAGCCTGTGACAGGTTAATACCTCCACCACGACCACCAGCACCACCACGACCACCACCGCGTCCACCACCGCGTCCACCTCCTCGTCCTCCACGCACTCCAGACATGATTCTGGCAGAAAGAACGAGAAAATTTAGTTTCGCAGTTAAAAGATAACCACAAATGTTCACAAGATCAAAGCCAGATCCAATCCAGGACTATCCCTTTAAACTCAGAGCTCACTAGTGCTTCCATGCATTTCGTTTTATGATTTTGTGTGCACCCAAAATGATAAAACGCTCTACATGGTCCTCCAAGTGTTCTCCTAGTTCAAAGTTCAAATCACCGAACATAGACTCTTAGCTACACATCGTAATACTACGGTAGTTCATGACAAGTGCTTCTATTGGAGTACGAAAGGGGAGATGTCCGAGCCTTGGACAAATCTCAAGAGCACACGAGTTACCCCAATAGACCACACTGCCTAGAAAATAAGTAACCCAACCTAAGATAGAACGGATGATGTAACGTAGAAAGACCAACGATTTAGAGACACTCCGACAAGACCATACGTAACCCACTATAACGTTTAGTACCATGTGATCGTCTAGTGTGTGCGACTCGGCTATAGACTAGACTCTACATGCAGTCCTAGTTCACTATAACCATTGGCTCTGATACCAATCTGTCACACCCTCAAAATCCACTTGCGGAATTTTACCACGAGGCGCATGACAAACCAGGATCCAAACCAACGATCACAATAAACAAGTCTAAATGTAATTAATGCAATACCAAAACATAGTTTTAAAATCCCGTTTACAGCGGAAGCTTATTCAAAATAAAGTTCAACATAAATAAACCAAGTTCAATGTTTGTGAAATTATGCAACTCTATCTAGACGCCGTGCAGACGCGTGCGCCCTAGTTCCCCTGTGCTACCTTAGCGACCTGAGAAAACATGTAAAAGTTTACGTCAGCACAAAAATGCTGGTGAGTTTACAGGTTTCAGTTCAAGTACCAAGTTCACCTGTCCATACTATAACAAAATAGAAAACCAGTATACGCTAGCTAGGCGTACGTTTTGTTACTACCACGATTGGAAAACCATTACTAACATGTATACCAGTTTTGTGCCCGAATAGTTCCTGTTGTTCCTGTTGTTCCTGTTTGAGACAATATGCACTCGCCCGGCCCTCCAAGCCGACGAGCGGGGTTGGTCACTCCCAATAGCGCTATTCACATTTCCCCGTTGTGCAAACCCGCACATTCATGGTTCCCCCCGGGACTTCCAAAGATCGTGTAGTATACGTTAGAACCCATAGTATGACAGAATTTACCAAACAATCGTTTTAACACATGTTTTCTCCCCCGAAAGTATAAAACCAGTTTAAAAGAGGGGCCGTAAACTCACCTTAAGTTGCTTTACTCCTAATCCCGAGTAAACTCAGCTGCTATGTTAGTCCCGTACCGTGGCGACCTTGGAATTGCAAAAGGATGATGATTAGACCTTGAAACCTTGTGTTTTTGATCAAAATCGCCTTCCAGAGGTTGTTTAAGTGTGTGGGGCGGTTATGGGACGACTAGGGTTAGTATTAGTGAGTTTAGGAGGTTAAGTGTTGTATTTATAGGCGTTTCTAGTCGTCCAGCCCGTTCCATGCGATTATGCAGGTTTATACGCGAGTAGGGTGCCTAATCGCATGACTATTCATGCGAGTAGCCCTACTCGCCTGTAGGCATCTGCCTACTCGCCCCAACAGCATGCGATTAGGCTATCCCCAACAGCCTAATCGCCTATAGCCCCACAGAAGGTGTGTTTTGCGCGTTAAACCCCGTTTTAACATATGTTAATGCATATTCATGTACCGACAAGTCACATAATGATTGTAAACACATAACACAAGTAAATACACATATTTACACTCGTTCACCAATTCCCGGGACTCGAGACTCGTACGTTCCGTATGCCCTGACGATCCTACAAATCGTCACCGTTTGTACACTTGGTTAAGGACTGACATCTACCGAACCTCTAGACCAACATCCAATGATCTTCTAGACTAACCAATAGTTCCCGAACCATAACCCGACTTAACTAACCCCGTTAAGTACAATATACGCGTGACTCGCTAAGGTAGACTTTCATCTAGACAACGTTGTTAACCCGAATTTGCCAGGTGTCACATCTTGGAGGAAAGATTATGGGTTGAAGTCCAATGAGGTTTAAAAAAATAGGTGTAAAAGAGGTGTGAGAAATTAGTCATTCAAAAAAATTATATATATTGTCAACTGGGCGTTGACATGGCATTGGATAAAGGTTCAATCCTGCTCATTTGATCCTGTTGTTGCTCAAGATGAGCGATGACTTTTTTTAAACAATAATAAATAAAATAAAAAACATTAGTATTTTACATAAAATTAAAAAATTACATTAAATTAAAAAAATACACTAAAAAAAACGTCTTCTTCGTTGAAGAGATCCCTTAAGACTTTTTTATATGCTCGTTCGAAGTTTTTACACTTTCGTTTTCGTTGGAGAGATCCCTTAAGACTTTTTACACCATCAATAATGATGTTTTGCCTACTTGATCAAGTTGTAGCCTTATTACCAATACATATATGTTAAAGCACACCACCAATTCAATTTTAGTTCAAAGATATTTTCTACTACATTACACACTTATTCTTACATAAATACTGAGTGATATATGATTCAAGGGTCCTATGGCATTTATATGTATTCGTTATTATTTAGTTCTCATGATTCTCACAATATTTAGACTTCTCAAGTTAACTCTTTCATATTTATACATACACATACCCACTTTCTTGATCATTTGCGTGGAAGATAGTTATTGCTATATTCAATACCAAGTTAGAAATCCATGTATTGTGTACTAATGAAACCAGAAAACAGGGCCGTCTCTAAGAATTCAAGTGCCTAGGTCAAGCCGTAAAATATGTGCCTTTTAGTTTTAGATATTAACAAAATAAATAATGTAAAGTACATTTTTTAAACGACGATTAAAGTAATATCAAAATGATGAATCACTTTTTCACAGTTTATTTTATCCAACAATATATTCTCGATAGCTATCATCGCGAATCCGTGAAGTTTTTTTTACTTAAGTGTTAGCAAAAAATCGGAACCAACATTAAAATAAGAGGATAAGAGATTACTTTTAAGTTATTGTTATTGTTAATCTTAAAAAAAAATAGGATGACACCACTGTAGGCGTTTTTTTCTTTATACATTGGCATATTCTAATGTTTATAATACCCCCCATCATTTTCTAGTATTTACACTATGTCATCATCTTTCTCAAAACAACGCCTTTTATACCCTGTAACACCAATACTATGCACAAATCATTTAGATTTTTCCTATAAATTCTATTCCACTGTCCACCATTGTCGCCAGTCACAATGCCCCACTAGAAATTGAGTTCAAGCCAGAAGTCCTCCCTCCACCTCTCAAAACCGGCACTGCCAGAAAGTCTTAACTAGAAAGTTTTAACTAGGGGTCAATATAAAGCAACAAAAAACAAGAATCTTGGTGTCATATAACTATAATACGTGGCACATTCAATTGTTTATTTATTAGACTGTAGTAGGGGTGAGCATAGGTCCAAATCCGACCCGACTCGAGACCCAAACCTTAGATAAAACTAAAACCGAAATCAAACCCTAACAAAAGGTTTGGTCTTCGGTTCCTTCATGCCCGGTTCTTTCAGTCTAGTGTACAAGACCCGAAGCGTAACAGCAACATCATCTCCAACATCACAGAAGTACCTTTGATTGTTATAGGTTATTAGTAGTTATTTCAGTATTTCACGATGTAAGTGTCACTTTAATCCTAGTAAAACATGTCGGTCGAGTCATAAAGATTCGATTAAGAAAATGTTCATTCATAGCTAAGTTGTAGGCCATTTGCATCATCTTATCCTAATAAACATCAGTAACGAAGCTGAAGAAACATTAATTCATGTTGAAAACAAACTTTTATTATTTCGATCTTTAAAATACTATATTGAATTTGAAAGGAACATCATGACACATGGAGTTTTGTAATTTCGTGAACTAAAAATAGACAAGAAACCCATTGTAATTCATTTGTAAGTTTCACCATCTCATACCTAGCTTGCACAAATTCTCATCAATCCGTATGTAAACACACAAAAACATAATAAAATGCAATGAAAGAAAACAATTCGAACGCATTCTAAAGCATAAGAGTATAAAACTGATAAATAAAAAACTACTTCATTGTTTGAAGTCAACAGTTGCAAACTACTTCATTTAGGACTTGAGGTCAATTCAGATTTCAGAGCTACATCTATCACTTTCGAAACTCTATTAAATCATGAATAAACATAGCAGCCTTTTAACTTAATTCAATTCAAAACAAAACAAAATTCACAAGAATCCATGATTTGGCGCCTAAAAAAACTACCAGTTAGTTTAATTAACGAATTTAGTTCGGTCCATCGGTTTTGTGTCGGTTTCACTGTGGTCTTGGACCGACCCAACCCGAGAACCGGAAGGAGCTATTTACCTGGACCGAAAACATACCCGAAATATCATACTCGGTTCGGTTTCCTTGTATTTTCGGGTCGGGACTCGGGTTTTTTTTCGGTCCGGTCCAAATCTGCTCACCCCTAGACTGTAGGGAGTGAAGGGGGGAAAGAGGAGCATGATGTGTCATGTGGTACATGTGGGGATCATTTTGTAAGACTAATAGGCGTGGGGCTGGAAGGGGGGGAGGCTTTAAGCCCAACATACCATCCCTGTTAGGCGTGGAAGGGGAAGAAACCCCTTGGGCGGAGAGTTTTCAAGGGCATGGGGGCAAGGGTGGGGTGTAGGTGGCAGCTTGTGATTGTATATATGTATATATATATATATATGTATATATATATATTTAAATTCTAACACACATTAATAATAATAATAACAAGTGTCACATGACGCTTCATCCCCCCCCCTAGAAGTCTAAAGGTGAGCGGGAGGAGGAATATTATTGGGTAAATCCGAAACCCAACACATTTGGGATGGGTTTGGGGTCGGGTAATCGGGTATGGGTCCGGGTATGGAATGTTTATTTTTTTCGCGGGTTTGGGACGGGTTTGGGATTTGATGATATACCCATTTACCCGACTCGATTACCCAATAAAGTATACATGTTTACCCGATTAGATACCCGATGTAATTTCCTATATATCTTTTAAATTATGTATTCATAATATATTTAATTGTCCATCTAGATTGTCATTTTCTTCAAAAAAAAAAACACCAATTATTTGTGTATAATATCTGTTATCTATGTCTTTTAGTCTTTTTATATGATTTAACTATTTTATATTTATGCATTGTAATCATTTACATACATATTTGATAATGCTAAATGTATTGGTTAGTAGTAACATAATAGATACCCGACAGGTTTTTAGTCAGATATACCCAATGGATAAGTTTTTAAAACTAACGGGTTCGCCCGAAACCCGCGGGCATACCCGATACCCGATGGGTAATTACCCGATACAAGCCCAACGGGTTTTGGGACGGGTTTGGGACAAGCATACCTAATCGAGTATGGGGTTGGGATTACCTAAACCCGACCCATTGTCATCCCTACTCTTCCCCGCCTCTCCCCCACCCACTCCGGACCGTCTTAGATATATATTAAAAATTTTATTTAGACATTAAATTCTTAATTTGCATGTGTATTAAAAACCATTAGTAATCAGTTGATAAGTTTACATAGGAAAAAATTAAGGTGTGTCGGTAAAGAATTCGTCGACGGATCATTGAAAGCTTTTACGGATTATATCACTTACCGGTTAGCGGCAAACTAGCCAATATTTTACCGATAGATCATCGGTGGTTGTATTACCGAAAACGTGTTTTTGTCACAACATGTGCTGTCGGAATCTTTTAAAAATATATTTTTTACCTTTTTTAGACGAAATCTTTTAAAATATATATAGCTTTTAAATAAGTGAAATTTGAAAACACACCAGACCACCCCAATGTCAATGACATTAGGTGAGGCTTAATTGGTCTCCTTGTACTTATGGACAAAGATGTGTCCGTCCACCCACACCTCTCTCACTCATAAAATTTATAGGTAAATTTGTATAAGTTACATGTGTATGTTTTTATATTTAAATTTTAGTGTGACATTGAGATATATAATCAACTTACCTATGGTCTAGCGTCCCCTTAGATGGGAAGGCACCAGAGTTTTTTTTTTTTGGTTGGATCTTAATTAATGAAATTGAAGGACCATGTAAATTGAACAAGACTTAGTATAATTTATTTGTCTAAACGAGTCATCTTGGTTGACGGGTTAAGTGCAGTTTGGAAATGGGTGGTTGGTGTGTTGAACTTATTAAAGTTTTTTTAACTTTTTTCTTAAGATTTAAGCAAGTTGACAACCCTGTTTAATTTAATAGAACCCGAATTTTATACCTTGAATTATCTCGAGGTTAATTGATTTTGATCCTAAAAATAAGCTCGTTTAGTAAACGAGCCTCAGCTTGAGCCAAAGTTTAACTTATCGGGCTCAGATAAGTAAGCCCCACGAGCCTAAACGAGCCAATTGTTTATATAATTCTATCTAATGCATGAAACATATATCTACGTAATTATTACGAAAAAAATACCAAAACGATAAATTATGCTATAGAAAAGTATTATAATAATATAGGTGTATAATAAATAATAAATGAGGTGTACTCAAGTTTTAAAATAAAGCTCTAAACAAGCCATACTTGAGCTTTCATAAGTTAAGCAAGTTGATCCTAGTGATCTCGTTTCACTGTAGTGGTGGTTAGGCCCAGCTATAAGCATGGGCAGAGTGGACTGGTGCTAAGAGCCAAAAAATCTTTTGGGGACCGCCACATTTAAACCCCAAGGCATAATTTACCATTGATTATGTTATGGGGAAGTCTGGATGATTGGATTAAGCGCTAAAAAAAAGAACAGTATTAAGCAACATTCACGTCGATACCATGAGTCCCTCACGGCTAAGACAACATCGATCTTATATTCTCCCATCTTCGAGTTCGAGTTCGACAAGATGACAACCAACAGTGAAAACATCACAATAGCAGCAATCTTCTTCAATTTTCAAGAACCAACAGTGGCGATATAGTTATTCATCTTCGTTTTCATTGGGTATAGAATATCGAGATTGTATGCATAATTTTGATATTTGATATCTTTGCTTGATTAATGATGGTTGATTTGAATGTTTCAAACTTGAAAATTAAAACTTTGATGTTTAAATTAGAAATAGAATTAGCCTTCAAAGTTTAAAGTTTAATCTTAGTGCAGGATGGAATTTACTCATTTAGATGTTTGAAACTTGAGTATTAGAGAAAACCCACTTAAATTGAGGAAACTCTGGAAACTCCTACTTCCCGAGATTTTTATTATCTGAAAAAATTAGGGCATGTAATATACATGCTTTTAAGAGTTTTGAGCCAAAAAAAATTAAAAAAACGTTGAGTGGGTTTTTTTTAAAAATAAATTAGTTTTTGTGTTACATATGTTACATGTCTGTAAAGTGTGTAACATATGTTACACAACAAAACTTATTTATTTTTTTTTAAATCAAAAAAAAAAATCCACTCGGCGCTTTTTTGATTTTTTTTAGCCCAAAACTCTTAAAAACATGTATGTTACATGCCCTAATTTTTTTCAGATAATAAAAAACTTGGGAAGTAGGAGTTTTCAGGTTTTTCTCAATTTGAGTGGTCTTAGCCTATTGTGTGATTTACTAATTTTGGATATTTAAAAGTTAAAATTTTGATATTTAGTAGTTTAGGCTTTAGATATGCAAGATTAAACATAGTATTGAAACTTTGAATATTTTTGTGTAGAAACCATGCCTTCCGTTCCCAAATACAAACACATATTGGGTAGTCAAAAACGTAAAAAGATGAAGCTATCGGAAGACAAAAGCAGGGGCGGACCTATCTCCAGGCGAGGGGTAGCACCCGCTACCCCTCAATTTTTACGGCGAAGTAGGGAATTTTTTTTTACTTGTTTTTTTAACACTCTACCCCTAGAATGTTTCTACGTGTCTCTCAAGCCTCAATAACTTTACTGAACAGTGGCGGATCCAGAAATTTTTTCTAATAATGTCACTATTTTAAACATTCTAATTTTGTAGAACCGGACATAAAAATTTTCGGGTGGGTCGGTTTGATGGTTCAGGTCAGGTAAGGTTGATCACATAATAAAATATGATATAATAATAAAAAACATCGACATTAAAAATAAAAAAAAAACGCATAATATAAATTCGATGGTCTTATGAATTTTTTTTTTAAAAAAAAAAACAATACTTAGAGTTGTTCCCTACGAGTTTTCATCTTTTGAAAACGTTGCATTACATCTTCGACCGAAACTTGTTGGAAGAACTCTTTTTCAATGTAACAAATGCAAGAATCGTTCACGATGATAGGGTTTGAAAGAATTGAAGCGTCAGTCGGTTCAGTTGGAGGCACAAAGCCACAGCCGCACATGTATGTTATTATCACTTTTTTTTGGGGGTTTTAATTAGTAAATGGCTCAATAGTGGAGTGGGCTTGGAAAATGTTATATTTGTATCTACTTAAAAATTAGAGTTAAGCTCATTTAACTGGAATTAGGTTGGGTCGAATGTAGTCACTATCGAAAAAATATTGATGTCACTCGAAAAACTATGTATACATGTATATATACAACTGAAAAAAGACTGATGTCCTGGGACTACGTCCCTATAATCATACCTCCGCCACTGTTACTGAACTTTAAAAGCCCAACCCAAGTTCTACTAAACTCTAGCTCTCTAGGTCCAAAGTTCTATATCCAACAAAAGCCAAAGCCCCAGACCAATAACCCAAGCCAATAATCCAACCCAAGCCACAAGCTTAACTCCCACCCACAAGTCCATAAACCATTGACCCGTTCCATTTATTATTTATAAGATTGAAGCCCACAAGTCTAAAGCCCAATTAGTTTGGTCAAAGTTTGAATCGGTTAAAACTAGGGGTGCAAACGAGGCGAGCCGAGCTCGAGATCTTTTAACTTATGAAAGGTTGAGCTCAAACTTGGCTCGATTCGAGCTTTGTTCATAAAGCTCGAGCTCGGTTTGTAGGTAGCCTTTTCAGGCTTGGGTTCGGCTCTGCTCGTTTATTATGGGCTCGTTTAGGCTCACGAGCTGGCTCGAGCTCGAGAAGCAAATCTCGGGCTTGAGCTCATTCAAACTCGCCTCATTGTGAGCTTTTTTTTTTCAAGCCGAGCTCAAGTAGCTCGTGAGTATCATGGCTTGTTTGCATCCTTAGAAAAAACAAACGTAAAGAAGCAACATCGAACAAAACAGTCAGCAAGAAGCTCACGTCTCCGCCTTCTCCGTCCTGCGACAATGCGACCCTACTTGGGTAACTTTACTTACTATTGTGTTTCTATTTTCTTTGCATCTATATTCTATGAAAGTATGGTAAAAAAAATTTGAACGTTAGCTCTAAATTTTTGGTTGAGATCCGCCACTAGACAAAGAAAGGCCAGTTTTTCTTTTGATATATGTGATTGATGAGTTTATATGGGTAGGCGCTGGTATTAGACAAGATGTGGATCAATGGATCATATTAGTTTTGTTTTCAAATGTTAAGGTGGAAAGTATTATGAGAAAGATACATATCATGACGCTTTGATTATTAAGCATGATTTGAATGTAAGTTTTTTTTATGAAATACGATAAGGTGGTTTGTTTCCTGTATCACGTTTATATAAGCATCAATCAAGGTCTACGAACAACATATGTTTTCTACACATTATATCAATAAGCATCAATCATTGTCTACTACACATCATAAATAGTGATGAACCATATCTTAAACAATACATAAATTTCTCAATATGTACAACTATATATTCAAAACAATACAACATATATTAACCCATTCCATTACTCTCATTTATGCCTATCATTGTAAAAGAATATATAAAATAAAATGTTTTACAATACGGTCATACTAAACATGCAAACATGCGTCTCCCACCCCATCTCCTCTTGTGGCGAAGCTTGAAATTCTTTTTCGAGGGGCCAAAAGTTACGATACCCTTAAAAGGGTGAAGGCCGAAGTAAATATATATAACTTTTTCAGATGAAAACGTGTGAATTTACACGACTAAGAAAAAAAAAAGATGGAGGTCAGGGCACCCCTCAGCCCTCTAAAAGCTTAGCCCCTGGTCTCCTCACAAACGTGAAAGTAGGTCCCATCATCAAAACTCATTTTTCCTTGTCACATGGAGGGTATAATATGTTGAAAGGGGAGGTTATAGATATAACTTCACAATATAGGAGCAACTTTATGTGGACAATGTACAAAAGAGGTTACATACCCTTTAGTTAGTCCACTGTCCACGTCCAGAATATGTTTAAATTATCATAGGACAATATCGGAATTTGATTCTTCTAGAATATAATATAAAATTATGGAAAGACAATATTGGGATTTAAATCTTCGTTTGATATGTTAGAAACAACTCTTTTAACACATGAAAAACAGTAAAACTCATCATAAAACATAAAACAGAGAGCCCGACCCAGGACTGAACCAACTAAGCATATTTGGTTTGGTTCTCGGTCTTAATTTCGGGGTGAACTCGAGCTTGGTCAGGTCTGGTCAATGTAAAAACCAAAATATGAAATGTCTTGGGATTAAAAAATTATATTCAGACCCGGCCAACTCGAAACCAACCCTATGTGAAAGACCGAGACCAACCTACCCTACATTGTTCTGGCGTTTGGTTTTAATTTTCAACAAATTTCGGGATTGGGTAAGGTCAGGTTTTAACCCCACCCTCGCCTACTTGCTGTATAAAAATACACTAATGAGACATATTGTATATTTTGGGAAGAAAACGTAGATGTTCTCGGCTCATGCTTTAAGCCCGGGAAATGGGAGCACTATCTCTTCGGCGGGGCTTCAACCTTACCATCATCTTCTTCAGACTCACCATCCTCATCAGCAGCGTGCTCCTCTGGCTCAAAATCACTCACATCCTCCTCCTCTTCGGGGTAGCCACAGTTCTTACTAAGTATTCAGTTGGTGCATCCTCCTAGTTGCAGAAGTTCATCACATGGTCAAAAACACTAGACAGAACCAAAATACAGCACAAACAGATCCAGAATTATTTTAACTTTTTAGCTCCGAGACTTTGATCGAAAAATAAAAAGTAGCAACATAAGACAACTGTCTGACCAACAAAATGACAAATATGAGTCAATTCCCATAGCAAATGGTCAAAACAAACCCATAATATAGCACATACTGATCCACAATAGTTGAAAGGTATGCAACTTTGGTCAACAATAAAAAAATAATCGAAAAAAAACGCCAGTGTAAGTCATTTGATCAACAAATATGAATCAGCCTCAAAGCAAATGATCAAAAACAAGCCCATAATATAGCATATACACATCCAAATAGTTGAAAGGTATGCAACTTTGGTCAACAAACATGAAGCATTATCGAAATAAAACACCAGTTTGAGTCGTTTGAACAACAAATATGACTCGTTTTCGCAATATGATGAGTATTGATAAGATCTAACAAATCAAATGTATTTTATGATTTTCATATATTTTTTTTAACTCATTAAGATGCTATCAACCAAATCTATTGAACCTCCACACCCAACTCTACTCATCAAACACCTAACCAAAACACTCCAAATCCCTTTATCAGGACAAAAACCATCATTCACCATCCTCCTAACCCACTCCTCCCCTCTTTCCACACCATCCAACCAACACATCCCATGCACAAGACTCGTATACGTAACCACATCGGCCCGTAAACCACCGCCGCTCATGGATTCCAAAAGTTGACCTGCAAGGTCAACCTTGCCAGACTTGCAATATCCATTGATAATTATGTTGAAAGTGATCACATCCGGTTTCATCCCTTTCACCACCATCTTTGCCATAAGCTTTAAACCTTCATTTACCATATTGTTACCACAATACATGTTTATTAGTGTGTTGTATGTGGCCAAATTAAGCCCGATTCCATGTCGTTCCATCTCAAGTATGACGTCAGACGCGGCCTTAAAGTCGTTGACTTTTGAAAACCCCTTTAAAAGCTCGTTATACGTCGTCGAATTAGCCAAGTTTCCCATTTGAAGGAATAGCTTCATTGCTGAATCAACCTTTCCGCAATAACAAAGACTTTTGATGAATGCATTGAAGGTTGCAGCATTTGGTGGACAGATCATGCTGTTCATAAGGTTATATGCTTCGTCAAACATGAAATTACTACAAAGAACATCCACCATGGATGTGTACACCACCACATTAGGCTGGCAGCCCTGTGTCATCATCTTGTTCCATGTTTCCGTTGCACCTACAACGTCCCTGCACTTCGCATAGCCGTTGATCAACGTTCCATACGTTGTCACATTTGGCGGGCATGCTCGTCTTTCCATTTCATTAACAAACAACATAGCTTTCTGCATATTCCCAATAGAGCAAAACCCGTTTATTAGTGTGTTGTATGTAACAACATTTGGTAAAACGCCCTCTCGGGTCATTTTGTTGAAAACTTCACACGCGTCTTCCATTTCCCCTTTCCCACAAAAACCCTTTATCAAAGAAGTAAAAGTAAACACATTCGGTTTGCAGTTTCTCAAAATCATCTTCGCCAACATAGCCAACGAAAGCTCCATTTCCCCAAAACCTGTCAGCGTATTAACAACCGTAGTAAACGTGATCACATTTGGCACAACTCCATCAACACCCATCTTTTCCATCACTCTAAACGCCTCATTCACATCACCTTCTCTACACACGCCCAAAATCAACGCATTATACACCGAAACCATCTCAAACCCCCCAACAACACTCTCAACAACCTCCTTCGCTTCCTTAACCATACCCAAATCACACAAGGAACAAACAACCGTCGTGTAACTCACCTCATCAGGCGGACACCCTCTCTTAGACATTTCATCAAGCACCTTACGTGCGCCATCAACCCGCCTATTCCTACACAACGCCTTCAACAAAACATTATACGTATACTTATCCGGCTCCAACCCATCTCTCTTCATGTTAACATAAACATCCTTAACCATATTAAACCTATTCTCATCCAACAAACCATCCAAAATATTATTATACATCTTAACACTAACTTTACACCCAAAATCCTGAACCCTATAAAACATTTTCAACCCTTGATCAATTAACCCAACCCTTCTGTAACAACCAATCACACTAACAAACAAATCCTCAGAACAATTAATACCCTCTAATTTCATTTGCTGTAAAAGGTACTGAACAGTGTTTAAGTCACAGTTAAGACATAATTTATTTATTATTGTTTGGTATGTGAGAGGTGTGTGTTTGAAATTGTGTGAATTGGGTATGGATTTAAAGTATTGGAGAGATGAATTAATGTTTTGTTCATTGTTTAATGTGTTAATGACTTGAGTTTCTGTTAATTGGGTGTTTTTAGGGTTTATAGGGTTTGTGTTGAATATTAAAGGGATTGAAGGTTTGGGGAGTTTTAGGAGTAGAGAAGATTGGGATTTTAGATGCATATTGTTGTGGATTGGTATTGGAAATGAAGATTAAATGGTAGCAAAAGTTACAAATGTTATGATATGAATGTTTGATGCAAGTAGAAAGAATAGTAAATTAAGTAGGGGGTTTAGACTTTAGATTGATTAAAGTGCAATGGAATTGGAAGGGAAGAAAAGCAGATAAATTGAATATTTGGTGGGTAATTCATCATCTCCAAGGTTGCAGCAGGTTAATGTGGTTTATTGGAAAACATAAGGTCTTCTTCATTCATATCTAGTCACATATAAGAGGTTAGTGTAGTTTTTAACTTTTTTTGTTGACATTGTGGAATGGCAGTTCACATCCCAATCTTTAAACATAACTTTTACGCACCGTTTCCGAGTTTCCTTGAGGGGGAAAAGACCCGAAAAGAAACTATCCATATCTTTTCCTTCCAAATCGGAAGGAAAACGAAATTAAAGGATTTGGCCTAATTTTTCTTCAATATATTTTCTTTTTCTTTCTTAAATAAAACTCGAGAAAACATGTTTTGTTTTCATTTTTTTTTCTTTCTTTAAACGAAACTCGGGAACAGAAGAAAGTTTCCACTTCTTTCCAAATACTTTCTTTTCTCTTGTGGTTGAGAGGAAGAAGCAGTGGTGTGGTGGGCCATAACCGAGTAGATTATACATCTGTTTTCCTTTTTAGTTGACTTATATTATTTTAATGGATAGTTGGTAGTAAATTTGTGAAATAATTACACATTAAGATAAAGAAAGTGAATTAAAGTTCATGCATATGACGCAGTGATATGCGAGTCAATTTATGACGTGGCAATGAAGAAACCACCGAATACTCTCGATTTAGACCACATCTCCACGTTTAGAATATATTTAAATTATGAAAAGGGGGGATTTAATTCTTCTAGAATATATTAAATTATGAAAAGACACTATAGGTATTTCATTCTTCCTTCCACATGCAAGACTATCCGATGTGGTGGCGTGAAGAGGGGTGAAGCCCCTCGAGGCCACCTACAACACCCCATATTGTGGCGTTTCCATGGCGTGGACAGGAAGCTTGGAGTTTCTCTACAAGCTTGGGGCACTTAGAGAGGTGAGGTGACGAGTATCCATTGATTAGGTTTGTGTCTAGGTTTTGTGAAAAGGAAGCCATTTGTGGCGTGTAAGGTGGAACCACCTCGTGGTTTTTGGCGTGAAAAAAGGTGGAACCCCCTCTATTGACGTGGCAGACACATATCGTTCCATGCCCCTTTCACCCCTCTTACTGCATCGTGCAACCGAGGAGCATTCATATCCCTCCATGATTTTTTTACCCTATGACTTAATTAAAACTCATATTTTTCAAAATTTATCTCTTATCTTAAAAACATCCGCATCCCATCCACATTTTATCTTAATTTTGCTAACAAACACTTATTTTATTATACAATAATGTTAAAGAATGATAATAGTTTTTCAAAATATAAAGGTGGGGAACAAAAATTGTGGATGAGATAATACACATATAGTGAAATTATATATATCTATTAAGTAAAGAACACTTCAACAGTAAACTTATTTGATTGGTTCATTGGGGAGGCAAAGGCCTCTGAATGGCTGGCGCTGGCGGCAGAAGCTTCTGAAATTTAACGACTTTGTGAGTTTGTTTGTTCGCTGTTAGTAAAAAGCCCAAACAAATCCTCTATCAGCCCATATGATATAGCCCAAATATGAGAAAGCCCATCTAAATACCTAATAAATTATTAATTATGTACTATTTTTTACGTTTAAGAAAATGAAAAAAAAAAACACTAACTTTTGTTATTAAACCACTAAACTTTGATCATCAAACTTTTAACTTTTAGGATTTAAAATTTTGATTACAAAACTTTTAGCTTTTATGATTTCAAACTTTGACCACTCAACTTTTTTAAACTTGCATTTCACTTTGCCCACTAATTTTCTTACTAACTTATGTACTTTATTTCCTTCCAATTTAACCACTAAACTTTTAGCTTTTAGGATTTCATACTTTGACTACCAAACTTTTAGCTTTTAGAATTTTAAATGACCACCAAACTTTGACCACTAACTTTCTTACTAACTAATGTACTTTCAGTTCTTCCAATTTGACCACCAAACTTTTAGTAGCCCACGAAACCCTTCACGCAACACGAGCTCCCACAGCACCGAGCAATCTTTAACGTCCACAAAACCCTCAACGTAACAGGAGCTCCCGCCGCGAAACGCGGGGTAACAGAATCCTAGTTGCTTATTTATATTTGGAAAGAAAACATAGACATCATATTCATGATGCTATGTGATCATTGACAATAGACATGGAAAAGTATTCATACCTATTAAAACATAGACAATAAGGAGTCCACTATGAAACCTATATCCATAGTGATTCCAGATCAACAAACCAAACAACATAAACCAAATTAAGATACAATAATGAAATGCAACTACAAAGTACAAAGAGAAACATTTAGACATACAATATCCAATAGTACAGATGAAAAAAAAAACCTAAATAAAATCAAAAGTTCTAAATGTTCAATCTTATACAAAACTAGATTATTAGCAACTTATTTATCAACCTAATAGCACCTGAGTTGTAGATAACATATAAAATGCTTGAGAAAGTGAGTTGAGACAGAGATGGTTGACCTGTATTCTCGGCTCATGTTGTGAGCCCGAGAAATGGGTTCAAGCCACTATCTTTTGGACGGTCTCTGATCATCATCATCGTCACCACCATCATCATCATCTGAGTCATCTTTCTTGGATCTTTTTCTCTTCGGTGGAGCCTCAACCTTACCATCGTCTTCTTCATCCTCTTCTTCAGACTCACCATTCTCATCAGCACCGTTCTCCTCTGGCTCAAAATCACTAGCTTCCTCCTCATCTTCGGGATTAGCCACAGGCCGAACCAAGTATTCAGTTGGTGCATCCTCCTAGTTGTATAAGTTCATCACATGGTCAAAAAACTAGACAAAACAAAAATACAAACAAAAAAATTCCAGAATCATTATTGATATTTTTTTAGCTCCGGGACCTGGATCGAAAAATAAAAGTAGCAAGGTAAAACAACTGTCTAACCAATGACCAACAAATATGAATCAACCCCATAGCAAATAGTCAAAACCAACAAACACATAATATAGCATATATAGATCCACAATAGTTGAAAGGTATGCAACTTTGGTCAACACAGAGAAAAACTATTGAAACAAAACACAAGTTAACCAACACATATTCATCAAACTCAAAGCAAACGGTCAAGAACACGAAAGAAACACAAAATATAGCAGATACAGATCCATAATAATGTAAAGATATGCACCTTTGGTAAGCAATCAAAAGAATTGGCGACATAAAACACCAGTTCGACCAACAAATACGATTCAACGACAAAGAAAACAATCAATAACACTATACAAAACCAGATGTTCCATTTAACCTTATTCAAAAACTAGTAAACACTCATTAGAAGGCTAAGATGAAACTTTAAAAGCAATAAAACACAAATTATCAGAATATCATCATGAGATAATAAAGCCTGGAACTGGTGAAAGTCTTTTGATATCAAAAACTTCAATTATTAGGTTTTAGGTTATAATTGAACGTTCATATCATAATAATATCACCAGATCTGGTAAAAGGATAAATCATATATCAATAAACTTGCAGAAAAAATAACTCAAAAATAAGAAATCAATCATAAATTCACATCAACCTCAACCAAAAAAACCTACCAGATTTCATATACATAACAGGAATTAAAAAAAAAAAAAAAAAAAACTGTGAACTACAGATGCAAAAATTAGAGCAATTCACAAAAATATACTAGAAAATTCACATGAAAAATCAAAAAAATAAAAATAATAATAAAATAAACTATCGATGAAAAAATTACTAGAAAATTATACCTCATCGTCTTCAGCGTCTTCCTCATCATCATCCTCATCATCATCACTATCATCATCACCATCATCTTCACCATCATCATCATCATCATCATCCTCTTCCTCATCATCATCAGCATCATCATCTACCTGATGTACCTGTGGAATAACCTCCTTTACATCATCATCATCATCTTCTTCTTCCTCATCATCTTCATCATCATCATCCTCATCATTATCATCATCTTCTCCATCATCGTTTTCTTCTACTTCACCTTCACTGTCTATACCTTCAATTTCCTCAGTTTTTTCTTCCATCTCTTGTTTAATTTCAATATCCACTTCTTCTTCACCCATCAACATGTTATGAACAGCAATTGAACACAAAATTGAAAGATTATTGGATTGAGTAACGAGTTTGAGAGGAGAGAGAGAGAGAGAGAGAGAAATGGTTCTTCAGAGTAGCTATACGGGAGGAATGATCTGGACCGTTGATTGCTTTGTTGAGAAGGATTGATGACGTGGCGGGTGATCGGACGGTTGTTGTGATTCGACGCGGTCGTCTTTTGTGTTAGTATTCAGAGCTTGTTTTTAAAAATAACTAGGATTCTATTGCCCCGCGCTTCGCGGCGGGAGCTCCTGTTGCGTTAAGGGTTTGATGGACGTCAAAGATCGTGCGTCACTGTTGGAGCTCCTGTTGCGTGGAGGGTTTCGTAGACGTAAAAGATAATATTAAGTGACTGTTATTCTCTCGTGGGCTTCAAAAAAATACTTACGGCTAAAAGCTAAAAGTTTGGTGGTCAAAGTTTGAAATCCTAACAGTTAAAAGTTTGGCAAAAGTGCAATGGAACTTTGAAAAAATTGGGTGGTCAAAGTTTGAAATCCTAAAAGCTAAAAGTTTGATGGTTTAAGTTTGGTGATCAAATTGGAAGAAAATAAAGTTAACTAAAAGTTAGTAACTAAAGTTTTAAATCTTAAAAGCTAAAAATTTAGTGGTAAAATTGAAAGAAAATAAACTTAAACTTCAAGTTAGTAAGTTAGTGGCCATTTTGGTAGAGGGAAAGAGAAATCAAACAGAAATACCATATATTTTCTAAGTTGTGAAAAGTAAAAATTGGTGGGCCAATAGCAAATCAATGTTGATCCAAGAGATACCATATAAGTATATTTTAAGTTAGTGGAAAGTAAAAATTGGTGGGCCAACAGCAAATCACTGTTGATCTGTTGCTTCTTTAATATAGATAGTAAATTACCCCGCGCGTTGCGGCGGTTTTTAAACGTGACTAAGTACGTAAAGGTAACCCAAGTTAAAAAATAATTTTTTTTACCAAAATGGTAATTTTAAATTAAAAGTATTTGATACATAAATCAGGATATTAAGTTTTCTTTTAGTTAGTTGTAATATACAGAGAGAAGGAGATAGAATTATTGGCAACAAATACATATATTATATGAGGTTAGACATCATACTTTAAAGAGTTATACAATTCAACAAATAAAAAAAAGACAAAAATGTCCAATTACTACAATGTTTATTATTAAATAGATGTGTAGGGGTTACATGTTGAAATGGATATAAAGTATGCATTACACATATATACAATGAGCATTATAGGTTGTACACAAGGGCATAAAGGGAACAAAATGACCAAATATTGAAAATTTGTGAAGGGACTCTTCAACTCCCATCTTAAAAATTGTGTAAAATTACATTGTTACCTATCTCTCCTCCTTAATAAGGTAGTAGAGATAGATAAAGATAATAGATAATAATAATAATAATAAAACGCTTCTGGAAATTTTGGATCACGTGATATAAGCGTGATGCTGAATAGGGTTAGTAAGGGCTTTCTCGGTATTAAGTGTTAGGATCGGGGTAGTTTGGTCAATTGGTATACGTGACACCTGGTTATTTTTTATTTTTTTTTAACATCACATGTTTATTTTAGAAGAGGCTACCCGTGCTTTGCCGCGAAGAAATATTTTTCGTTAAGAGTTTGGTGGACATTAGAGTAACATTAGGTGACTATTGTTTGTAGATTAGGACATAGAAGAACATAATACCCTAAAGTAAGGTAAATTAATGATTACGGTCCGGAACGTAATCATGAATTTACAGGTACGTTAAGGTGGTGTGAAATTCTATTTAGGTTAACTAGGGAGATGTTCAGTACGCTTTCGAAACACCAAAGGCGTGGTGGGTTAGCTGCGGTACACCCTAACGCTAATGGCGCATAGAAAATGGGACTGGGTGTCGAACTCATGACTAACCCTTGTTTGTGTAGTAAATCTTTATATTATCTAGATTCGATGTCTTTGATTGTGTCATCTTAAAACATAAATTCTTATAACATACAATCTAATTCCCATCATCTGTTACAACTTAGGAATATATCATGTCACCTTCATCCTATAGAACCATGAAGTCCATTGTTTTTCATTAAAAATTAGCAATACGAACTATTTACTCAAATTTTTTCCGCAGACTCTTTTACAATTTCGAGACGAAATTCCCAAAAATAGGGAAAACTGTAACCTCTCGTAATTTCCTAATACACATATATTATTATTAAATTTTACAAAATTTAATCATATAAAAAAAGGTTTTGTTATATAAATAAAACTTACATAAACACGTCATGAGATATCAAATTACAAATATACAATTCTAGATATTTCAAACCTATAAACTTCCGAACATTTTAAAGAATATATTTATGTACATATGGATCACACAACTTTAAGCATCTATTAATCTATTATCTATTAATATATATAAAAGAATTCAACATTGCTGACGTGGCGTGCAATAGTGCCTTCAACCTCTCCATAAAACTGCCACGTGGCATCATAATTGACAGATTTTAATGTTTTTGAATTATTTCCTTTTTAGTTAAAAAAAAGATAAACATAAAACCCTAAATTTATCTCGCCGGCTATCTCTCAATTCTCAATTACTAAAATTAAATTGAGTTATTTTAGGAAAAATAATTTAAAAATAAATTTAAAATTTTCTCTCTCATGTTTCCTCCCATAATTTTTAAACGTTTATATCTTTTATATACGAGATTTTTTAAAGAAAAAAATTACACCAAATTAACGAGTGTTTTATTATCTTTTTAACGAGTACCATAGTGCTATATAAAAAACGGAGAAAAAATAGACTATTTTTTGTGTGGTTTTGTTCATATAGGAAAAAACACACAAAGTGTTCATGTTATTCATTAATCATGTTTTTTCTTTTAAACCAGGTTCTTATCTACGATGTTGAAAATCAGCCCAATCGCCATGTTATCATTGGAATTTTACTATGTATACTTCATCAAGAGAAGCTAAGAGAAAGAATCGCGCAACACTGCAACACATGGTGTCACCTTATAGCAAAGTTATTTTTTTATTTATTTAATTACAAGAGTAATAATTATTACTATTAGTATTAGTATTATTAGAATGGTTATATTTTTCAACCCCGGGACGCTCCCGGGAAGAATTGATAGTTGCTAACGTGGCGTTCAATGGTGGCCTCAACCATCTCTTGATTATGTCACGTGGCATAATGAGATGCAATGGTTACAACTTCCAACTTAAGTGTTTGTTTAGTTGATTAGGTTAGGAATTATAAGAGCCATTAATGTGAAAAATTAGAGAGATGTGATGAGTTTTTGAATAGTTGCAGCTTACATAGGTGCTTCTTTTGATGATCACTGATTAGGTTTTAGATTAAGGAATATTAGTTATTACTGATTAGAATACTATGAACATGCAATGATTGAGAGAATTTGTGGTTAGTTAACTTGAGCCATTTGCAATAGGTTATCACGTAAAATTAGATTTTTCAACCCCGGAACCCTCCCGGGGTAATCAGCTAGTATACCTATAAAAAAAATAACTCTTAACCGCTAACACGAAGTGCAAGACCCATATTGCGATCTTTGTGATTACTATCTTTATCAAAGAGTGTTTTTCAAATTTATGTTTATCTCCTTGAAACCAGCTCCAAACCAATCCAAATCGTTCCGAATCCCAGTTAATTTTGTAATCTTGACCGACCTTCACCATATCTTCATCCAATTCAAATTCATTCATTATCTATTAATCCCTCTATATATTAAACACTCCCATCGTTTCCTGATCTCATTACGAACGTAAACCCAAGGTTTAGTCCTCTGCTCGACGCAATCCTGGTTGTCGGGTCGAGACCGGTATTTGTGAGCCAAACTAGAGTCACTGCAACAACACCTTCCTCGTTGGTTGGTCGTGACCAACGCGAAGCATCACCTAAAACATTCGACCCCCATCGAACACCACCTCCGACCAAGTTCCGACGAGCAATAACGATCAACCGTTATCGTCTCCTCCCCATCCTTGCTTCAGGTATCTTATTACTCGATTAAACTATTTTGTTTTGGTAGATTCCGTTAATCATCGAACCCCAAATTTGACCTCGTAAATCAAATCGGTTGCGATGGTATTGCGTCTGTTTTTTTATGTTTAATGGTTTGGGTGTGGTTTGTGTACTGAATATATGGGGAAAAGACGACTATAGCGAGAGCCGAGAGCGTGTTTAAAAACAAACTTTCTGAGTAACAAACAAATTTGTTAAATGAAAGAAGTGTTTTTTATATAGAGTTAATAGCCAATTTCGTCCCTGAGGTTTGGTCCAGTTTGCCACTTCAGGACAAAAGTTTTTTTTTTTTTTTTTTTTTTTTTTTTTTTTTTTTGCAAATCAACACCTGTGGTTTGGATTTTTTTGCCAAATTCATCATTTTCACTAACTGGGTTTATTTTTTCTGTTAACTCAGGGATATTATAATCATTTACCTATTTATTTTTGTTTTTAAATTTTTAACTCTCTTTTTATATGTACAACCGAATCAGATCCATCCCCTACTCATCATCATCATCTACAACAGATCTATCCCCTACTCATCATCATCGTCTACAACAAATCCATAACCCAACATACAACTACAACTATCTCCAACCATCTCAACTATCTACAACCTGTCTAGCAATCAACCCAACCAAACAATACCCCCAAACCACCATCTCATCTCTCATTATACATACACACACACACACACCTGCACACTTAGAGAGAGAAAGAGAGAGACAGGAGCTGGCACCCACCATCCACGACGGATCGCCGCCGCACACGGCGGCGCGTCCCCTTCATCCATATAACCCACCACTGTTGCACAATTTTAAGGAGATGAAATCAAGACTACTGTTGGGTTCCTAAAAGGCTAGAGGTCTCTCTATCTCTCTATCCCTCAGGTGGTCTCGGGTGGAGGTGGTTCAAGGAAGCATGTGGTGGCTCGAGTGATTCGTTATTGGTGGGTTTTGCTCAGGCGAAAGAGGGTGGTGGTCGTGGTTGTTGATGATGGTGGCCGACGGTGTTTTCTGGTTCGGGTTAGCGTCTACAGTATCGAATGAAGGTGCATGGTGGCCGATTGATGTGGTCGATTTGGTCTCGTTCAGATCTGGTTATGGATTGACTGATGGGTTTTTGTATATGCAGGTAGGATATTTTATTAAGAGATAGAGAGAGTTGTGTGTGTGAGAGAGAGAGGGGGTGGGGGTAAGGGAAGACTGATGGGTTTTTTTTAATTAAAATAATAATAGGGTATCAAATGACAAAATTGTCCTTCATTAAAGTGGCAAAAAGACAACCCTACCCCTGACCTTAACGAGATTTTTTAATTGGGTTAGTGAAAAGGACGAATTTGGCAAAAAAAAAAAAATCCAAACCACTGGTGTTGAATTGCAAAAAAAAAAAAAAAAAAAAAAAAAAAAAAAAAAATTGTACTGAAGTGACAAACTGAACCAAACCTCAGGGACGAAATCAGCTATTTACTCTTTTATATATACCCTTTTTCAAACCTATATTACATATATGATATATAAACTTGTGTTTCATATTATACATGACATATTAATTATTATACACATAAGTATTATGATGACATTCCAATTCTTTGGCATATTAAATTATTATCCTTTTATTTTAAAACAAATTCATGAAATTTAATTTCACAAAATCGACATTTAAGTCTATTTCTCCAAACTAGGAATTACTAATCGGCCGATCAAGAAATTTTAGACTTGCTAGACTTGTTGATTTTTAGTCCTTATGTTACTAAATCTAGGTTGATTTCTTTGGGAATTACATATATTTGTTGTTGCATATTTGGGATACTTGATTGCTTGCTAAGGTGAGTTTACATATCCTCACTTTTTACTTCTTTTAATGATTTTGGGGTGAAACATGTTTGAAACTTGTGCAATTACATTTTCGCATCATACTATAAACTTATATTCTTGTGAACTGGTTGTGGTATATAGTCCGCCTCAGTACATTCATTAACTTTGATTAAGCCGCCAGTGTAGATTATAGCGCTATATGTCTGACAAGCCCATCCACCGCTTAAATTCAGGGATGATTGAAACACTAACATTTTACTAACTTGCGAGTTAGGTCTCAGTACACAAGGGTTGATTGTACAAAACAATGACTTGAGCTACCAGTAGATCATGTTCACAAATTATCTTTATTTAATTCTTAGTCACAGTAATTGCTACATGATTTTTTTGTCACAATTTTATTTAAAACTTATGTATTCTCACCAACTATTTCTAGTTGACCCCCTCCATTTTTCAAACTTAACATGTTTCAGGTATTCAGTTGCTTGGAAGTTTTAACATTTGCTTGTGGATCACATAGGAGTTGAAGGCTTAGATTCAATTAAATTAAACTTGTTATTGCTGTTTGAACCTATTTGATTTGTATGTAATGTTTGTAATTTAATTAAATAATCTATTGAAACATTTATTGGTCACCATGAGCTATTGAGCAATCGTCACTACGTGGCACCCCGATGTTTCCGCCATCGGTTGGGGTGTACCAGATTGGTATCAGAGCCATGGTTATAGGGAATTAGGTTATTAGACACATGACCTAGACTATAACCTTAAGAGTCCAACATGGATGACCTATTTCTTGCTTGCTATTTTTGTGTTTCTTTAATCCATCTTGTGTCTTCTTATCTTGCTTCTTTCTTCTTCTTTGACTCTCTTCTCTCATGCTAAGAATCTTCAATATCATCCACGGTGGAACTACAATTCATCATCTCGAAGAAGAATCTACTGAAGACTTTATTCCTAGGCTTGGTGCCTACTTCCTTGATTTTGAATTCCTTTAAAGGATTGAGCTCTGTATTACTTTACGAAGCTTCATCTTAACTTCATACTTTGTGTTGATTCCTGAATACAAAATCCATTCCCCTGCTTATTGATATCACCCAATCTGACTTTCATGATCCTTGTATCACAAACCTGCTTCTTTTTGCAAGGATCCCTTATATCACATGTGTTTTACTTTTTCCAGCCTTGTTCCAAACTTCATGAGTCTCCCTGTCACATAAACATCTACCTATACATTACAACCTTATTACTTTTTGTATCCTCTTGTTAGAAAACCTATTGATTTAAACTTCACATACTTAAACCTTATTTTGAAAAGCTATTGATTTGGCTTCTAATACTCCTACGTTAATCTTTGTATAGTATATACCCTGATCAGCAATTATTGTTTTCATCAAAATCTACACCAGTCCTCAAGCAAACATTATTTTAACAAAGATCTCATCTAATTTTACAGCCTACCCCCCTCCCCCCCCCCCCCCCTCTTTTTTTTTCAAATGAGATTTTGATGTTTTAATTGGCATGTTTACACAAAAATATTAACCAAATTGTTTTCCGAACCAAAAATTGGGGTTTTTGTACCAGATGCTAAACAAAATTTCAAATTTTAAAAGAAAAAAAACAACGTTTAAAAAAAAATCTTTAGACTCCTTGAAATATAGAACTCCGGTCGAGTTAGTTGCATCCTCAACAAATCGATCACATTCGCATTTTCTAATATATATATATATATATATATATATATATATATATATATAGTGTAAGTATATAGAGAAAACCCTTCAAAATGGAAAAACCCCAAGAAACTCATTGAGTGGACCATATTCATCCACATCAACCAAGCCAATATTTGATATTATTATATTAGGAAGGGTAATTTGGTCATTTACACTACCCCCTTCTCTCTCTCCATATATATATGTTTTCCCCCCTCTCTCTCTTCATTTTGTTTTCAAATTCAAAGCAATCTCTCTCTGCCTCCTCTCTCTCTACCTTCCCCTCTGTCTCTCTCTAGAACCACCACCACCACCACAACTACCACCACAGCCACCACCTCTGACCATCATCTCACCCTCTCTCTCATTCTATGATAACAAAGAAACCCTAAACACCGCCTCACTCCTTCGTCCTTCTCTGTCTCTCGCTCTAGAAGTTTGTAGAAACCCTGCTTCCTTTCTTCACACAACTGCAACGGCTCCACCACATCTTCCAAATGAAAACCTTTGTGTATCATATTCTTTCTCAGCTCAAAATATTCTTATAAAATGGCAAAAGGATTCAGGTAGGTTTAAGTTTTAGTTTATGCTTATTTTTTTCTCAGATCTGTTGTAAGAGGTGGAGATACACGACCGACGAGGTGGAGATATTTTTTTATAGTTCCCATCTTCTTTCCACCTTATTATTATTATTATTATTATTATTATTATTATTATTATTATTATTATTATTTAAAATAAAAGATTAGATTTGGACTCTGTGGGTTTTAAATGACTAATTACTTTGGTTCATCATATAAATTTCATTGCTTGTATGAATTTTAGGTGATTCAGTTAAAATCTTATTTGTTTCTTTGTTAAAAAGTCTTATTTTTTTTGTAAGATTGTGTTTATTTGTTTGTAGCACTAATTTTGCACTTGGGTTTTGTGATGTGTAATTTTTTAATGTGGTGTAGCTTTTTTGTTTTACTCCATGTAATTAACTAATCATGTGTTTTTTTAACCAAGATACTGTACTTTAATGTTGTAGGGGAAATTTTGTGATTAATGGCAAAATATTCATTAGTTCTTTTTTTTTTAATCATCACATAATTTTGCGTATAAGTTGTTACGTCTTGATTTGTGTGTTTTGTGTTACGTTTTGATTTTGTTAGGTTTTGAGTTTTGTTAGAATAAAAATAATAACAGTTTTAGGGATAGTTTTCGTCCGCATACCAAGTGTTCGATCAAATGCTTGAATGAAAAAAAAAAACTTATGTTAACCTTTTTTATTTTTTTTTATTATTATTTTGTTTATGTTAGATTTTTATTGGATTTGGGACATGAGGTTGATAGACCACATGTGATTGGTGAATAATTTTGTATTCTTTTTATGTTAGTATATGCTAACACATGTTAGTGATGCCCCATTATGTGTTTGAGGATCCCAACTAACATGTGTATCTGTTCTAGTGTTAATTTTCACGAGTAGGCTATAGGAAGAAGACGGCGTTGATGATGTGGCAGTGGTAAGTGATGGTTTTGAGTTTTTTTATAAAGATTATAAATTTTAAATCTTTTGGTTAGAATAAATTTTTGGCAAGTGAAATTTTTATGAACTTATATAGGGTGTACATGTCTATTTTTTTGCGGTCTGAGTATTGTATGCTCACACACGTTAGTGATGCTAACACATGCTAGTATACGCCTGATGTGTGAAAATGTGTATTAAATAAATTCGGGTCAAGTTTTAAAAATGGATAAACCCGCTAAACCACACACTAACGGCAAGTGCACCGGTCGCAGTGTAGCAGAGCAAGTAAGTCCGGAATATCGATCCGTGGACACAATGTGGCGACTCTCGGTACTAGACCTCTATCGACTCCTAGCCTAGCAAATTGGATTTTTGTGATTTTTTTATATTAATTAATTACTAAAGTAAATAAATTAAAATGCTTAAATTAAAAGATAGAAGAGGATCACTAAGGAGGAAATCAGAGATGGGAAAGGCAACCACCTAGGTATCGAATCCTACTAATGAAATTGGAACTGCCCCGGCTTTGGAAACTATGTTGGCAATCAGGATCTTATAATATTCACCCTTAGTATCCTAGTGGCTCCCGGATCATTTACCAAGACTGACCGAAAAGGAATCCTAAAGGCTACTAATCTCACTGATTGGTTAGATCACCTCTCGGTCTCACTTACTATGCTAAAGTACTCGCTAGACTGGTTTAGATTTCTCACTCTCCAATCACAATACACCCTAAAGTGCAAGGAGTAACCTGTAAAGTCAATCTATGACACAGATAAGCAAATAATACTAGAGAACCTAGGAAAACCTGATCTCTCAGCGTTTCTAGCCTAAACCTCTAACACCAAAGACAAACCTGACTACCTATCACCTCTCGGTCTCAAGAGTAGGAAGAATACTAATCACCTCTAAACTCCCAATTAATGTTCCTATGGAATTTAGGCCTAAACCCATAAAGTAAACTACAAGCACAAAGCAAGTAATTCTAACAAGTGTCCAAACATGAAAGACATTCACTAAGACACTCATGGAACATTAAAAGATAATAAATTAGTAAAAAGTACGCACACACATCATAGAATCATAAACAAGTTTCTTACTAAAACATAAATCCAACTATAAAATCCAATACCGAAACATAAACCTGAAATCAAATAGTCATCATCTTCAACCTAGGTTGCCACTAATGTTTTAGCCAAACATAATAGTAGTGGAACAAGATAAAAACATAGGTTCAAAATATAGCAAAGTCATGGTACCAATAATTATAAACACGAAGTAAATAAAATATAAACCAATATTTGCAGTGATTAAACCCGAGCCTTCTTCCCCTTCGCCTCTTTCTTTTCCCTTTCTTGTCTGTTCTTCGGCGGCTGTTGATGTGCTCTCCAAGAATGAATATGTGCCTGCCTCTCTTTTATAATATATGTCCCTCCGATTCTTTGGTTGACTTTGGCGGCTGCCAAGACTTGCTGTATGAATGACTTCGATCTCAAAAATATAATACCCTGATAATAATCTCTTCGATCTGTATTAATATGGCTCCAAGATATTATGTACCCCTTCTAATAATTGTGCACTCCATCTAGATGTACATCTAGGTTTTTTTTTCTTTTCGTTGACTTCAAGGGGGTTGGGCCACAAACCCACAAACATTCTTTTATTATTATTATTATTATTATTATTATTATTATTATTATTATTATTATTATTAATAGTAGTAGTAGTATTATTAGTATACTTCAAGATCGCATCTCGGGTATTCTTGGCTTGACCAAAATTTCTCGTTTATGCTCCAACGTCCATGAACACCTGGTCTCAAGTGTTGGTGTCTCGATTAAAATTCTTTCGATTTGAGCTCCTTTTCCACCAACACCTATAAAATAATAAAATACATAATTATATAATAGAAACGACACAAAACGAATAAAAACTTGACCAAATAATTTACAAAATACATAGGAAAATAGATGTGTTTTGCAACACATTAAACATCCCCACACTTAAAACTTTTGCGTCCCGAAAAAGAATTATACAAAATCCCAAACAACATTTTCAATAAAGCACTTAACAAAAACGATAGCATCAAACAAGGTCAAAAGCAGGCTACGAAATCAACAAGCATAGCGGTTTCACAAGACTTACATCGTTCAAAAGGCTGACTAGTCAAGGTGATACAATTTTAAAAACAAGGCCTACCTAGTCAAGTTTCATTTACCTTCAAGCAACCGACTATGCACCTGTAAGCACCCCTCACAATATCACTCGTCTCTCGGTTATATATATATTTATTTGGAGTGAATTTCTCAAAACCGAACTATGAAGCAAAATTATCATAAGCTTGTACGTCAATCAAATCTCCACCTAATTGCTAAAACTAACACAAATCAAGAGGACTTCAAAAGGGTAGGCAAGGGTTAAAGGTAGGGTATTTTGTTGGGAAAAATTGGCTAAAAAGAAAAATACGAGATAAACCGGATAAACCATAAACAAATAAACTTTAACTCTTTGGTCTTCTCGACCCACAACCTTTATTCTATATTTTTTTTTCTTTCACCTTTTCATTTTTTTTTTCAGTTTTTTTTTTTTTTTTTTTTTTTTTTTTGTATCAGCTACTCTTTATGCTGATTTATTTTTTTTTTCCTTTTTTTTTTCACATCACATAAATATATACAATCCGGTAATCAATATAAAATAAAATGGGTGACAAACGAAAGTTTTAGGCTCAAAGTGGTTTCTAATGGTAAAAATGGTGAAACGAGGCAAATAACAAAAACAAACGAAAAGGCTAAACAAAAATGGGTAATCCTAATGCCTCTATCATATTTGTGTCAAGTCTAAGCTTATGGTCTCAAAATGCATCAAAACGCACAAGTTCTAAAATAATGCAACAAAGTCGGTATATCACACATGAAACGAAATAGTGAATATTTATATATAATATTTAAAGGCTCAAAACTCACTGTCATGTGGAAATATGGGTTACCGATACTAACAAGTGCAAAACCAGTTAATCATCCAGCTTGATCCACTATCCCAGGTACCCCAAACATTTTATTTCATAAAAACAACTCAGTCAAGCCTACTATCCCGCAACTTAAAGAAACATATGCTAAGACCCGTAAACCCGACAATCGACCCCGCTTTTAACCGACGTATTACATTAAAAAGGCTCATTTACTACGCGCAAAAAGGATCGGGACGAACACAAAAACAACTTTCTTTTTCTTTTTTTTTTTGTTTTTTTTTTTTTTTGTTTTTTTTTTTTTTTTGACTCAACCTACAACTAAGCAGAATAAAGACGAAGTCTCCCATCCCCACACTTAGAAAGACACAGTGTCCTCAATGTGCTCCAGGATACAACGCAGACTAGAAATAAAAATGCAAAAATACGAAAAAAAATATATAATAACAACAAAATAAATGGAACGAACTCCCCTGGAAAATGTGGCGATAGATCGCAGAAAGTGTCCCGTCCGTCCATCATCTACAGCCGTATAGCATTTCCTTCGCGGCCATAGTCAGAATCCTGCAAAAATAAACTAAAAAGAAAATGAAAGTACAATGACTCAATGACAAGTGAGATGCCTGTTTACAAAAAATAATTTTTAAAATCGACCCCACCCGAATGGAGATTGAGTACGGGCGGGGGAGATCCAACAGTGTAAAGGGCCAAGGCAATCCCACACGACTCGATAAACTAAAAATTGTATAAAAAAGAATGAAAATAAAATAAAATAAAAATATACTTGGCGGATGATGATACAAACTCTACACTTGGGTTTTAACCCAAGTTCAATCAGGTGGCTTCTCTTTTATCCACCCTTTATCCAACCCGTTTAATTCAGATCGTTCACCATTATTTGTCGAAAGACGAATGGTGAATCTCGAAAAACGTTTGAAAAATTCAAACGGGTTAGAGCACCTATTTCTAGACTTACCTGGACCAAACTTTATATGTGGAATATGATAAGTGGTCCGGTCCATGTAACAGTGAACCCTCTCCCGTGACGGTGGCGGCACGGGCCGACAATCTTGAATGTGATGAGGTGGTTTGATCTTCTTCTTCGTTACCACCTCTTCCTCCTTTTCCTCGTTTGGTGTATTGATCTCCGTTGTTGGCATCCCTTCAAGTAAAGTTTCTAAAAATAATAGATCGCCAACATGGTCAAATTCTTCTTCTTCGAGAGTTGGTAAATCTACCAACTCATTACCAAACTCGTCCTCCCAAGATGGTACATGCATCTCTTCATCTTCATCTCCCATCTTGTTCTCCTTCTCACTAACCTCTTCAATTAACCCGACATCTTCTTCAACTTCACTATCACTCAAAAAATCATCTTCAATGGGGTCTTGTTGGACCGGAGGTGGGACTTCTTTGTCCATTATTGTCTCCGGTGCTGGAGTGATATCATATGGTTGTAAGTATGGATTCTCCCCTTCATACCAATCTACATAGATCCTTGGTACTGAAGGGGCAAGAAAACTATCGGGCTCCCTCCAAATAGGCATATAGTGATTTTGCATTTGTACGTAGATGCCTTCTTCATTGTTACCAGCCTGGTCGCGCTCTCTTATGTAGTCTGCTACAGTCTTTCTTCCACTAGCATCTGGCATCCTAAAAATCTCACTGCAAACAGACACTAAACAAACAAATCACGGCACCAGATAGAAAAGATATAATAGATAAAAATTTTAACTAAAAAGAAATAAATAATAAAATAAAGAAGAATAAAATTATCTACAAAATGACTAGATCCCCGACTCGGGTCGTCCTCGAAAGCGCACTGTGTCCCCGGCAACGGCGCCAAAAACTTGATGTGTGAAAATGTGTATTAAATAAATTCGGGTCAAGTTTTAAAAATGGATAAACCCGCTAAACCACACACTAACGGCAAGTGCACCGGTCGCAGTGTAGCAGAGCAAGTAAGTCCGGAATATCGATCCGTGGACACAATGTGGCGACTCTCGGTACTAGACCTCTATCGACTCCTAGCCTAGCAAATTGGATTTTTGTGATTTTTTTATATTAATTAATTACTAAAGTAAATAAATTAAAATGCTTAAATTAAAAGATAGAAGAGGATCACTAAGGAGGAAATCAGAGATGGGAAAGGCAACCACCTAGGTATCGAATCCTACTAATGAAATTGGAACTGCCCCGGCTTTGGAAACTATGTTGGCAATCAGGATCTTATAATATTCACCCTTAGTATCCTAGTGGCTCCCGGATCATTTACCAAGACTGACCGAAAAGGAATCCTAAAGGCTACTAATCTCACTGATTGGTTAGATCACCTCTCGGTCTCACTAACTATGCTAAAGTACTCGCTAGACTGGTTTAGATTTCTCACTCTCCAATCACAATACACCCTAAAGTGCAAGGAGTAACCTGTAAAGTCAATCTATGACACAGATAAGCAAATAATACTAGAGAACCTAGGAAAACCTGATCTCTCAGCGTTTCTAGCCTAAACCTCTAACACCAAAGACAAACCTGACTACCTATCACCTCTCGGTCTCAAGAGTAGGAAGAATACTAATCACCTCTAAACTCCCAATTAATGTTCCTATGGAATTTAGGCCTAAACCCATAAAGTAAACTACAAGCACAAAGCAAGTAATTCTAACAAGTGTCCAAACATGAAAGACATTCACTAAGACACTCGTGGAACATTAAAAGATAATAAATTAGTAAAAAGTACGCACACACATCATAGAATCATAAACAAGTTTCTTACTAAAACATAAATCCAACTATAAAATCCAATACCGAAACATAAACCCGAAATCAAATAGTCATCATCTTCAACCTAGGTGGCCACTAATGTTTTAGCCAAACATAATAGTAGTGGAACAAGATAAAAACATAGGTTCAAAATATAGCAAAGTCATGGTACCAATAATTATAAACACAAAGTAAATAAAATATAAACCAATATTTGCAGTGATTAAACCCGAGCCTTCTTCCCCTTCGCCTCTTTCTTTTCCCTTTCTTGTCTGTTCTTCGGCGGCTGTTGATGTGCTCTCCAAGAATGAATATGTGCCTGCCTCTCTTTTATAATATATGTCCCTCCGATTCTTTGGTTGACTTTGGCGGCTGCCAAGACTTGCTGTATGAATGACTTCGATCTCAAAAATATAATACCCTGATAATAATAATCTCTTCGATCTATATTAATATGGCTCCAAGATATTATGTACCCCTTCTAATAATTGTGCACTCCATCTAGATGTACATCTAGGTTTTTTTTCTTTTCGTTGACTTCAAGGGGGTTGGGCCACAAACCCACAAACATTCTTTTATTATTATTATTATTATTATTATTATTATTATTATTATTATTATTATTATTATTATTATTATTATTATTATTAATAATAATAGTAGTATTATTAGTATACTTCAAGATCGCATCTCGGGTATTCTTGGCTTGACCAAAATTTCTCGTTTATGCTCCAACGTCCATGAACACCTGGTCTCAAGTGTTGGTGTCTCGATTAAAATTCTTTCGATTTGAGCTCCTTTTCCACCAACACCTATAAAATAATAAAATACATAATTATATAATAGAAACGACACAAAACGAATAAAAACTTGACCAAATAATATACAAAATACATAGTAGGCTATAGGAAGAAGACGGCGTTGATGATGTGGCAGTGGTAAGTGATGGTTTTGAGTTTTTTTATAAAGATTATAAATTTTAAATCTTTTGGTTAGAATAAATTTTTGGCAAGTGAAATTTTTATGAACTTATATAGGGTGTGCATGTCTATTTTTTTGCGGTCTGAGTATTGTATGCTCACACACGTTAGTGATGCTAACACATGCTAGTATACGCCAAACTAACATGTGTTAGAGTCCCAACTAACACATGCTGCTGATGTCTTTTATTATATTATATGTTTCATGAATATGATGATAATATTTTGGTATATGGATTTGGATTGGTTCTGATTTGATTTTTTAAATTTATTATTGTTTGGATTTCAAACCCTATTAATCGTATTTGAGTAGTTGTATTGACATAGTTGTAAAATTGAGTATGATACCCTTGGCACTGCAGATTTAGTGTTGTTTATACACATGTTAGTGATGCTAACACATGCTAGTATATGCCTAACTAACATGTGTTAGGGTTCATATGACATATGTTATTTTTAGTAAAACATATGTTTTAGAATGTTAGTGATGCTAACACATGCTAGTATATGCCCAACTAACATGTGTTAGGGTTCATATGACATACGTTATTTCAGTAAAACATATTGTTTAGAATACACTACACATGTCATTGATGTCTCATTATGTGTTTTGGAGAGCCCACCTAACACGTGTTATCTTTTTTTGTAGGTGAAGAGATTTTTTTTTTGTTAAAGATGAAGATGGGTATCAAGAACGAAGCATAGCTAGATCTTTTTTATGTTGTTATGATAGTTTTTTATCATTCACAAATAATTATGTTTGTATGAAAAGTATTTTGATACATTTTTAGTAATGATTGTAATGATCGTTTTTATCATTTCTTAAATAAATATACATTTTATGTGTTCTTTTATTTTTGTTATTTTTAGTATATGTCTGTTAACACATGTTAGCGATGTCTCACACAAGATCAGAATTTTGTATCACAACACTAACGTATGTTAATTTTGGTGCTGGAAAAAGTGCCATAAAGTAGGAGAGAGGTGACTTGACAAGTGTCAAATCAACCTTTTAAACCTAGGATTCAGAAAATTAAATTATAAAAATTAATGTAAGATTACCTTAATGCCCTTAATCCTATTTTTTATTAAGGTGGCCCACTTGCTTTATGATTATTATATACAAATAATCATGGACCATTGATCAAACTTGATCAATGGTCACTAGAGGGTTTCCAAGGTTTTTCCATTATAAAGGGTTTCCATATTATCCACCCCATATATATATATATATATATATATATATATATATATATATATATATTCTTTAAACAAAGAACGAAACCCTCTTTGGATCACACCGTTCAGTATCCACATCCCTACTTTATCACAAACATGACTACTTCATTCCTTTTCTTGACCTATAAACTAAACCATTCATCAACTATTTTTACGTTCACTATTCTTTATAACCTTGATTTTAATATGGGTTTTCATCATTTTCTCAAGGATTAAACACATACTATTCGCCTTTCGAACATGAACTTGATTTCCATGATAACCACACTATTGAAAACTTTATTCTTAATCCTACAATGATTGTTTGTTGTGTGAAACTTAATTCTTCTTGATACATGAGAATTTGAATACCTATGCTATTTGAGCATTTGACACTGGATACTTGTCTCATTTATAATTTGCTTATATGTGTGTATTATCGATTTGCAACATACGTGTTAATCTAAAAGAAAATTGTTACATTTGCTAAATTTATCCACTCAACAATGGGTAGAGGATGAATTACATGCTCAACATTCAGTGGGGTACCTAATAACGTGCTCAACGATTGGTAGAGGTCATCATGCCTACTCAACAGTTGGTAGAGGTTCTAATAACATGCTCAATGACTGGTAGAGGCTATTGTACCTTCTCAACAATCGGTAGAGGTTCCTGCTTACGACCGGTAGAGGTTTTTCTTGCCTGCTCAACAGTTGGACTCATTCTGTATATTATCTACAAATATCTTACTCAGTGGGCTCCCCGTTTGGGTTATAGCTCACACTTAAACGTTTCATATGCTTGCAAGTGGTTGTAACCAAACATGTTTGTTTTCATTATTGCATTATCTCATTTCCATGTTTAGTGACATGTTGTAACCCAAAGTGTTGGTTTTCACAGCCACAGTAGTCTTATCACTCTGATAACAAACCATTGTGACCCAACGTGTTTGTCTTCACAACCACATAGACACATCATTCTTTGAAACTTATTTTTTTTTGCTTTGATATATTGTTGTAGATTAGGACATAGAAGGACATAATACCCTAAAGTAAGGTAAATTAATGATTACAGTCCGGAACGTAATCATGAATTTACAGGCACGTTAAGGTGGTGTGAAATTCTATTTAGGTTAACTAGGGAGATGTTCAGTATGCTTTCGAAACACCAAAGGCATGGTGGATTAGCTGCGGTACACCCTAACGCTAATGGCGCATAGAAAATGGGACTGGTGTCACACCCTCAAATTTCAACTGCGGGGTTTATACCGCAAGGCGCATGACATTCCAGGATCCCATAACCATAAGTCATATGAACAAACTCTAAATGCCCAAACCATTTAGTTCGTTTTCAAAACTCAAGTTTAGTTAGGATGCGTAAGCGTAAACCAAATTTAAACATTTTTAAAACCATGCGCAAAACAACACGCCCAAATTAAAACCATATGAAAGAAAACGTAAAAGCATGATATGCGATTTAGGTGTATGCCCAAAACCCCAAATGCAGTGATACGTGTTGTGCTTCCTAATCGTGACACCGGAAGCTAACTACATGCAAAAGCATGTATATCGTGTGTCAACATAAAGTTGGTGAGTTCACAAGGTAAAGAAGGTGAGTATGTAAACGCGTGGGTTTCCAAAACCACGTAACCAAGTAAAAGCGTAGGTCTCCAAGACCACGTAACAACAAGTATAAAGTAGTCAAAAACCCAAGTGTTCAAGTGTCATCAGTTTAAGCGTGTCAGGGGTAGCTAGGCCACTCATTGTAACTAAACATGTGATTATTGGGAACCTTCAGTAATGTGTTAACATACGTTAAACTGCCTTAGTAACTAGTGTCTATCAACACTAGCATAACAGATGTGGTCAGAAGTTCATGCCCGTGCTCCCAGCACCGCAAACATGAGGTTGCTGCACAACCTAATAACGCTATCAACTAATACCCCGTTCTCCTCCAGCGATTAACCCAATAATATGTAAGGACTTTCAGTGATAGAGTGTTTAGTTCACAAAGGACCGTTAAAGTTTTAAACTGATAAAAGCGTGATTCACACAAAGAATCATGTCGGACTCTCCCAAAGAGTCATTTTCGGACCTACACAAGGAGTCATTGTTGGACCCTCCCAAAGAGTCATTGTCTAAGTAGTCCCGAACCGGACTAGAAAACGTTTACCAAAGTTGTCTCAACCCGAGACGCATGCTTTTGAGAAAAAGTAGTGAAACTCACCTTAGGTTGCAAGCAAATAATCCAAATTCCACAAATAGAAATGTGCTACTGACCCCCTATTACAAATGTCGCTAAGTGAGTATATGTGCATAACCAATACACCATATAACCCGTTTATTCAAGACTTTTAAAAGTTCAAAACCATGTATGTGACACCTAATGATTCTACATGCACAAGTAAGTCCTACGAACCCGTTGGTGAACATATTAATTATCATCAGTTTTATACCTCATATACATCTCATATAAGTGTCCATAAAAATTCATGTCAAATACATACCATATAAGACTCCAAATAGTCACATAAACATACCCTACACACTCTGCGTTTTTAGGACAAATTGTGTGCTGTGAAAAACGATTTATTTAAAATACTTATCAAACGAATTAAACTCCCAAATGTTTACTGAATATTCTTTGGGGTTCACTTGATAACCCATATTTTTGTTTTGTCTCAAAACCAAACACAAAAATTATGGAAATTCGTACAACACAACTATGTCCAGAAAGTTTCCACAGCAGGCCAGTTTAGTAGAAAAATTCCCAAAACTTTTGTATTCACCCAAACGGGGTGAATTCACTTGGAAAAGTCAAGTTATTCCAATTGTGAGCTACTTTCCAAATTTCATAACCTAACTCTTTGTAAAACCCAAGTTATGATCGTTTAAAGTTGACCCAGTTTACAATTTCCGAAAATCTGATATGACCTTTAATCAAATAAAATTCCAAAAACCACTCAAACGATGTCCAAATCAGATGATTTTGCTCATTATGAAAATCTAAGACCATGTACAATACAACCATGCAAAGAAATCATCAAAACAATCACTTTAACATCACGATACAGACCCTACAAAACACTCTAACGAATCTGTCAGAAAACTGAAACTTGCACCCCAAGTTATTCATAAACCCTAATCATGCATAAAAATCTATAACACATGAATAGCCCATATTATCATAATCAAACTCATATATTATCATACAAAAACCCTAATTATGATTACCAACAATAATTATTATCATTAATCATAATAAACATTCAAGAACTCAGAATAACACATGTGTGCGATTTATATATATGTATATTCTATGATTTTTAAAACTTTTCAAGCACTAATAATCATCATAAAACACATAAAGATTATAACTTTCAATGCAAGAGTCCTCAAAGCCTAGAGATTACACCCAAACTAGCTTGAATAGGTGAAGAAGATTGATGTTTGTTGAAAATTGAGAGAGAGTGGGTGAGGGGGAGTCCACGGCGCAAAGAGGGTGTTAGGGTTAGGGTTTTATTTTTTTTTTATTTTTTTTGATCTATAATTATAAGGTTGCTTGGCTTGTTGCCCAAGTAATTGGGTATTAGGGCCTTTTAGTCTACTAACTGGACCCGTTAATCATGTTTTAGCCCAATACCGGACCCGATAATATTAACCACCCTAACTTACATAAAAACCATTATTTTTATTATCTCATAACATATTAATCATAGAGTGCACGTAATTTGCATGGTTTACGTACTAACTTTCAGTTAAGCGGTAATTCACACAAACATTAATCCACATAAACATGTTATTTCACGTTCATCATAATTCAATTGTACACATTATCATGTATGCCAGACAATTCACCAACGTTCGGGATACAGGACTCGTGTGTGCATTGTGATGATAACTTTACTTATTATAAAGTAACATATGTTATTATCACATAACATATGTTATTACCCTATAACATATAGGAAGACCTACCGAACTAACCCTAGTCAAGTGTTTAGTCACGTATGCACATGCAAGTTAACTAGAGTTCAGTTAAAGTAAGAACCTGAAAATGCGGGGTGTCACGCTGGGTGTCGAACACAGGACTAACCCTTGTTTGTGTAGTAAATCTTTATATTATCTAGATTTGATGTCTTTGATTGTGTCATCGTGAAACATGAATTCTTATAACATACAATCCAATTCCCATCATCTATTACAACTTAGGAATATATCATGTCACCTTCATCCTATAGAACCATGAAGTCCCTTGTTTTTCATTAAAAATTAGCAATACGAACTATTTACTCAATATTTTTCCGCAGACTCTTCTACAATTTCGAGACGAAATTCCCAAAAGTAGGGGAAACTGTAACCTCTCGTAATTTCCTAATACACATATATTATTATTAAAGTTTACAAAATTTAATCATATAAAAAAAGGTTTTGTTATATAAATAAAACTTACATAAACACGTCATAAGACATCAAATTACAAATATACAATTCTAGATATTTCAAACCTATCAACTTCCGAACATTTTAAATAATATATTTATGTACATATGGATCACACAACTTTAAACATATACCTATAAAAAAATAACTCTTAACCGCTAACACGAAGTGCAAGACCCATATTGTGATCTTTATGATTATTATCTTTATCAAAGAGTGTTTTTCAAATTTATGTTTCTCTCCTTGAAACCAGCTCCAAACCAATCCAAATCGTTTCGAATCCCAGTTAATTTTGTAATCTTGACCGACCTTCACCATATCTTCATCCAATCAAATTCATTCATTATCTATTAATCCCTCTATATATTAAACACTCCCATCGTTTCCTGATCTCATTACAAACGTAAACTCAAGGTTTAGTCCTCTGCTCGACGCAATCCTGGTTGTCGGGTCGAGACTGGTATTTGTGAGCCAAAATAGAGTCACTGCAACAACACCTTCCTCGTCGGTTGGTCGTAACCAACGCGAAGCATCACCCAAAACATTCGACCCCCATCGAACACCACCTCCGACCAAGTTCCGGCAAGCAATAACGATCAACCGTTATCGTCTCCTCCCCTTCCTTGCTTCAGGTATCTTATTACTCGATTAAACTATTTTTTTTGGTCAATTCCGTTAATCATCGAACCCCAAATTTGACCTCGTAAATCGAATTGGTTGCGATGGTATTGCGTCTGTTTTTTTTTTTATGTTTAGTGGTTTGGGTCTGGTTTGTGTACTGAATATATGGGGAAAAGACGACTATAGCGAGAGCGTGTTTCAAAACAAACTTTCTGAGTAACAAACAAAATTGTTAAATGAAAGAAGCGTTTTTTTATATATATCTTTTTTCAAACCTATATTACATATATGATATATATAAACTTATGTTCATATTATACATGACATATTAATTATTATACATGTAAGTATTATGATTATATTCCAATTCTTTGGCGTATTAAATTATTATCCTTTGATTTTAAAACAAATTCATGAAATTTAATTTCACAAAATCGACATTTAAGTCTATTTCTCCAAACTAGGAATTACTAATCGGCCGATCAAGAAATTTTAGACTTGCTAGACTTGTTGATTCTTAGTCCTTGTGTTACTTAATCTAGGTTGATTTCTTTGGGAATTAGATATATTTGATGTTGCATATTACGGATACTTGATTGCTTGCTAAGGTGAGTTTACATATCCTCACTTTTTACTTCTTTTAATGATTTTGGGGTGAAAGAAGTTTGAAACTTGTGCAATTACATTTTCGCATCATACTATAAACTTATATTCTTGTGAACTGGTTGTGGTATATAGTCCGCCTCAGTACATTCATTAACTTTGATCAAGCCGCCTGTGTTATAGCGCTATAGGTATGACAAGTCCATCCCCCGCATAAATTCAGGGATGATCGAAACAATAACATTTTACTAACTTGCGAGTTAGGTCTCAGTCGACACAAGGGTTGATTGTACAAAACAATGACTTGAGCTACCAGTAGATCATGTTCACAAATTATCTTTATTTAATTCTTTGTCACAGTAATTGCTACATGATTTTTTTTTATCATAATTTTATTTAAAACTTATGTATTCTCACCAACTATTTATAGTTGACCTCCTCCATTTTCCAAACTTAACATGTTTCAGGTATTCAGTTGCTTGAAAGTTTTAGCATTTGCTTGTGGATCACACAGGAGTTGAAGCCTTATACTTGTTATTGTTGTTTGAACCTATTTGATTTGTATGTAATGTTTGTAATTTAATTAAATAATCTATTGAAACATTTATTAGTCACCATAAGCTATTGAGCAATCATCAGTACGTGGCACCCTGATATTTTCGCCATCGGTTGGGGTGTTACAGTTGTATTGCTTCGCTGCGAAAGTGACTGTTTTATTGAGAGTTTGGTAGGCATTAGAGATAACATTAGGTAAATTTTTTTTACTACCGAAACAGAAAAGAGTAACGTTAGTTTTACATGTGCGATCTATTACATTACATTGTTAATAAATTAAAGTTAAATAAACAAAAATATAATAACAATATTATAAGAATGCAAAATATTAATTATTGGTAAAACGATTCACTTAAGTAAACAATTATGAATTGGACTATTTTTTTTTGAGTAAATTCTTTTTTGAGTTCATGAGTTTTATTGATTTTAATTTCTTGAGTCTAACATTTTCATTTTTGAACCTATTTGATTTGTATGTAATGTTTGTAATTTAATTAAATAATCTATTGAAACATTTATTAGTCACCATAAGCTATTGAGCAATCATCACTACGTGGCACCCCGATGTTTCTGCCATCGGTTGGGGTGTTACAGTTTTATTGCTTCGCTGCGAAAGTGACTGTTTTATTGAGATTTTGGTAGGCATTAGAGATAACATTAGGTAAAAAAATTTTACTACCGAAACACAAAAGAGTAACGTTAGTTTTACATGTGCGATCTATTACATTACATTGTTAATAAATTAAAGTTGTTAAATAAACAAAAATATAATAACAATATTATAAGAATGCAAAATATTAATTAGTGGTAAAACGATTCACTTAAGTAAACAATTATGAATTGGACTATTCTTTTTTAGTAAATTCTTTTTTGAGTCCCTGAGTTTTGTTGATTTTAATTACTTGAGTCCAACATTTTCATTTTTAACATTCTGAGTGCCTGGTTGATAATTCTATAACCATTTGAGTCCAATTTTCTAACTCTGTTAGATTTATTCTGTTAATATTTATGAAATGACCAAAGTATCCCTACCATTAAAAATAAATATTATTAAATATTATAATTTATTATATTATAATATTAAATATATACACACACACCATACAGATCTCACCTCTCTCTCTCTCTTATTTTTTTACGCAAGATCGCTTCTGCAGGTGGACGGAGGTTTGGGGGTAGTGTTGCAGGTGGTTAGCATTTCGATCGATGGTGGTGTCTGCAAAGGTGAGATACGGTGGGTTGTAGTGGTGGTGGGAGGTTGTGGAGCTGCAGGTACTGGTTAGGGTTCCGATTGGTGGTGGGAGGTGGGTGAAGATGAGGATGCAACGTCCAATCCGTGGGAGGCGGGTTGTTGTGGTGGTGAGAGGTGGGTTGTTGTGGTGGTAAGAGGTGGGTTGTTGTGGTGGTGAGAGGTGGTGGGGGATGTAGGTTTCTGGAATGGTAGGGTGGTTTTTAGGTGTGCAGTCGTTGATTGGTGGTGGCTAGGTGGTGCAGTTGTGGATTGGTGGTGGCTAGGTGGTGCAGCAGTGGACCAATGGTGCAGGTGTGTGTATGTGTGTGAGAACTTTATGGTGGTTTATGGTTCAGACCCGTTTTTGTTTGGGCATTAGGGTTCAGATCCAGATTTGGGGGTTAGGGTTCAGATCGATGTGGTGTAGTGGTGGTGGTTTATGGTGCAGTGGTGGTGGTTTATGGTGTGGTGGAGGGGTGGAGAAGAAAGTGTGCGTGTGTGAGAGAGAGAGAGAGTGTGTGTGTGTTTTGTGTTATAATATTTAATATATATATATATATATATAGGAAAAAGATCAAATAGGAACCAATACCCTATTTAGGAACTTAGGAACCAATCTGAGCCATCCATTTATAATTTTGATCTAGGGGTATTTATGTAATTAGACAATTAAATATTATCTTTTTAATTGATTAAGACTTTTTTATATATGGCAGTTTTTTTAATTAGAGATTGGGTTTCCTTAAATCTCTCAACCATTATCATTTCTAATTCCTTAATCATAAAAATCACATTCATAGCAATCAGAAGATTTAATTCAATTTGATTGAAAAAACTTGCGATTAAAAAGAAATTAAAATCGTCCTACGATTCATAATTCCAAGTTATGGATAATAATTCTATACATGAAAACATTGAATCACAATCTCATGTGATAGAAGATCATGAAACACCATCTCAAAAGAAACTAAATAGTGTTGAAAAACAAGGTATTTATGTATTGTTTTTTTTAACTGTATTTCGTTTTCTCATACGTTTTTTGTGATTTGAATCGGATGAGCTGTATAGTTTCGTTTTATTTTTGACTTTCGAAAAAGTTTGTTTTGTATTCTAGAATTCATACTTACGTACAGTATTGGAATGACGATATAGTTATACATTGGTGTATTATATGTAGTTATTGTTTTCGTACAGCGATGAAAAGATTTGTTGTTAGTTTTTTAGTTGTTATACACCAGTGTATAACAACATATCTATTAATTATTATACACAAGTGTAGTATAGTAAGTAAATGACGTTCTAAATGTTACATTAAATATACACAGGTGTATATTCATTAGGAAAAATGAAATGTGCAGTATGATACAGCCTGTGTGTTACTCAATATACACTGGTGTACCATATATGAATTGTAGCATGTCTAACTGTATTTTTTTAATATTGTAAAATTTATTTTTAATTTACATTTCTATATTGTAGGTTCCTCATCGAGCAACGTATATGAATCTCCCGGTGGGATGAGATATTGGACGCCACTTGTATAATATATCTATTTAATACTATCATTCTTACCAGTGTATAATTATACATCAGTGTATATTGATACATTTGATTATCACTACTATTTATACACCAGTGTATAATTATACATCAGTGTATAATATATGTATTTAATTCTATCATTCTTACCAGTGTATAATTATACATCAGTGTATATTGATACATCTGATTATCACTACTATTTATACAGTCTCCTATATACAACAACGTATATTATACACTAGTGTATAAGTAGTTGATAATAATAAATCGTCTCATCATTTTTTGACCTCATTATCTTATTTAAGGTTTGATCGATTACCTTTTCCATATAATATACACCAACGTATATTATCCAAAACTATATAACATCATGTACTGCACATTCGATTTTTGACGTACTTTGATACCATTCAAACAATCAATACGCATATTGATGAAGAACGGTTACCATGGGGAAAAATAAATGCTTTGCTAAAATAATGGGATTATATTGAAAATAAAAGGAAACTAATTAAACATGTATTGTTAATAGTCAATATACAATTACCACATTGCACTTTGATTTAATTAAAGATATGCCATTAGAGATCAATGGCTAAGATTGGTTCTTATAGTTTCTACTTAAGGTATGGTTCCTATTTGAACCATACCCTATATATATGTGTATTATTTTTATTTATTCATTAAAGACTTGTTCATTATACCTGATGCATTAGAGAGTTGTACCTAAATGTAAAATGACTAAAATATCCTTATACTTAACTGATTTGGTTAGCGACGTTAGAAAATTGAACTCAAATGGTTATAGAATTATCAACCAGGCACTCAGAATGTTAAAAATGAAAATGTTGGACTCAAGTAGTTAAAATCAACAAAACTCAGAGACTCAAAAAGGAATTTACTCAATTTATAAATTGGCCTTTAATATGAACTTGCCTGGGAGATTCCAAAGGAAAAATCTTACTTCATTGTGTGCTAAGGATGGATGGACTTGCCTGAGAGATTCCAAAGGAAAGTACACGGTGAGGTCTATGAAAAGAATTGTTGAATGATAGTAGACAAGCATCGCAAAGTTCAAGTTCCGTTTGGCTTCATAATGTTCCTTGGGGTGCTGAAAATGCAATGGCCGCACCTGATGCTAAGGTTTGATTATTAAAAACTAAGTCCTTGCACATATGTAGTCATGATCTGGCATTATGGTAGTTCTTGCTTACTTGTGTTGTTTGGTTTTTAGTTTGAAGACGGTTAAAGACATTATAGATACAAATTTCTTTCTATCCATTCATGATCATAACAAAGTTTATTCTAATTTGTGTTCTAAGTAGTTTCTTTATTTGGTTAATAATCTGTCTTCATGCTCTTATTTACTTGCAGAGATACGAAATAGCTAACAGTCTGACTGAAGTTAAAGAAGTATCGAATGATAATTTGGAGATAAGGGAAATAATGACTCAACACAAGGTGCCCGTTTCTATTTTGATAAATATTTATGCTTGAATGTGTTGGTGTTATATGTAAAGGTGTGCCAAATTTATGGCTTACAGCAATGATGTCCAATGAAATGCTAGCTGATGAGGTGATTGAATAACCCATAATTGTTTCCACACACATATATTAAAGATTAACATACATTTATTATCAGTTACCTTTTTCCCATCTTGATTTATATTGTTAATTTTCTCTCAACTAAAATTAGTTAAAGAATTTTTGTCTTGCTCAGTGAAGGAAGACCGTTTTGAACAATTGGATCCTATTATGACATTTAGGACGAAAAGCATACAGTGAGTTAAAAACCACATGTTCAAAGCTTGACAAAAACAAATAAGTTTATCAAACATCTCGTCAAGACCATATTTCTAGGAAAAATAATCAAATTTTAACTCAAAATACGTTGTAGTAACTCCTCACTATATCAACATCAGAGCCAATCCAACGTTTTTGAAGGCCCTAAGCAAAATACAAGTTGGGGACTCGGGGGCCCTTTAAATTTGTATAGTTCACAAAAAAAACACCTTACACTAGATAGACATTACAATCTCCTTTCTGGTAACTATTAATCAATTAAAGTATTCCGTATTCATTTTATCTACTTACTCGCATTAAGTATATTGCAAATTAAAGACATTTTCCCATTTAAATTTTGAACCCATTTTGTGGATCTACAATTTACTATGTATTTCTTTTGGGGTTGATTTAATGGTTTTCTCAGCATCTACTTTGGTTGAGAAAGTAGATTAACTTTATATCGTCCAATCCCATTTGTAAGACTTCAATCCTTGACAACCAAAAAAACTATCAATGACAATCCACAGTGAGCATGGCCAGTGATCTGTCGTCACGGAACGCATTCAAGAATCTATTCGCACTGTGGAGAATAGCCTCTGCGCCATTGGGGACCCCGACCCCATATTGAAAGTCCCCTAAGTAAGCCGACATCTCCTTCCCAATTTTACGCATTGCAACTTTAGAGACCAACCTTCGCCAGATACCCCCGACAGCAATGGGCCGGATTCCGTTATCGGGCTTTAATAAGGGTGTTAGGGGGGCAGAGGCAATGAATTCCGCCAGAATTTTCGGGCACAGCCCTCGCAGCCAGATGTTAACCACCTTAGTGATGGCCACAAGAAGAGCAGATGGCGGAGAGGTTCCCTGTCCGCACAATGCGTCCAGAATATGCTGCGCTCTCAAGCCATCCCTTCCACAAGAAGTTCCTTTGGGGAAGAAGCGGATATTCTCCAACACACATTCAGCGTTAACCTGAAGAGCATCTTTATTGGGCAAGACATGAGGCAAGTGGGGGGATCCCTAACCGGATGCTTATCAACCAAGGCTTTTAAGGTGGACTCCCCAACTGGAGCAACTCCAGAAGAGCACAAAACCTTCACCGCGGCTGTGAAGTGACCATCAGCAACCTTCCTCAGACATTGTTTGATATTATCCCCATTCTCCGATTCATTTTGGCTGACTGGCCCTCTAGCCGGCTCTTCATTCGATTGGGAAAGAAGGGGAAGAATAAGCTCCTCCATGCCCTTGCCATCTTTCCAAATTGCTAAGGAGCGCATGATACTACTGCATTGTAAGGATTTACGATTCCCAGACCTCCGTTCCTGCCTGGAAGACGGTCGGATAGTGCGTATGAAAGTCACAAATTTTAGAGATTCAATTATTCAATACTTGTTTGTTTTTTACTTTGGCCAATACAAATGTAATACACGAAAAAAAAAACTTAAACTTTCGGGGCCCTTAGTTTTTGGAGGCCCTATGCCTTAGCGTAGGTCGCTATCACAGTAGGTCCGGCCCTGTCAGCATAAGCATCTTCCATAATTTTGATTTCTTATATTTTAAAGATCGGCCACTAAGTTGCATTCAAAACACAATAGATTCAACAGACTTGCTTCCCATTTAAGGATTATAATTATTTTATGGATTGATGGCTGCTTATTATTTTTTTTAAGTCTTAAATGGTTTAATTTGAAAAGAGTTTCTGTTGCAGAGGACATACAGGTAAAATTATTAACTTTGTGGCTAGCATGAGTATACCAATTCTTTTCTTACATAAATGTGCACATTATTTAATGTTTGTATTGCTTCCCGTAATCTTTAATTGCATATTCGTTGGTGGTGAAGATTTATCCGTAATAAACTTTTCAGTGCTTGAACAGGACCAACAATATCACAATAGCAATTCTTGGTTGTAAAGTGGATTACGTTTTGATGGAAAATTGCTTACGATCAAAATGATCATGAAGGCTAAAAAGTCCATAAGAGTTGGGGGTTGTTTGATTGATTAAGTGCTGAATTATTAAGAGGTCTGAATAGTTAAGAGGTGCTGAATGATTAAGTGCTTAATGGTTTAGCTATGCAAAAAGTCTGAATGGTTCAACTCTTAATCATTCCATTCAGAGCCTTTTTTAGATTGAAACAAACAGTCTGAATGCTAAACCATTCAGAGCTGAATGGTTCAGAGCTGAATGGTTTAGAGCCTCATTAAAAGGCTAACAAACAGACCCTTGGTTGAAGATCTATAACAAAAAGTTATTAGATAGCATTGTTTACTGAAGGTAATTTATTTCAAGTAACCCTTTTAAACATAATATCTTCATCTTATATGGAAATATGTATCCATAATATTTCCCTTTGTTTTGTTAATTAGCATTTGTGTTATCAATTTCTATTTCCTGTGGTCTTGTCAATTAGTATTTGCAGGTTTTTCAAGAGTTAAAGAGTGGATTTTTCATGTCGCATACATCTTCAAACTATGATATTTACCATTTATTTTCATCTTTATGGTAGGCTGGTTATAAAGATAAAAACTTTAAACTCCGGATAGCATTCCCTAGGCATGCGGAAGAAAGAAAATCGCGAAAAATTTCTCATTTGTTTCATTCCATTTAGTTTTTTTGTTTCATCATTTGGGTCATGTTTGTACGATGCAAAGATAAACATGGATCCCTTGAGAAATGAAGAATGGGATGTGTTCGGGTTATTGAACTTTCGTGTTCGTTTCTTAACTTTGTAGGGATGTAAAGACACTCATAATTGAAATGCTTCAAGTTGCTAAGTCTTAAGGGAATTGATTTTGCCAAGTGAGAGTGCAAGAAATTTAAAGTTGATTTTAAATGTTGGATTTATGCAACTTGAACAAAATACGTGATTAATAGCATTGTAATTATTTGTAATCCCATATACCCTTAATTGAAAATAACACCCAAAAATTAGGTGACACGATATAAGATCACTGAAAATCACTAAAGTGCATTTCACATGGGTGTGTTGCAATATGCATCATAATTGAATTTGATGTCAGTTGAGACACCCGCCTAACATGCGGACATTCCCACTAGTATAGTACTATAGATAAACATTAATATTTTATTAATCAAACCCGTGTATAAATAAATAAAAAAGCCAAATTACAATGCCATAATAAGTAAAATGGCACATCAAAGTTTATTCTATAAAGACTTCTTGTCGAGTGTTTGTGCTAATAGATTACAACATACTTATTCAACCCGGCTAAACAAGGGTTTATTCAGCCCGTGTAAATAGATAAAGTTTTTCAATATATAATCATTTTATTACGTGTGTATAAAATTACATATATTCAATCGGTGTAATACATTGTTACATACTAGTATAATAATAAAACAATAATAGTTATTGTTATAGTTAACGGAGTTATTATTACTATCGAAACAACATAAAAGAGAACAGAAAAAAGAAAAGGCTTAAGTCTTTGATGGTAAAACTTGACATGTTTAATTAAACTTTGGGCTACGCCTACATATAGACAGACATTGCTAGTTGGGCTAATTCTTAAAGATCCATTAGAAACCCAAAATCCACCTTCTGTTGTAGAATTACTAATTACACAACTACAATGAAATAAATATGCTTTTGTCCCTTTGGCTTTTGACACTTTTGGCTCATTGGCATTGGAAGCGATCAGGTTCCTGACGAGAGTCCAGCGGGTGGTCCACAGCAACTTCTCGACTCCCCAGGGGCGAGGATTTGTTTTCTCTAGATTAGGGTTCTCAATCCAGAAGGGGGTGGCGGCGCAACTTATTACCCGCCTACCTGTTAATTCTATGTAACTTGCCCATTTTATTGAAATGGAAATACTAAGCAAATGTTTTATCATTGAATGATAGCCATTGGTCTATAGTCGTATTCATAAAGCTGTTTATGATAAATAGTATTACATCTACATGTTTAACTGTCAAAGTGGGGCTAGCCCACTTGTAGAGACGTATCCCTCTTAAACAGGAGGTCCAAGGCTCAAACCTTGATAATAGTGTAATTTAAATTTATTGGCGTAACAGTATAGGAGAAGTAACATTTGTCATTAAAAAAAAAGGTCGTGTAGTAGATATAGAAAAACGACCACTAGACACTATCGACTTGATATTTGATTTAAAAAAGAGGAAAGATCGATCGAAATTTTGTTCTCAAAATAATTTAAAAAAAAGTATCTTTTGTTCTGGAAGGCATATATAAAGGATCAAACTTTTGACATAGCTCTAAAATGGAGAATTTGGATCAATATGTCGAGTCTCTATTTTATTTTAATTTATTTTTTAAATTCCCATTTAAAGCAAAAATACAACTAAAATCCAAAAATATTCGAATTCATCTAAAATAAATTCCCATTGAAATAATAATAACAACAATGATTATCTCTACTACCTTATTAAGGAGGAGAGATGGGTAAGAAGATAATTTCACCATTATTTTAAGATGGCATACAAAAGGTCTCATGCATAAATCTTTAACTTTTACCATTTTCTTCCATCTATGCCCTTATGTACAAGTCACTAATACAAATCAATTGCACCATTTAATACATTTAATTCATGTATTAACCTTTTGTTACCTAGAACCATTACCAAGTAATAGATTAATTCATGTAACTTTTTTTTAATGGATTAACTTTTTGTTACCAATGGAATTTGAATTATCACCACAAGAAAAGGCTAAGCCTTATTTAACACTTTGTAACCAGTAGGCTATGTCTCTTTGGTCCACGTGTGTAACTAAATGTTACAAATAAAAATCAAGTACGGATCGGATTGGATAAATGACAGTATGGTGTATAAAGTTTTGGCAATTTAAAATGTGAATAAAAATACATACCCGCGGCAACGCGCGGGCATTCCACTAGTTATTTCTAATATACTATACTAGCTTTTATCCCGGGAGTATCCCGGGGTTGAAAAATATAACCATTCTAATAATACTAATACTAATAGTAATAATTATTACTCTTGTAATTAAATAAATAAAAAATAACCTTGCTATAAGGTGACACCATGTGTTGCAGTGTTCGCGATTCTTTCTCTTAGCTTCTCTTGATGAAGTACAACTATCCATATTTAGAAGAGTAAAATTCCAATTATAGCATGGCGATTGGGCTGAATTTCAACATCGTATATAAGAACCCGGTTTAAAAGAAAAAACATGATTAATGAATAACCTGAACACTTTGTGTTTTTTTTCCTGTATGAACAAAACCCCACAAAAAATAGTCGTTTTTTTCTCCGTTTTTTATATAGCACTATGCTACTCGTTGAAAAGATAATGAAACGCTCGTTAATTTGGTGTAATTTTTTTATTTAAAAAATCTCGAATATAAAAAATATTAACGTTTAAAAATTATGGGAGGAAACATAAGAGAGAAAAATTTAAATTTGTTTTTAAATTCTTTTTTTTTTTCTAAAATAACTCAATTTAATTTTAGTAATTGAGAATTGAGAGATAGAGAGATAAATTTAGGGTTTTATATTTATTTTTTTAATTAAAAAAAGGAAATAATTCAAAAACACTAAAATTTTTCAATAATGATGCCACGTGGCAGTTTCATGGAGAGGTTGAAGACACCATTACACGCCACGTCAGCAATGTTCAATTCTTTTATATATATTAATAGATAGATATAAAAATATAAAATTAGATTTACTTCAAGAAAATCATTAGATAAAATCACTAGTTTCTAACATTTGTCAATCTATAACAAATTAATTTATAAAATTTATTTTTGATTATCGTACAGCATTTGTTCTCTACCAACATGATACACGCTATCATATAAATACCGAAGAAAGAAACGAGACAGAATAACGACAACAATTTTATGTGCTTGTATTTTATACGAGAGAGTTCGCGTTTGTGTTTTTCTATTTAATTTCCTGATGAACTAGCAAAATTAAGTAAAAGCTAGGGGTGAGCATACGAAAACCGATAACCGAAAAAACCCGAAACCGAACCGATAACTGAACCGAAAATAACTGAAACCGAATTAACCGATCGGTTACGGTTAACATATGGCCAAAACCAAACCATTCGGTTACGGTTTCGGTTTTCCCTTCTTCCGTAACCAAAATAACCGAAACCGAACCGATAGTTATATACTTAAGTATTTTTCATACGTATATCTAGGGGTGTAAACGAGCCGAGCCCGAGCCTGACTGAGCTCGAGCTCGGCTCGTTATGGTTTTATGAAGCTCGAGCTCGAGCTCGGCTCGGTTCGAGCCTACAATCTTGAGCTCGAGCTCGGCTCGCTAGCAAAATCAAAAGCTCGAGCTCGGCTCGAGATCGCAAAAGCTCGGCTCGCGAGTGTTATTAAATGGGCCTATGAAATAAGGACTTGGGCTTTGGGGATGTGGGCTATAAATTATAAGAGATATATAAATAACTTATAATTATGTTTGGGCTCGTTTAGGCTCGCGAGCCCAATCGAGCTTTGTATCTCGGGCTCGATAACTAAACAAGCCATATTTCAGGCTCGAGCTCGGGCTCGGGCTCGTTAAGGCTCGGCTCGTTCGGGCTTTTTACAGAGCCGATCCCGGGTAGCTCTCGAGCCGCTACGTGTCATTTACACCCCTACGTATATCCATGTATTTGGAACATATTTTCATGTATTTCCGGTATATTTCATGTATATCTATGTATTTGAAATATATCTTTTATGTAACTCATGTATTTTTTATGTATATCCATATATTTAAAGCATTTTTTTATTTGTTTCCTCGGTATTTCATGTATTTTTCTTGCGTTTTCATATATATTTGTATTCTTGAAAAAGATCCAAACACTTTATTAGCTATTTTAAGTTTATAATTTTGCACAAGTTTTATGTTTGGATATTAACCGAACATAACCGAAACCGAACCGATAACCGACATATTAACCGAATTAACCGAACCGACATAACCGATCGGTTTCGGTTATGGTTTTTCCTAAAACCAAACTTCGGTTATCGGTTTCGGTTATATGTAAAAACCGAACCGAACCGACATTTGCTCACCCCTAGTAAAAGCGCCGGTTCGGTTAAGTCATACCCGATTAACCGGAAATGTGATTCGTTTACGGTTTTGATGTGTGACATAACAAAATTAGCCAAATCACACCGATTATGCATAATCATCCAACTCCAACTATTTTTGTTATAAAAATATCTATGAAATTGAATCAAAAACACCTATGAAATTGAATCAAGAACAATATAGTCGAATGCTTCGAGCTTATTATTGATTAATGAAAACGAAAATTGCAAAGGAAATTGTAAAAGAAAAGACCGATTACAAACTAATAGATCAAGAGTATTTATAAACCCTAAATCCCCAAAAGGTTTGTTAACGTCTGTTAACATTCCCTCTTCACAACAAAACAGGCCCTTCAAACTTTTCACTCTTGACAATATTGGCCTAAACCTTATTAAAGCATAAAAGAACTTTGAAACTTGTCACAACTAGTCCCTCAACTTTTAGTGACTAGTTTGACTTGTTGTTTAACCATGTTTATGACTCAAATATCCAACAATCTTCACCTTTGAGTCACTAATCAACACCAGACTACCTTTCCAAACAACTGATCCAAACATCTGTTCTAAACATCTGCTCACCAATCAGCTGTTCCAAACATTTGTTTAACCACAGCCTCAAACAGCTGTCTGCTTAATAGACTTTTCCTGGACCATTCTGCCCTTCCTTTAACAACTGTAATTCCTGAATCAACACTCTCCAAATCTGATCCATGTTGTATAACACTTTCCATCCTTAAAGAACATTCAAAGACTTGACATTCACCACTGGTTTTGACCCATTTCCAGCTTACCACTTCTGTTGACTCAGAAACACCACAGAACTTGACAATTTTGCCCATGTAGCTATCTTCCACCTTTTCAACCAGCATTACCTGAACTTTGGAACCACTAAGCACCAACCAAGTATCATACAATGAACATATCTTTTCCTTCATTATCTTCCAACCCTTGATCTCTTTTGCTTCATTCCCAAATTCAACACTAGTCAAAAAATTAACTGCTTTAACCACTATCCAGTCCCTTTCAACATAGGACTGCCTTTCACAAAACAGATCTTTGCACAACTGAGCAATCTTTCCTGCACACTCACCAAGCAACTCCACCTCAATCTGGACAACCTCACCTTGTGCAGCCTCCATCTCAGTCAAAACTCCTTCTAGACACAGCCTAATTAAACTTGCTGCCTATTACAATTGACTTCAAATTACCTAGTCCATCTATCCTGGTCATCTTAACACCTTCAGGACCTCTTAATAACACACCATAACAACCTGTTACTGGATTGAACTCCACCTGACTAGAACAATCATACACATTTGAGCCAACCATTTCCAAAACTACCCCTCTTGGAAACACACCTTTTCTAACCAAAAGATTATCACCAACTTCACCTAGACACCAGTTCACAATCCTACCACACACTTCACCATGAACCACCATTGACTGTCCTTCACCAGAGATCAACATCCTGTTATTCAACTCCAACACAATCTTACACCTCTCTGAACCATTCCCATGATCAACATCATGACTACATTTCCCAATCAACATGGTTCATCTGTGTGATCCATGAACTCTTTCTCACTAGGCAACACATGACCATCCAGAACATACACATTACTCACATGTCTAGTTCCAGTCATCACAACCTCTTGATTATTCATAATCAAGACCTTACCATCTCTCAACCACACATGGTAACCTATCTTTTCTAAAAAACCCAATGACAACAAATTCCTATTCAAGTCAGGAACATACCTTACATCATGTATATCAACAATATCACCATTGTCCATCATGAATACAACTGTCCTAACCCCTTGAATCTCACAAGTTCTGTCATCACCCATCTTGACTTTAACAAGATTACCATATTTCAGATCCCTGAAATACCCCTGATCATATGTCATCCCAAAAGACCCTCCTGAATCTAAAATCCATCTTTCTGAACAAAATTCTTCACTGGTCACCACAAGAACATCACAAACATCACAATCATCTGATAAATCACCTTCTTGTTGCCTGTCATTATCAAACCTCTATTCACCCTTTCTTTTCTTCAATTCAGGGCAATCTCTCTTCAAATGATCTTCTGAGTGATAAACATAACACCTCCTCTTGAATCTTGATTCTCCCTATAATCTTGAATCCTTCTGATCAGTCTTTCCTTTCACAAGCAATGCATCTCCACCATCTTCTACCACATCTGATCTTCTTTTCAACTCTTTTGAATTCAGGGCAGCCAAGACTTCATCCATAGTCATTGTCTCCCTTTCGTACATAAGAGTATCCACAAAATGCTCATATGAAGATGTCAATAATGTGAGAAATATAATGGCCTAATCTTCACCATCCAATTCAACTTCAATATTCTCAAGATCCAAGATAAGTTTATTAAACTCATCTGTATGTTCATATAGTGTTTTACCAGGACTCATCTGAAACGTATGCAACTTCTTCTTGAGATACAACCTGTTGGCCAATGACTTGGTCATGTACAGGGTCTCAAGCTTTGCCCATATACCTGCTGCAGACGTTTCTTTTGACACTTCCCTCAACACCCTGTCACCCAGACTCAATATGATCGAATTATAAACCTTTTCTAACATCTCCTTCTTCTCTTTATCTGTGAGATCACCAGGAATATGATCCTCACCCCTCAATGCATCAACAACACCATTATGCACTAATAGGGCTCTCATCTTCATCCCCCACAGACTAAAATCGTTTCTTCCATCAAACTTCTCCAACTCGAACTTCGTCGTCACCATTCTTGATTTTTACACACGGATAACACAAACCAATTTAACAGAATTAGAGCAACCTGGCTCTGATACCAATTGTTATAAAAACATTTATGAAATCGAATCAAGAACAATATAGTCGAATGAGCTTATTATTGATTAATGAAAACAGAAATTACAAAGGAAATTGTAAAAGAAAATACCGATTACAAACTAATAGATTAAGAGTATTTATAAGCCCTAAATCCCCAAAAGGTTTGTTAATGTCTGTTAACATTTCCTCTTCACAGCAGAACATGCCCTTCAAACTTTTCACTCTTGACAATATTGGCCCAAACCTTATTAAAGCATAAAAGAACTTTGAAACTTGTCACAACTAGTCCCTCAACTTTTAATGACTAGTTTGACTTATTGTTTGACCATGATTATGACTCAAATATCCAACAATTTTGATGAGTGAACTTACCCGAAATTGATCCACAACCAATGCTTAACTGACTAATACTTAACGATTATTGGTTATGGTTATAGTTAAGTAGTCTTCCATAACCGAAGTTTGGTTATAGCATATTAGAATTTGTAGTACAAACTATTTTATTATTAACAAATTTAGGAGTTAGAAAAATATAAAAATTTATTTATTAATTCTTTATAACCCTTCATTTTATTGCATAAAAAGATCTTTATAACCTGTTCATCAAAGTATATTTAAAAACTATCTTACTTAATGTTCGGCATGTTTATTTATTTCCATGTATAATCAAATTTCAATTAATAAACTTTAACTCAACTATCATTTGAGGGAAGTGGAGATTTTGGCTGAAGGTCACAAGTCTCAAGTTCGAACCCGATCTCAACTGTGTTTTATTGGAGTAGGCCTTCACGGGACAAGTTTGGTTTTTTTTTTTTTTTTCCTGAAATTAGAGATGGTGAACTTGAGCTACCCAACGCTGTTTGCGATCGTGGACGTATGCCGTATGAGGTCGCCTTATGCAATGTGTTTAATCAGAGTAGCCGGGCTTTTATTTGTTAGCTGTTAATTTTGTTTTTGTTCATAAGTTAATGACGATAAGGATTTTAAGCCACAACTTCTAGACACTTTCAAAATTAGTTTTGTATGAAAAGTGTCCAATAATTGCTGGAAAGCTTGAAGAAATAATATTCTTTGCATGTGATAGATTAGATAGTTGAAACAAAAATAAAATATTTTAAATATAATAATTTTGGCTTGTTTGATTAATTTTTAGGCCAATCATCTTAAAGGTAAAAGAATATTCAGTTGTTGCATGAAATAAGAAAGTTTTGAAGAACATTTGTGGTCTTTTCATGCTTCCTAACTTTTGATTTTGATGGCCGATCTTTCTTCATACAATATCTTGTTCCAAACAAATAGTATCAAAAGAAACATTATTGTTCCATATTAGTGTTTTGTTATTATAATTATAAATTATAAATAAAATAATTATGAAATTTGCTTACTACGTACCTAACCAATTTTATACAGTTTAACTTAAGATAATATTAATGGAAAATTATTAAATAATGCAAAACTCTTCATTTAGGTTAATTAGTTTAAGTTGATTTGATTAAATAAGCAAACACAAAAATTTAAATTTAAAGAACTTAATATAATAAAAATTTAGTGAAACTCGGTATTCTCACTATTTTGTAAAACTCCAAACCGATTAACATTCGAAACATAACATCATACTTAGATAGGATACAACTAAGCAACCGATTTTCCAAGCTCGTCTTTTACGTAGATGATACATATAGCTAGCTCCCAAGAGAGACAATTTTGAGTGTAAAAAGTACCAAAAAAACTAAAATAAATCCTTATACATCATATTTTTAAACACAGATAATAAACGATGTTTTCACCCATAAGACCATGTGCAGTGGTGGGTGAAATTTGAAGGCCTTAGTTGGGCATTTTTTGACATGTGACATGTGGTGCCACAGCTTGAAATAAAAAATGGATGTAATGGGGCATGTGGGGCCACATGTCATTTTTTTTAAAAAATTTAAATAAACAAACTAATATTTCATTTAAATAACATAATTAAAATAAATTAAAATTACATAAATAAAAAAAACGAACATACTATGGAAAAAAACCAAAAATAAAATAGAAAAAAGTCATTTAAATAATACTAAAAAACTAAGATAATACTAAAAAAACTAATAAAGCTACAATTCATCGGTTTCGTCAAATTCGTCTTCGTCTTCCTCTTCTTCGTCACCCTCGTGCGGAATATATCGAACCGACCATGCATGTTGTACCAAATCCAACGCTAAAGCGTTATGTGTATCCTCGTTACGCACCTCATGCGAGTTGAGGATTCTATTCTCCATTGTCGCTTGTGGCAATTCCGTTGGTGTGTCCGGTACATAATTTTGACACGTTGCTTTTCCTTCGTCTTCAAGAATCATGTTATGCATGATTATACACGCATACATAGCATCTCTCATTTTTTCTTTGCTCCATGCACGACAAGGATTTCTAATATAATGTCAACGCTGTTGAAGTACCCCAAAGCATCTCTCAATGTCCTTTCGCGAAGACTCTCGCACTTTCTTAAAACATGCTCGTTTTTCATCGTTCGGATTACTAAACATCTTCACAATAATCGAATACTTAGGATATATTCCATCGGCCAAAAAGTATCCGTGTGAGTAGTAGGTTCATTAACATAAAAAATGTCATTGGTGCTCTACCAGAAATGAAATCTTCTAACAAGGGTGACTGGTGAAAAACGTTTATGTCATTGCATGACCCCGCGACACCAAAGTAAGCCGACCAAACCCAAAGGTCATGTGAAGCCATCGCCTGAAGAATTACCGTTGGCTCTCCCTGGTCACCTCGTGTGTGTTGACCTCGCCATGCCATTGAACAATTATTCCACAGCCAATGACGACAATCAATGCTCCCAATCATTCCTGGTAAATCATGTTCATTTGAATGAACCTCATACATCTTTTGTAGATTGTACCAACTTGCTCTTCTTAGGTAACGTGCACCGTACAAATGTATTATTCATTTAAAAGAATATAACTTTTATAAGAATAAATAAATAAATAAATTTTAGATAACATAAATAAATAAATAATTTTTATAAGAAAATGTAGTGTACCTTGACAAAAATGCTCTAAGGTGTCGTGTGTCGTTTTCTCGGCCAACTTTAAGTATTCGTCATTTATGTCAGTCGTGTTCCCGTTTGCAAGAATGCGTAGCGCTGAAGTACACTTTTGAATCGCGGTAAATCCAAGCGCCCCTCTCGCATCCGGCTTTTGCTTGAAGTAGTCAAACGCGTTTTCCAAGTCTCCCGAAATGCGTAGAAATAAACGTTTGCTCATCCGGAAACGACGCTAAAAACTCTTGGGTCCGGATAAGTTGGCTCTTCATCAAAGTAATCTTTCATTAAACGAGCGTTAGCCACCAAGCGGTCGCGTTCCATATATTTTTGTGACACCCGGCAAATTCTGGTTAACAACGTTGTCTAGATGAAAGTCTACCTTAGCGAGTCACGCGTATATTGTACTTAACTGGGTTAGTTAAGTCGGGTTATGGTTCGGGAACTATTGGTTAGTCTAGAAGATCATTGGATGTTGGTCTAGAGGTTCGTTAGATGTCAGTCCTTAACCAAGTGTACAAACGGTGACGATTTGTAGGATCGTCAGGACATACGGAACGTACGAGTCTCGAGTCCCGGGAAATTGGTGAACGAGTGTAAATATGTGTATTTACTTGTGTTATGTGTTTACAATCATTATATGACTTGTCGGTACGTGAATATGCATTAACATATGTTAAAACGGGGTTTAACGCGCAAAACGCACAAAACCAACCCCTATAGGCGAGTAGGAGGCCTACTCACCTATAGGGGAGGCGAGTAGGGAACCCTAAGGGCGAGTAGGCCCCTACTCGTGTGTAGCTAAGGGCGAGTAGGCCCCAATCACATGAACATTCAGGCGATTACAAGCCCTAATCGCCTGAAACTGCTGCATACTCGCTAGTTACGTGCTGGACGACTAAAAACGACTATAAATACCATACTTAACCTCCTAAACTTCATTATACCAACCCTAGTCGTCCCATAACCCGCCCCAACACATAAACAACCTCTGGAAGGCGATTTTTGATCAAAACTCAAGGTTTCAAGCTTGAATCATCATATTTTCATAATCCTAAGGTTTGATTTTCATCCATAACTCTTTATAAACGTTTTTAATCAATCCCTAATGGTCCAGACCTGTTCTTAAACGAAAAAGCTTTCTGAAAATCGTCAATAAGGGTTGTTAATCGGATTATAACTAATATGCATGCATTATGAGTGTGTATGATTAGAAAGTTAGGGTTTTTATGATTCATGATGATGATTTGATATGTTATTATGATAGATCAGTATTGATATTGATATTATGATAATAGGAATCTCAGTAATTGGATATTAGGGTTATGATTACACGTGTTAGTATGATGTTGCATGCTATGTGAATTGGTGTTTGGATTACTTGGTTGCATGCAGGACTGATTATACGAGGTTGAACGAAGGATTTTGGGTTAAACATGTTTAGGATAGTGTTTGGGATGATATTGGGTGGTTACACACGTTCTGGATCTGATTTGGAGCGTTAAACGCGCGAAAAACCGGAACAACAAGGTTACAGGCGAGTAGCATTCCTAATCGCCTATGTTATAGGCGAGTAGGGTGCTAATCGCCCATATTATAGGCGAGTAGAGGTCTACTCTTGTGTAAGATCAGGTGATTAGCCCTAATTGCTAGTAAGTTCAGGGGAGTAGCTCCTAATCGCCTATAATAGAGGCGAGTAGGATTTCTAATTGCTAGTTGACTTTCCTAATTGCTAGTTGACTTTTCCAATCGTGGTAGTAACAAAACGTACGCCTAGCTAGCGTATACTGGTTTTCGATTGTTATAGTATGGACAGGTGGACTTGGTGCTTGGATACAAAACCTGTAAACTCACCAGCATTTTTGTGCTGACGTAAACTTTTACATGTTTTCTCAGGTCGCTAAGGTAGCACGACTGGACTAGGGCGCACGCGTCTGCACGGCGTCTTAATAGGGTTGCATGGTCTTTTGAACGTTGAACTATTGTTTCATTATTGAGATATTGTTTTTAAATAAGCTTCCGCTGTAAACGGGGATTTTAAACTATGTTTTGAAATTGCATTTATGTTCATTTAGACTTGTTTATTGTGATCGTTGGTTTGGATCCTGGTTTGTCATGCGCCTCGCGGTAAAACTCCGCAAGTGGATTTTGAGGGTGTGACAAATTGGTATCAGAGCCAATGGTTATAGTGAACTTGGACTGCATGTAGAGTCTAGTCTATAGCCGAGTCGCACACACTAGACGATCACATGGTACTAAACGTTATAGTGGTTTACGTATGGTCTTGTCGGGGTGTCCCTAAATCATTGGTCTTTCTACGTTACATCATCCGTTCTATCTTAGGTTGGGTTACTTGTTTTCTAGGCAGTGTGGTCTGTTGGAGTAACTCGTGTGCTCTTGAGATTTGTCCAAGGCTCGGACATCTCCCTTTCGCACTCCAATAGAAACACTTGTCATAAACTATCGTAGTATTACGGTGTGTAGCTAAGAGTCTATGTTCGGTGATTTGAACTTTGAACTAGGAGAACACTGGGAGGACCATGTAGAGCGTTTTATCATTTTGGGTGCACACAAAATCATAAAACGAAATGCATGGAAGCCCTAGTGAGCTCTGGGTTTGAGGGGATAGTCCTGGATTGGATCTGGCTTTGATCTTGTGAACATTAATGGTTATCTTTAACTGCGAAACTAAATTTTCTCGTTCTTTCTGCCAGAATCATGTCTGGAGTGCGTGGAGGACGTGGAGGTGGTCGCAATGGTGGACGTGGTGGTGGTCGCGGTGGTGCTGGTGGTCGTGGTGGAGGTATTAATCTATCCCAGGCTGATCTGAACAACTTGCTCCAAGCTGCCTTTCAGTTAGGGCACAACGGTGGTGGTAAGTTGATTTATCCATTTCCTTCGCCTCATTGGTGAACCTTGTTTACGTTACTTTTGGTTTCTCATACGTTTCGTTTCAGGTGGTCCTGTTGACCCACCCCACCCATGTGCACCTACAAGATGTTCCGGGACTGTAAGCCCCAGGAATTCTCTGGCACTGAGGGTGCAGTGAGCTTGCTTAGGTGGTTGGAGAAAGTGGAGTCGGTATTTCTGATGTGTAACTGCCTCCCAGAAGATCGGGTGAAGTATTCTGCTGCGTTATTTCAGGACGTGGCATTGACTTGGTGGAATGGCATCACCCAGAACATGGGTATTGGGGAGGCATATGCTATGCCATGGGAGAACTTTGTACAGTTGCTGAAGCGTGAGTATTGTCCGAGGGAAGAGGTACAGAAACTGGAGCATGAGGTGTGGAACCTCAAGATGACTGGATCGGAAATCGAGAAGTATACTGTGAGGCGGAATGAGTTGGCAGTGCTGTGTCCCGATCTGCACGTGCCAGAATATCGTAGGATTGAACATTATGTCTCAGGGTTAGTGCCGGAAATTGCAGGGTTGGTGGCTGCTGGAAATCATCCTACGTATGCAGAGGTAGTTCGATCGGCCCATAGGATGACCAACTTAAAGGTGAATGAGGGGATTTTGCCTGCGAAGGGTTCAACTGTTAAGGCCCCAGAGAGCAACAAGCGCAAGTGGGAAAATGACGGGAAAGGATCTGGGTCTGCACAGCAGGGTAAAAGGTTTGATAATGGGGGTTCATCTTCTTCGGGTAACAAGCAGGGTGGTTATGCGGGAAAACTGCCCAAATGCAACAAGTGTGGACGCCATCACCAAGGGAACTGCGACAGTAACCGTTGTCACCGCTGTCAGCGAACAGGCCACTATGCTAAAGATTGTCGGGCTACACTTCCATCGACTCAGGCTCCGACTAACAGTTCAGCTCCGACTACTCAGGGGACTACAGGGAAACAAGGATGCTACAACTGTGGTGACACTGGGCATTACAAGAAGGATTGCCCAAAACTGAAGCAGGGTGGGAATAACGGGAATGGGAACAACGGGGGCGGCGGCAGAAATGCACGTGCCTTCGTCATTGGAGCTGCTGAGGCTAGGCAGGACCCTGACACAGTCACCGGTACGTTTCTTCTCAATAATCGTTCTGTTAGCGTGTTATTTGATTCTGGTGCCGACAAGAGTTTTGTATCCATGGATGTTAGTCGACTGCTAGATGTAGTACCCGTACCATTAGAGGCCAAGTATATTATTGAGTTAGCTGACGGTAAGACGATTGAAGCTACTAGTATTCTTCGGGAGTGTCAATTAGAGTTGTCGGGTTTATCGTTCCCCATCGACCTTATGCCGGTACCTTTGGGTAGTTTTGACGTTGTGGTAGGAATGGATTGGTTATCTTTGTATCGCGCGGAGATTGTCTGTTACGATAAGGTTATTCGGATTCCTCTCCCTGATGGAGAATTTCTTTCCGTGTACGGTATCAAGGGTGGTGTTCCGCTAAACATCATCTCTAGCATGAAAGCCCTTAAGTGTCTTCGAAAGGGTTATCCAGCTGTTTTGGCACTCTTATCTGTTTCCTCTGTTGATGAGAAGAAGATCGACGACATTCCGGTGGTACGCGAGTTTCCTGATGTTTTTCCCGATGATTTATCTGGTCTTCCTCCTCATCGTCAAGTCGAGTTCGGTATTGATCTTGTACCAGGGGCTGCTCCTATTGCTCGGGCCCCCTACCGTCTTGCACCTCCCGAGATGCAGGAATTGTCTAGTCAGTTACAGGAACTCTTGGACAAGGGTTTCATCCGGCCAAGTTCTTCCCCTTGGGGAGCCCCGATACTATTTGTTAAGAAGAAGGATGGAAGTTTCCGGTTGTGTGTGGACTACAGAGAACTGAACAAATTGACCGTCAAGAACCGTTATCCTCTTCCACGTATTGATGATCTATTCGACCAGCTTCAGGGTTCTAGTTATTATTCCAAGATCGATTTGAGGTCCGGTTATCACCAGCTGCGCGTTAGGGAGGCTGACGTTGCAAAGACTGCTTTTCGAACACGTTATGGCCATTTCGAATTCTTGGTCATGCCTTTCGGTCTCACGAACGCACCGGCGGTTTTTATGGACTTGATGAACCGCGTCTGTAAACCATATTTGGACAAATTCGTCATTGTATTTATTGATGACATTCTGATCTACTCCAAGAACGAGACCGAACACGGGGAACATCTGCGGTTAGTTTTGGAACTCTTGCGACGGGAACAACTTTACGCCAAGTTCTCAAAGTGTGACTTTTGGTTACGCGAAGTTCAATTCCTAGGACACGTGGTTAATGAACTAGGGATTCATGTCGACCCAGCTAAAATCGAAGCGATCAAGGACTGGGGAGCACCAAAGACGCCAACTGAGGTGCGGCAATTCCTAGGCCTTGCGGGCTACTATCGTCGTTTCATTCAGGGGTTCTCGAAGATTGCTCAACCCCTCACCACTCTCACTCAGAAGGACAGGAAGTTCGACTGGGGTGAACCACAAGAGTCAGCGTTTGAAGAACTGAAGTCTAAACTATGTTCTGCTCCTATTTTGTCTTTACCTGAGGGTCCTGATGATTTTGTTGTTTACTGTGATGCTTCCATTCATGGACTCGGTTGCGTGTTGATGCAACGCGAGAAAGTGATTGCGTATGCTTCTCGTCAACTCAAAGTGCATGAGAAGAACTACACAACTCATGACTTGGAGTTGGGTTCCGTGGTATTCGCGTTGAAAATTTGGAGACATTACTTGTACGATACCAAATGCACCATCTACACCGATCACAAGAGTCTCCAACACATTTTCGACCAACAACACTTGAACATACGACAGCGTCGCTGGATTGAACTTTTGAACGACTATGATTGTGCTATTAAGTACCATCCTGGCAAGGCGAATGTTGTAGCAGACGCCTTGAGCAGGAAGGAATCTACTAAACCTCGTCGCGTTCGGGCGTTGCAACTCACTATCCATTCATCGTTACCTGATCAACTCCGTTCTGCCCAGTTAGAAGCTTTGAAGGAGGAAAACCTTAAAGCTGAAACCATGCACGGTGCCGACAAGCACCTAGAGCGAAGGCCTGATGGCCTGCACTATTTCGCAGAACGTATATGGGTTCCTTTATTCGGGGGACTACGGGAGCTTGTCCTTGATGAGGCTCATAAGTCCCGGTATTCTATTCATCCTGGTTCGGATAAGATGTACCAAGATCTGAAGGTGCTTTACTGGTGGCCAAACATGAGGTCGGACATAGCCTCATACGTGAGCAAATGCTTGACCTGTGCTAAGGTCAAGGTGGAATACCAGAAACCGTCGGGTCTCCTGCAACAACCTGAAATTCCGGAATGGAAATGGGAACGGATTACTATGGATTTTGTCACACAACTTCCTAAATCACCAAGCGGGAATGACAAGATATGGGTGATTGTCGATCGGTTGACGAAATCAGCTCATTTTCTTGCTATTAAGGAGACCGACACCATGGATCGTTTGGCTCGTCTTTACTTGAAGGAAGTTGTTTCTAAGCACGGGGTACCAGTTTCTATTATCTCGGATCGTGACTCCCATTTTACTTCTCACTTCTGGAAGTCTTTGCACAAGGCTTTGGGTACCCAACTAGACATGAGTACGGCTTATCATCCACAGACTGACGGTCAGAGTGAGCGTACGATTCAAACTTTAGAAGACATGCTGCGGGCATGTGTGATCGATTTTGGAAAGGGTTGGGAAGCTCATCTGCCGTTAGTAGAATTCTCGTATAATAACAGTTATCACACGAGCATCAAGGCTGCTCCGTTCGAAGCACTGTACGGACGGAAATGCCGTTCTCCTCTTTGTTGGGCTGAAGTGGGTGAGAGTCAACTCACTGGGCCTGAACTAGTGTACGAAACTTCGGAAAAGATCGTACAAATTCGTAATCGGTTGGCGGCGGCACGGGACCGGCAAAAGAGTTATGCTGATCAGCGTCGCAAACCACTGGAATTCCAAGTCAATGACAAGGTACTTCTAAAAGTCTCGCCGTGGAAGGGCGTCATACGCTTTGGGAAGCGTGGCAAACTCAACCCGCGGTATGTCGGCCCATTTACGATCCTGGAACGGATTGGACCGGTGGCATATCGACTTGATCTACCGACGGAGCTCGGTAACGTACATAACGTCTTTCACGTGTCAAACTTGAAGAAGTGTCTGGCTGACGAGTCTGTCATCGTTCCACTAGAAGAGATCAAGGTTGATGATCGTCTTCGGATTGTGGAAGAACCTGTAGAGATCCTTGATTACAAGATTCGTAGCCTGCGTCACAGCAAGATTCGTATCGTTAAGGTTCGGTGGAACTCGAACCGGGGACCGGAATATACATGGGAACGGGAGGATCAGATGAAGTCTAAGTATCCTCATCTTTTTCCTAAGGAAGCATTTGAGTCGAGACATGTCTCTTCGGCAGCTGAATGAATCTCGGGTCGAGATTCCTTTTAACGTGGGGATGATGTGACAACTCGGGTAAATCTCTCTCTTTTGGTTTCTATCTTTTGTTTGTTCCTTCGTTATTTCTTTTGTTCTTTTGGTACTTGAGCAATTTTTGGGACGAAAATTCTTTTAACGTGGGGATGATGTGACACCGGCAAATTCTGGTTAACAACGTTGTCTAGATGAAAGTCTACCTTAGCGAGTCACGCGTATATTGTACTTAACTGGGTTAGTTAAGTCGGGTTATGGTTCGGGAACTATTGGTTAGTCTAGAAGATCATTGGATGTTGGTCTAGAGGTTCGTTAGATGTCAGTCCTTAACCAAGTGTACAAACGGTGACGATTTGTAGGATCGTCAGGACATACGGAACGTACGAGTCTCGAGTCCCGGGAAATTGGTGAACGAGTGTAAATATGTGTATTTACTTGTGTTATGTGTTTACAATCATTATATGACTTGTCGGTACGTGAATATGCATTAACATATGTTAAAACGGGGTTTAACGCGCAAAACGCACAAAACCAACCCCTATAGGCGAGTAGGAGGCCTACTCACCTATAGGGGAGGCGAGTAGGGAACCCTAAGGGCGAGTAGGCCCCTACTCGTGTGTAGCTAAGGGCGAGTAGGCCCCAATCACATGAACATTCAGGCGATTACAAGCCCTAATCGCCTGAAACTGCTGCATACTCGCTAGTTACGTGCTGGACGACTAAAAACGACTATAAATACCATACTTAACCTCCTAAACTTCATTATACCAACCCTAGTCGTCCCATAACCCGCCCCAACACATAAACAACCTCTGGAAGGCGATTTTTGATCAAAACTCAAGGTTTCAAGCTTGAATCATCATATTTTCATAATCCTAAGGTTTGATTTTCATCCATAACTCTTTATAAACGTTTTTAATCAATCCCTAATGGTCCAGACCTGTTCTTAAACGAAAAAGCTTTCTGAAAATCGTCAATAAGGGTTGTTAATCGGATTATAACTAATATGCATGCATTATGAGTGTGTATGATTAGAAAGTTAGGGTTTTTATGATTCATGATGATGATTTGATATGTTATTATGATAGATCAGTATTGATATTGATATTATGATAATAGGAATCTCAGTAATTGGATATTAGGGTTATGATTACACGTGTTAGTATGATGTTGCATGCTATGTGAATTGGTGTTTGGATTACTTGGTTGCATGCAGGACTGATTATACGAGGTTGAACGAAGGATTTTGGGTTAAACATGTTTAGGATAGTGTTTGGGATGATATTGGGTGGTTACACACGTTCTGGATCTGATTTGGAGCGTTAAACGCGCGAAAAACCGGAACAGCAAAGTTACAGGCGAGTAGCATTCCTAATCGCCTATGTTATAGGCGAGTAGGGTGCTAATCGCCCATATTATAGGCGAGTAGAGGTCTACTCTTGTGTAAGATCAGGTGATTAGCCCTAATTGCTAGTAAGTTCAGGGGAGTAGCTCCTAATCGCCTATAATAGAGGCGAGTAGGATTTCTAATTGCTAGTTGACTTTCCTAATTGCTAGTTGACTTTTCCAATCGTGGTAGTAACAAAACGTACGCCTAGCTAGCGTATACTGGTTTTCGATTGTTATAGTATGGACAGGTGGACTTGGTGCTTGGATACAAAACCTGTAAACTCACCAGCATTTTTGTGCTGACGTAAACTTTTACATGTTTTCTCAGGTCGCTAAGGTAGCACGACTGGACTAGGGCGCACGCGTCTGCACGGCGTCTTAATAGGGTTGCATGGTCTTTTGAACGTTGAACTATTGTTTCATTATTGAGATATTGTTTTTAAATAAGCTTCCGCTGTAAACGGGGATTTTAAACTATGTTTTGAAATTGCATTTATGTTCATTTAGACTTGTTTATTGTGATCGTTGGTTTGGATCCTGGTTTGTCATGCGCCTCGCGGTAAAACTCCGCAAGTGGATTTTGAGGGTGTGACAATTTTCTTCGCAAAATAGGACGTGGAGGATTACTAACATGTTTCATATGCTTTGTTGCCAGCGCACAAGCACTTGTAACCACCTCTTGCTCGATCTCCTCGTCGGTTAATTCACCCGTATCGCCTAAAAACTTTTTGTAATAATAATCCTGGATGCCAGATGAGGATGTCGGAGAACTCAATTTTTTATAAAAATAAGTTGGTAAAGTTTATAAATTGAGGTTTGGTGTTTTGTATAAAATTGTGTGAGATGGTAGTGCGTTTTTTTTTTTATAAAATTTTGTTGGTAAATATATAATTTTTTTTTAACATTGCATCACAATCCCAATTCCACTGCCTTTTTTTTTTCGAACGTTGCCACCCACACATTATGATTGGATGGGTCAATTATTTCACACCGCAAAATATTTCGCTTGAGGTTGGTTAGCGCCCCTTTAACACAAGGAGGGGGGGGGGGGGTTTCCCATGTGAAATGGGCGCGAAATTCAGGCATAAACGCCCCATTCCCCCACTATTACGTTTGGTCTAAGTAGTCTTAATAGCCGAACAACATCTTAGGTCGCGGCTTTGTGTTATAATAATTAATCTGTTCTTGATCAACTATGTAAATATATTTCTATGAATTCGTCCATTCATTTAATAACGAATAGTAATGATTAATGACAGTGGCGGACTCAGAAATTATTTTCTCGTTACGTTTGGTCTAAGTAGTCTTAATAGCCGAACAACATCTTAGGTCGCGGCTTTGTGTTATAATAATTAATCTGTTCTTGATCAACTATGTAAATATATTTCTATGAATTCGTCCATTCAATTAATAACGATTAGTAATGATTAATGACAGTGGTTTAACCGAATTTTTAAGGGATGCGCTTGGAATTTTTGCCTTCAAATTACATTAAAAAAATTTGTTTTAAAGGGGGCATCCGCCCCCTTAACCACTTAATATGTATGTAGGTACGCCACTTATTAATGATAAAATCAATCTTTAAGTTGAGGGCAAGATCACAAACTTCTCCTGTGAAGTTTTTGTTTAACAACTATTTATATGTTTTTAGAACCAATTGGATATATCATTTAATTACAGTTATACCAGTGATATAATTGTATGACTGTATTCACATTTTTAATGTATTTTTTTTCTTCATAAAAGTACATAAAAATCTTTGCTTTTATCAGTAGTATGAGGGTTTCACTACGGGTCTATAAAAATAAGTCGACAAAAAAAAAAAAAAAAAAAAAAATCAAAATCTATTCCTACAACTTTTATTTGAATATAAATAGGTGTTTACCGACAGCATCTTAAATAATAATTATAACCATTTTTTATGCAGGTTAAATACTAGACGACAATTTTCTTCAAATGAAAATAAAAGCTTATGATTTATTGCTTTGTTTCCCTATATATTATTGGGTATTCTTTTCATATATGATTGTTTCTTTTTTTTCCTTTTTTTAAATAATATTCTTGCTTCTCCATCTCTCTCACTCTATGTTTTGAATCCGACAAAGAACCCGGATTCACACTCTTCTTCACGTGTAACGTACGTTTCCTAAATGGGAACTTTCTATATGGATTATTATCATCACAATATTTTTAATCTATATAGGTTAAGAAGTAATTAATAACCTACTGTTTTTTAAATGAAATCTATATAGAATATGTATTATTGCTAGGTGTTTATGAACTATATAAGGGGTATACAAGCGGCTACACCACCCCTTCTGTCTCGGATAAAGTGGGGCATGTAGAGTTCTCGGTTGATATTCGAATGAATGATATTTGAATGAAGTGTGTGATTGGTGAAACCTAGGGTAGTGTAGGTGACTACTGACTAGTACACCCTCCACCAAAACACATCCTCCTTAGGTATGCTCTAGGATAAAATTACACCAACGTTATCATTCTAGATGTTTTTTTTTTTGTTATTGAAGACTTTGGCGTTACAGGCTTAAAAAAGTTACACCCAAGTGTCATAGGAATAGGAATAGTTGCTTCCACCATTTCTTTTTTAAGTTTGTTCCCTGATATGTAGTTGTGATAATCACGTAGGTTGCGTATTGATCAGCAAGCATATATAGGTGCTAACTTACACCAATGACTTTTAATGGAACGGGAATATAATTTTATTTCTAAAATCTAAATCACTATTTGATTACTATAAGTGTCGAACATTTTGACCCCATGAATGACTTATGTGTGTCGCTATTCTAATAAGAAAAATAAAATAGTTAAAACGACTACTAAGATTGTAAATTAAAGTTATCCGATACAAATATTATTAATTAGCATTAATTAAGTGACACTATTGTTACATTACGTTTGGACTTTGAATAGCTTGTTGGATATAGGTTGGGTTATTCTACAAAGGCTACAAAAAATGAGAAGGGTGAGAAGGATACAAAAAACACAATAGATCATCAAATATGACACAATGAGCCACAAAATATAACACAGTGCCAAAAAATATAACACAATGCTGAAGAAAAAAGACACAATGAATTGAAAAAATGACACAACGATGAAAATAAGAAAAAGACACAATGGTACATAAAAGACACAATGGTATAACGCGTATTCTAAAAACTACAAGCTAAAACCCCAAAAAAACGAAGACCTAAAAACTAACGACGTAGGGTTCGATAAGACGATTCCAATGCCGCTTGAATGAGTTCAATCGGAGTCCGTTTGATACCCTTCCTACGACTTCCTATTTTTCTTTCACTGTGTATTTGATCCTAACTCTAGACTTATAATTACACTTTTATTGTTGTTTAAAGGGTTCCAATCATTTTAATATAAGCATTCCAATCTTGATAACGTGTATTATACGTTTCTCTAAATCTTTAACGCGTGTTATGTTGTTATGAATCATTGTAAGTTGATTTGATCATATATGACAATATAAATATATGAACGATAATAAATTCTTAAATATGTCTTGATTTTGAAGAACAAAATATTGTGATATCATGATAGAAGATCTAGAGTTGTCGGATGTAGATTTTTCAGTCAAGTATTTGGATTATGTATTATTGTAAATATATCTCTTTATTTAAAAGAGATATCAATTTGGGCAACAAGAAAATACCAGGAGAAGAATGATTTAGTACGTGGATTAGTGTGAATTTCCAGTCACTATATATTTAAATTTAGGTCACGTAATTTTAGTGAAATTTAACAAAATTGATTCAGTTGAAAGTACAATAATATCTTATAAGCTTTAGTTTTCATGGAATTGATATGTAACATAGTTGTAAAACTAGTGAAATTTAGCTAGAATATATAACTGATATGTCATTTTATTTAGATATGTGGAATTAAATAATATAAAATACAATGTTATCTTATAAGCTTTAGTTTTCATGGAATTGAATGTGCAATAATATCTCTCACAATTACATCTTGGATTGACACATGACATGTACAGCCACGTATTACAATATTTCTAGCTAGGGTTAAGCCTGGCTTAACAATGCAACATAGTTGCAATGTAACATAGTTGTAAAACAAAACCCAAACTTCATTTTCAAATTTAAACATTACGTTTTTCCCTCATCCATATGATATTTTTGCCATATTCTTTTCTTTTAAGCAATAGAAATGTATTTCCAAAATTCAGTGGTTTAATATTTTTTTTTAAATAAATACATCATGATTTTTATTTATATTGTATAAGTAAAGAAAGTTTAAGGGTTTCTTTAAGGGTCCGGTTATTTAGACAACTAGGGTTTTTATTTGCACAACCCCTCCATGGGTCGTCGAGGCCTGGACAGCCCGTGGAGGGCCAAAAAGGCATAAGGACGGGTCGTCCAGGCCCAGACGGCCCGTCTAAAGGTTGTTTTTCAATCCAATCATTGGTAATCATTGGCAATGATTAGGTGATGATTATTTGGTTTTTTTATAAGTGTAGTGTGGATGTTTAAAATGGGTTTGAATGTTTGGTTTTTATAGATGTTTGGTTTTTTATAAATGTTTGGTTTTTTATAAATGTTTTTTTTATTTGTATAATATGATCTTTTTTATATAATTGTGTATATGAATATGAACGAATGTCGTTTATGTTGCCGAACTAAACAAAACCAAAATACGAACAATAAAGCATAAATAAGCATAAATATTCCAAAAATTTACATAAACTATGAGTTCAATAAACATTTATAAAAACCAAACATTCAAAACGAACAATAAAGCATAAATAAGCATAAATATTCCAAAAATTTACATAAACTATGAGTTCAAAATGTACAACCAAAGAAATATAACCCACCCGTCTAACCCGACCCACCCGGCTGATCCGACCCACCCGGCTGATCCGACCCACCCGGCTGACTGGTGGACGCCCCACCATGCTGACTGCTAGACGCCCAATCTGGAAGTGGACGCGGCTCCAAACCAGCTTCTCGTCGTCTCTCATTCTCGCTCTCTAACAGCCACCGCATGTCACCCCGCATCGACCCCAACTGATCCAGGATCTACTGAAGTACCTGGGTCGTGCTATCATGCAACCTGACAGCATGATAAACGCGGGCAGGACGCTGTAGCTCATCAACGGGGGGGTCTGGCATCTCTACATCCACCGGTGGGTCGCCGTCGGCAACGTGTGGCATCTGGACCTCAGGGGCAATCGGCCCATCGAGATGTCTGAGCGGCTCTGGCACAAAATGCTCGCCACGGTCGCCAGGAGGTCCGAAAGCACGCTGGTAATAAGCGTGTGGGTTGCTGCGAGGGACCCGTGCTGCCACCTTCATCTGCTTCATAGTCCTAATATTTAACGGCCTGAAATGCAAAACAACAATAATAATATTAAATAATAATATATAAAATTAAATAATAATAAATAATAATAATAATAATAATAATAATAATATTAAATTATAATATATAATAATAATAATCTTACCTGGCCATCATCGGACGAGGTAAGTTGTTCTCCTCAGCATGCGTCCACAATTCGCCCGGGCAAAGACGCAACGCGATGGCGGTGACTATCCCACCAATCGGAATCTCCCCCGCCGGGTGCCTATGAGGGTAGGTCGCGATGTACTCGGCAAAGCACCTGTGTAGCGCAACCGGCCTACCCCTCAAGATGCAGTAGAGGTAGAAAAGGTCAATCTGCTGGACCCTCTCGTTACAGTTACACCATCCGGCAATCGACCAGCTAACCAAACGGTGTATGTAACGGATCAGAGGGTCCCGGATGTTGCTGGACCTATCCATCCTGCACAGAATAATAATAACATTATAAAAATTTCGGCAGAGTTTCCTCTGTTTTTGTACGAACCAGACAACACAAGTCCTCTACAAAAATCCAAAAACAAACAACCTAAACTAACTAAATAACAATAGTAATTAACTAAGCGAACTAAATAACAATAATAATAACGAACTGAACTAAATGAAAACAATAACAATAATAATACCTCTCGCCGTCCTCCCCATACGCTCGACCACCGATAGTGGGCCACCAGGCCATCAGCATGTCGTCTGGCAAGGTCGTCAAGGCCGTGGTGTACATATCCTGGACAAGCTCCTCCTCTCTGTACCAGCAGCAAGTAGTAGCCCACTGGTCCATCGTATATGCGTAGAGCTGTCCGAATAATCGGAACTGTACCTCAGGCTCGCCGTCAGGACCTACTGGAGGCTCAACACCTGCTGGATGCGGCGTGTAGCGGAATGTCGAGATGAACTCGATCGTCAGTGGCCGATACGACTCATGGTCGAGGTCAGCTAACATCCGCCCCCAAGGGTTGTCGTCTGGGATCCACTCCTCAAACCTCTCCGCTCCACCGATCGCGCGTAATGCGGACCAGTCAACACTGCGCGATCCGTGTATCGGACGCAGCTCCATCTGACCCCAGCGCGCGATCTCGTAGTCGTCGTTATCGTGCCTGTAGGGCCAATCTCTCAAGTCGCCACCTGCAAGAGGATTCCCGTCCGCAGGCTGGTTACGGCGTCTTCGGTTGTTTCTGTTTGCCATATCTGCAAAACAAAAACAAAACATTAAATTTAGAAGATTGTAAACGTAACATTAGGCAGCAGGGAAAAAAACAAAGCGATTTGTCCGAGTTGTACCGAATCAATAAATTAAACACTTCAAAGCTATAACATAATATTAATTACTTAGTTCACAGGTAGTAGATGTTAAATATTCTTGTTTGTCTTTGATCCTAACACTAACAACAAACAGACTATTATACTATTACATTCTTAAGTTAACATACATTAACAAGTGTAATCCTAAACTAACACATTGACATAGCTATCCTTTACACAACCATTTGATTACTTTGACATATAACAAATTAGATCATATCAAATATTGATTCACCTACCTTAATCCTAAATTTCCCTAATACATATCCACGAGTGTGTTACCAATAATAATAATAATAATAATAATAATAATAATAATAATAATAATAATAATAATAATAATAATAATAATAATAATAATAATTAGGCCTCCACAACCAACCCACCACCCACCACAGCCCACCACCTCCCTCACCCACCACTGCCCCAACACCACCACCTCCCAACCACCACCACTGCCACATCACCACCACAACCAACCCACCACCCACCACAGCCCACCACCTCCCTCACCCACCACTGCCCCAACACCACCACCTCCCAACCACCACCACTGCCACATCACCACCACAACCAACCCACCACCCACCACAGCCCACCACCTCCCTCACCCACCACTGCCCCAACACCACCACCTCCCACCCTCACCACTGCAACCCACCCTCACCATTGCCCACCACCACAACCAACCTACCACCACCACAATAATAATAATAATAATAATAATAATAATAATAATAATAATAATAATAATAATAATAATGATGGATACCTTACGAGAGAGGCAGAGAGACGAGAGAGGCAGAGAGACGAGAGAGGGCAGAGAGACGAGAGAGGCAGAGAGACGATGGTGGTGGGTGGCAGACGGTGGTGGGGGGTTGCAGACGGTGGTGGGGGGTTGCAGACGGTGGGGGGGGTTGCAGACGATGGTTGTGGTGGGTGTTAGAGAGAGAGGGAGAAGAGGTGGTGGGTGGTGGGTGGTGGTGGAGGTGGGGTGGTGCTGGTTTGAGAGAGACGAGAGAGAGAGGGAAAGTGAAAAGTGAGAAAAAAATTGAAACCGTCTGCTACATTTGGGGGGTTTTTTGTGTTTCACAACGGGCCGTCCAGGCCTCGACGGTCCGTTGTTTTTTAATTTTTTTTTAATTTAATAATAGAGGAAGCTTCCCTTGGAAGCTTTGTGTTTGAGACGGGCCGTCTAGGCCTGGACGGACCGTCGTGATAGATAGAGGACGGGTCGTCCAGCCTCAACGAGACAATAACTTTGTGTTTGAGACGGGCCATCTAGGCCTAAACGGTCCGTTGTGGTCCACTAGTGACAGCCCATCTAGGCCTGGACGGGCCGTCTTTGGCCAATTTTTTGCCTTGGACGGCCCATTTAAGGCCTGGACGACCATAATTTTTTTTTTTTAAAATTTTTAGTGTATTTTGTATATTTTAAGCTTGGTATTTGTAGTTTTTATAAAAAAAAAGGGAGTATATTTTTATAATAAGTATAAATGAACACATACAACAAATTTTTCCGTTCGTCCGGTCCGGTAACATACGATAAGCTAAGTTAAGTCGAAGTATTGAGGTGATCGAACATCAACCCTTTGTATACGGTCGTCATATACCGTCTCCCACTCACTTGCCTCTTCATATCGCCACTTACGCCATGACGGATTCAGTTTTGGCATTGGGGCGCCTTCTGCCAACTCAATCTTGATGAAATGATTTTTGTTAACAAAAGCAAACGATACGAACGCATGTTCTTCAACGCTGTGTGGACCATCGAACATAGGGAAGTACGTCTCACTTTGATCATACGGAGAGAGAAATTGAACAACCACCTTAAATTTCTGAGCAATCAGTAATCCTGAGGCGGGCATCTCCATCCATTGGTCGTGCGTTGCTGGTCCCACTCCAATGTGATCGAATGAGTTGGAGACTCTGTCGTAAGTATCGTAATCCACTTCGTTTAAAATTAGCCTCCACCGGTCTTCATTCTCGACGATCTCCTCCTTAAGCTGTTTGCGGATGAAGTACCACATATCCTGTTGCCACCCTAAGCACACAGCTACGGATCGAAAGCCGCAGTGACCGTCTCCATGGACATCCCGAATGTCTGTAATGTATCTATGATATGCAGGTGGAAGCCATTTCTTAAACCTTTCGATCTCCAGTTTGTACCTGTACCCATCAAAAAGTGAGATTTAATATGTGTATAAATATGTATGCATGTGTGAATTTATATATTAGTAGTTTGTACCTATCCCTTTCCAACAGTGGAAAATCTTCATCGTAAACAATCGGTTTGTCCCTTGATTGTTTACCTCTTCTAGAAGGCTTTTTGCCATACGTGCAAAAAATTATATAACAACAATAATAGTAATAATAATAATAATAATAATAATAATAATAATACGAACCGCAGCCTTATCTTCCTTTTTTTCCTTTTCACTTGTTGTTGGCCGACCCCGAGTATCGGTTTGTACCTCAGGAGGTTTATGTTTAGTCATAATCGGATTCAACACCTCCTTCATCTTCTGCAACATGCTTTTTTTCACTTGCACCGGTTGCGACCTTAGCTGCTCAGCGAATGCATTCATTTGGTGCTGAAAGTCAAACTCGGGATTCTCAGCTACTTCTGGCATAAAGTCAAGTCGTGTCCAGAAGACGTCGATATCAGCCAGTGACACTCGTGTATCTGATATATATATTCAATCACAACAACAACAAATCAATAATTTTATAAAAATTTGGCAGAGTTTCCTCTGTTTTTGTACGAACCAGACAACACAAGTCGTCTACAAAACGCTTCAAACATTTATAATAAGTCTAAAAAATGATGTTACCTTTCGTATCATACAATTGCAATTGACAGGAACATGGCAATCCATAAGTCTTCTTGAGTCGGTGTTCACAAGACCTCTTTTGTTCCATATAATAATTTATCTTGTTGACCCCTCCGAGCATCAAATTAAGCGCTAGATGGGAAACCCTACCGATTACGTCTTGAAACAATGGTAGATCATGTTTCCACATTCTTGTTGATCGGCTTTGTTCGAAGGAGTGCTTTATCGCTACGCGCCGTGATTCCATAACTTTGTCTATTTGCATCACAAGCGCGTGGAGCGAGCTGTTCGGGCCTTTTATGTACCTCTTAATCAGAGCATGCTGACTCTCGACCCTGTTGGTCGTAGTCTGACCGAACGTAAGGTTTTCATTTGCCCATGCTTCCACAAACATTTCTTTATAATCTCGGAGCCAAACTGACTCCATGTAGTCATAAACCTCTGTAAAAAACAGAATAGTGATGTCAATACAGAAAATATGTACGCTTGTAAAGCAAAATAAAAAATAAAATATATACCCGTTCGATCCTGCCCCCAAAGTCGTCTGTAGAGCGCTTCAAGATTGAATTCGTAAGCCTCTTTGTCAGGAGATTTACACAGTCGACCAAAATACTGCAAAAATATTTCCCATTCTTCTTTTGGAAATCCTGCTTTATGATATTTTGCAATATTTCGTTGAATATGATACCTGCAAAACAACAACAATAATATTAATAATAATAATAATAATAATATTAATAATAATAATAATAATAATAATAATATTTCATTGAATATGACACCTGCAAAGCAATTTCGTAGCATCCGGGAAAACTGAAGCACATGCACTCATCAGAGCCAGATCTCTATCTGTAACAATTACACGTGGCTCCATACTCCCCTCCAGCAAATCTTTGAGCCTCTCAAGCACCCATGTGTAGTTACTCGTTTTCTCTTTAACGATAAATGCATGGGCGATACAAAACGACTGGTTTGTCGACGTCATACCCACAATTTGAACAAACGGGATTCTGTACTCGTTCGTTTTGTAGGTGGCGTCGATCAGCATCACATGTGGAAAGGCACGCCAGAGATTGTACGAGACCCGGTGTGAAAAGAAAATATTCTCAACAGCATCTGTCTCTGGATTCTGCTTGGTGAAATAAGTAAATTTCTTTTCAACCAGGATATTCTCGAGTATCTGCATAACAATAATAATAACAATATTTAATATTTAACAACAACAAAATTAATAATAGTCTATGACAATAATAGTAATTAATAATAATACCTGCATTGGGGTTTTATCGCCGTAAATTCTATGTTTAATCTTGCTCACTGTATTGTGTATGTCTCTTAGAATACATTTATTATTCGGGTTTTGTGCTCTGATGGCCAAATGTATGTTTGCCGGTTCCAGGCCTTGAAAATAAAGTGTTTCCACCATTTCTTCTTCTTGTGGTGTCAGCCGCCTAGCAAAAGCGTGACCCTCAACATGTATAAAAGGGTCGTGGTTATGATTCGCGTGTTTAACCTCCAACTTCCAACCCTCTTTGCGTAGCCTCCCTATTAACATAAATGGACAGTTAATCTTTTTGCTACCCGTAGACCTTACTGTGGCTGTAGTATGGTATTCGCCAGCACGGTCGCATCTCAGGTCTATCCTAATTTTTCTTGCATTATTTCCACTGCCTTTTGAAACAGAACGTCCTGTCACTAGGACGTAACCGCTAGCAAGGGCTCTATCGTAAGCCCATTGTTTCATCTCTTCAACAGACCCGAATACCTGAAAATTTACACAACAGTCTAGTCTAAATTCATACTACTCTAAATACCTGAAAATATATACTACTGTAAAGATATACTAGTCTAAATTCATACTAGTCTAAATACCTGAAAATATATACTACTGTAAAGATATACTAGTGTAAATAAATAAACGCACCTGCTCGGTTTCATACGAAACATCCGGGTTAGGTTCAACTTTTATGTTAGCATCTTCCTGGTTGTCATCATTAGCACGATTCCCGCGCGAATGGTAACTCCCGTACGTGTACTGCGGGTAGCTTGGTGGCACGAAAAAAGACTCCTGTTCCTCTACATATTCCTCGTTGAGATCGGGCAGCATGTTCCCGTCATTACCACGAACCCCGGATTTAACCTCCTCTTCACCAACTTGAACCTCGGGTTCATACCCTACGCTTTCAGAGACGTAAGACTCGTTCTCAGACAGGTCAACGGTTGAAAAGCTTTGTAAATATGTCATCGTGAGACCGGGAAGTCGAAATGGGTCGAGGGTTTTGGTGGTGGTGATGTTTTAAAGTTTGGTTCAAATGGGGAAGAAGCTGATCGTGTAATGGTTAAATCAGGAAATCTCAACGGGCCGTCGAGGCCTAGATGGGCCGTCTAGGGATTAAATGCCCTAACCTAACACGTTTCAACGGGCCGTCGGGGCCTGGACGGCCCGTCCTTAAGCACCTTTTTCAGACTTTTCAGTCTGAACTGCCTGCTTTTGCAGGAGTTCAGACTGATCACCTCGTACCTCGTACTTCTACGGGCCGTCTGGGCCTCGACGGCCCGTCGGTTTTGTCTTTTCTGTAAACAAACGGCCCATCAAGGCCTGGACGCCCCGTCCTGAAACCCTAATTTTTCTTAACGGCCCATCGAGGCCTCGACGACCCGTCCTAAGGTTGTTTAGGGTTTTTTGTTGGTTGTGTAAATAGTATCACCCTTCTTTAATGGGAAATAAACCTGACATAAAATTCCTAGCTAGACTTTGAATTTTGTATCGTATAATGTTTAGATCAGTTCTAGGTTAACCTTGCGAACACGTTTAGCTAAATGGGTTGATCGTATAAATGAATTATGAATGTCAGGTAATATGCTTTTCGGGATACTGAAATTATAATAATAAATTAACTGCATGAAATTAAAAAAGACACACAATTAGGAGATCCCTTAATCATTAAGGGTCTCCGGCATAAAAACCATGGGTAGTGACAATCGTCACATTGCCTAGTTATTTTTATTGCTAGTAATGACATCGATATAGTGAGAAGCTAGTGACTGAGAGTTAAGTGTTATAAGTAGATTGCAAGAGTGTAAAGTGAGTGCCTAAGTTCGACCACTGAACTCCATTTATAATAAAAAGTAGCCAAAAAACTATCCTATTATCTTGGCCTTTTACTTAGTCTTCATATCAAGATGTTAACCTTCCATTAACACACCTTTATGCTTCCGTCAACAACTAAGTCCACATTTATTTTGCAAGACCAAGTCATCAGTCGTTTATAAGAGTAGTACTTGCGAATAATAATCAAAAGACAAGAGAGATCACAACTGTTAGAAGTAGAACTAAGGATATCAAGACTGACCAAGATACCCAATTATCCATAAAGTCTAGGATCCCGAGTGATAAAATTCACCCCTAACAATTGCCCCAAATTATTAGAGTTGTATTTTACAGCTGTAAAATTTTTCTTTTAAACCATTTTCATACGGTTATAATGAGTGAGGAGACGTGATTAGACATGGTGTTATTTTTTAAGGCGAGATGACACTTACTAGCTTATCATTACAACACTAAAGAAAGTAATAGAGAGCTAGTGCAATTTAAATACCCTCAATCCATATACAAAACTGAGCCAAAATTGTATTTTTGTGTTATTTGGTCCAACCCTTTGTAGATTAATCCTTTTTCTTCCTCTTCTTCCGCATTTCCATCGATCCATATACAAAATTTCATTTTGGAGTTATTTGGCTCATAATGAATAAATAAACACCTAACTTGCTTATAACTTTTAAAATGGAATATCTCAATAAGCTTTAAAAAAGCAATCCCAAACATTTGTTAGATATGTGTTATATTTTTAATTTGAGGCGTCATGAACAAAACTACCTAAAATAAAAAACAAGAAAAATGAGTGAGTGGATTTTTAATGTGTATGGAGTCTACAGCGATGGTATCAAGGATATGAGCAAGCAAAATCTGTGGGGACAAGTTTACGTGTTGTGCATAACTATGGATACGGCTTATACGATATATCATAAATATGGGATAAAGTCGAAATGGTACAATTTGTCCCCTACCTTGTCTATGAGAAACTAATAACTAAATATATTAGTATGTGTTTTCAAATTAGTATGAACAAGAGTTTGCAGTCAGGCATCCATTTATGTTTGCACTAATTATTATTTAATTAGTCAATATATGTATAAAATAAGGTGAGATAATTTTTGAAGTTTCTGATGTTGGTTGATAAACGGCATGTATATGCAAGTGTAATTGTGATTTATATTTTAATCAATGAAGCCATTGTTGTATATATGGTGACAAGAACCATAACTTTATAGTCCGGCAGCCCCAGCGTAGAGGGTTGGGACTTGGGCAGGCTGAGCGACTGCCGGAGGCTCAAATCTCAGGGGCGGATTTTTTTTAAGAAAATGATATTTTCTACACACACGTAAGAGTGTTCAACGAATCGAATAACGAATTTTTGAATTATTCGAATCGAATTTCTCGATTCGTATTCGATTCAAATAAGAAACTCAAATTCAAATCGAATTCGAATAATTTCGATTTAGTTCAAATTTACGATAAATAATAAATTGTTTTACTTTTATTTTTAAAAAAAATATAAACTCCTTATTTTTAACATATAAAATACAAATCTACAAAATTGATAAATAACAATATGTCAAAAACGAGAATAGTAAAAATAGTAGAGAGTATAGTTTGTTAAAGTTTTATGATGTATAAGGTAAATATATAAAATATGGTTATGACAAAAAGTTGTAGAGACTATGAATTCTTAGATTTTGACCAAAATTTAGAAGTTCTTTTTTTCATTGTGTATATTTGTGTATATAATAATGTGAATGTGTGTATATATATTTAAAAACACTAGAAGTGACCACGCGCTATGCGACGGAACAAACAATTTTAGATGAAAGTTAAATGGAAATGTAGACGAAATAGTAATAATCACACTAATAAAAAAACCCAAAGCTAAATTTTTGTAAAAATAAAAAAATGTTGTAGTTTCCCCTAGCGCTAGTTTGTTCTAGGTGGTTTGGTTTATATTTGGTCCATCTTGATTTCTAGCCTCGATTTGGCCAAAGAACTTGAAAGAACCTACACTTGTTTTCAACCCGAACTGGTATGAGAAAAAAATGGGTTATCTCTAGGGTAATTTAATGTAATGGACACCTTTCAGGCCTTTTTTTTTTCTATTTTGTTGTCAAAGAAGTTGAAATACAAGTTTATTAAAATATCACTTCAATGTCCATTTAGTTTCAATAATTTTATTTATTCTAAAGCATGTATACAAAACTTGAACCAATATGAATATCTAGTAATAATGGCAATAAAGAAGTCGGGGGTTACATTGTGGAGAAGATATTAACTGTGCATTAGACACATATACCATGGGCATCATATGTTGTATAAAAGGGCATAATGGGAAGAAAGGGGATAAATATAGAGATGTATGCTTATGCCTTTTCATATGCCATCTTAAAAAAGAGAGCAAATTACCTTATTGCCCATCTAGAATGTATTATATAGTAGTATAGATATACATGTTCAGTTTTTATTCGAATTTCGAATCAAATCGAATTTAAAATCATAAATTCATATTCGATTCGTATTCGATTTACTGGACTCGAATTCGAATTGAACCGAATTCGAATTCTTAATAATCGAATCGAATTCTTGGTAATCGAATTCTGAACACCCTACACACACGCGCGCGCGCACACACACAGATATATATATATATATATATATATATATATATATATATATATATTAATTTTTATTATATATTTTAAGCCTCTCTTTTATTTTTCTTAGCAAAGATTTATAAAGATTAGAGGACAAACATTGTAGTTCGGGTTATTATAAAGTTCTTATCTCTACTAGTTACAACTAAGAGATCTAACCCATGTTTTTATTTTAAAGTTCATATATAAAATATATTTTATATATGAAAATCAGATGAATTCTGGCGACCGAGGGTCACTGAGCGCTCTTGACCCTTTTGGTTCGGTCTCATCTATTAAGGTTTGAAATCAACCTGGTTTTAAAGCATACATATTCACTTTCATTTGTGGTGTGTGTAAGAAGAATCTTAATGCAAGCGAAGTCGTGTATTAATGTGTCTCTAGACACATCACGCTTAAGACAACTAGCTAGAGCAATTTGATCTCTACTGTAACGAAAAGTTGAATACAGTGACCATCCTAGCTAGCATTAGCGCGTAGGAGGTCACCATTCATACATACAAGGATTATTATGTAGACTATGTAGTGCACCACCCTCAAGTGAACTATAGCTCTTCCGAAACAAACGGGTAAAGGTTTTATTATAGGTGAAATGTAACATTTTCAAGCTGCCAAAAGGATAATTTGTTTGTAAAAATTAATATAAAGACCAACTTCATATGGTGGAGTACTTGGGTGGTACTTTTACATGTAAGGACCATGGTAAGTATTACTATCCAAGAAAAGGTTGTTTGCAATCCTCATGAGTATATTATTGATCAATAAAATAATTAGGGAACTATATATCTCTGGATGTATTGCTGCTACAATATAGAATAAACATACCGAATATATCAAGACCAAAAATGCCAAAATTTTCTATATAGGGCATACGCAATAACTTTATTGTACATGTATTTTTAAATAGCTAGCCTTATGGTTGGGGCCTTTTAAAAAGCTCGAGCCTGATCCAAGGTAATCTCGCTTGTTAGCTGGCTTGATTTAATTAAAGCCAAAATTTTAATATATGAACTATAATGCAAAATTATAGCCCAATTTTACATCCGTCCAAATTTATGCATTGAACCTGGATTGTAAATTCTATAGTTTATATATTGTGCAAAATGTTAGTTTTTGTTTTTATGTATAATATGCGTAAAATACTAGAAATATCTAAAAAAAAAACTAAAAAACAAACGAGGTGACTAGAGCTTTTTATGAGTCGTGTTTGAGCTCAACATTTCAACTTGTTTGATTAGATAAACAAGCCGAGTTGATCTGGCTTGTTTAACTTTCATCTTGAGCTTAACTTGGCTTGGTTCGACTCATTTACACGCTTGCAAGACTATAAAAATCAAATCACTATATTACTGTAGAGATTATAAGTGTGAAATGCTCAGTAAAACCCATTCTTCCATGCAAGATTTACAGTTGACTTAAAATCAGTGTTTACTCATGGCGTGCTCTCGAAAAATAAAAGCATAACAATCCAATATATAAAAAGATGCTTGTTAGTCATAGGCTCATAGCATACATATTATGTATGTATGTACCTATGTGTAATGCATTATGTAGATACTCATATCATGTATGCATTATAAATATAAAGGACATTTGTGATGCAAAAAATATTGTTGTACTGTCAACTAAAATTATATGACAAATACCTAATTTGATAACTATATACGGAATAAGAACCTTTAAGTGAAATATATTTAGATGTACAAAATCATATATGCCCTAAAATCCCCATAGATATGGGAATATCTGGCAAGTACAATGAACAAACAAAAGAACCAACATCAACAAAGCCAACCCCTTCATAATTAGCTAGCAAAAAAACTAAACAAAAAATTTAAACCTATTCATTATACACCAATCGATGATCAAAAGTCGCTACTTAACAATGAATCGTGTGTTTCTAATTACCTAAAATTAGGCAATTAGCACGTAAAATGATCATCGTACATTGTTAGTACATAAGATAATAAAGATTGTTCAAAACTAAGTTTATGGTATACCATTAATTATGTTCTTCTTTGGGCTTATCTTTCTGAAACTGGAATTGGATAACATCCTCAAGTAGTCCATGATCCCTAAGCAATGTAGACGAAGATGAAGGGCTTAATCGTCTTTCTTGAAGTAGACGGGAGAATGATGATGGATGGGCACTAGCATTAGTGGTGTTAAAGCCTAGAGAAGATGATGCTATTGTATGGTTATCGAAATAAGGCAGTAGTTGTGGTTGTAGGTGTTGGTTGTGAGGTTGTGTAAAAAGAAAAGAAGTAATACCACTACAACTACCACCACCACTAAAACCACCATGACCGGTGGGTTCCGATAAGATCTCAATGTTTCCTCGAGGTGTCATCGGATACGGATGAGTGTGGGTACCTTCATAAGTTGTGATCACGATTGACGGATCATCGGAAGATCTTTCAACTCGCTTCTTCACTCCACAAGCCATACTTGTGCACCTATGGTAACTCCTATTTTGTACAACAATAAAAATTGGTTCAATCTTTAACAAATATTATTGATGATTGTGTGTATATGTGTGTTTAATTATATTGATACCATGTCAATTTGAACATGATGTGTGGTTTATATTGATACCATATCAATACCAATTTGTATACCACTTGTTTAACTAAAACTAACAACATACTAAGGGGGTGTTTGGGATTAATTATTCAAAACAAATTATGCGTTTTGGAAAAATAAAGGTGGAGCTGCTTATTGATTATTGCGTTTTGGTAGACTAAAAAACTGATTATATGTGTTTTCAAAACACAATCCCAAACACTAAAAACTGATTATCTGAGTTTTGAAAATGAAATAATCTAAAAATTAGATTTAAAACGCAATCCCAAACACCCTCTAACTATATTTAATTACATTGTATAAATGTATCAAAACTCTAGAGGATATAGTCATATGTTAGGGCAACACAAAAAAGGGTGCAGAGAGAGAAAGAGATGGAATCTAGAGAGAGAGTATACCTAGGAAAAGGGCTGTTTTTCACAGCTTTCTGACCGTACTTTCTCCATCTATAACCATCATCCAAGTGATCGATATCAGTCTTAGTCATGAATGCAAATCTTGGTCCCCTTTGCTTTTTTGGGTTCTTCTTTTTGGGTTTTAATCTACACAATACAATGAATTGAAACAACTACACTTCAGTTCAAGAACTGAATAAAAACACACACACACACATACATATATAATATAATATAATTAATCAGAAAAAATAAATTCTTTTATAAGAAATAATACAATATAGAAAAAAAAAAGAAGAAGGAATAAAGATCTATCAAATCTAGAATACTAATGCACCACATAAAACCTGTTCATCAAATCTAGTTTTGGGTGTGTGTGAAAAGGACCTAACTATTCTTGGTCAAACAAAGATCTTGAAGAAAACGTGTATGTGTGAAACTAGAAATTAATGATTTTTTTTGGGTCAGAAACCACTGAATTAATACATGAAAATTACACAGGAATTAGATTTATATTGTGGAATTTAACTTTTCATGATTTCATTTATTGGCAATGAAGAAGGAATGATAAACTCATAAAAACTCTATGCGTATGTGAAAAAAAAATGCTTTAAAAAAATGAATGGTTAATTATCAACACACACACACAAAACCTATAAGTGTGTGCTAATTTTGTAAAAAGATTCTCTTTATATCCATTTAGCATGATGGATCTAATGAAGACCACATACATGATTCATACAAGCTCATGTGTGTGTCAAAACACACACACACACAAAACATCATAAGTGTATGCTACTTTGAAGAAATATATTATCTTTATATTCATTTAGCAAGATGGATTTGCAAAACAACACACACAAACTCATACCAATCCATATGTGTGTAAAAAAGACACACACAAGACACAAAAAACACACCCAACAGTGTGTGTAAAAAAGTAAAATAAACTAGGGTTCTTACAGTTTATTAGTAGTACTCTTTTCTTGATCATCATCTCCATCATGAACATCATCTTCCTCATGAACAGATCTGCTTTTATTCTCCTGTTCAACATCGTTTTGAAGAACATGAGATGGAAGAAGAGTTCTGTGTCGGTGTATTCACCATCTCCGCTGTCTCCGGTATGGTGGACACCGGTGGCAGAAGATTATTATTATTATTTTGTTCCGGTATCAAGTCCGGCTGAAGAGTAGGTTGTTGAAACAAATCGTAAAGACCCGCGCCACCGTCTTCCTGATAAGCTAACATATCAAAAAAGCCACCACCATAGGCTACCGGAATATGATCGGAATATGTTGTGCTTGCCATTATGTTTGAATTGTCTGAGTTGTTCTTGGAGTCTTGTTTTGTTTCCATGGACTGATCAAAGGCATTAATTCTTCATTTGCAAGCTCTCCATATGCATATATAAAGAGAGAGAGAGAGAGAGAGGGGGGGGGGGGGGGGGTTGGATGGTTTTGAGTTTAGTGTGAAATGTGAAGAGGTGTTTTAGTAGTATAAAAAGTGGAGAGAAAGAGAATACAAAAAGAAGAGTGATGTAGGGGTGTGTTACAGTTTTGGGAATTTAGGGTGGGGTCAATTACACCTTGCATCCCTAATTCACAATAAATTGCATTTGATACCTTACTACTTTTGAGTTCAATTCTATAAAATTATTAAGGTGATTCATCTCAATCAAAACCAAATGAATTGCTCTTTGATTCTCAAAAACATGGTTATTTATGAACTTTTAAGTTGTTGATTGAAAATTCAAAGCTATCGCACACATTTTCGAAGAATGGAAATTTGGATACGTCTTTGATTAATAAGAGTTGTGCGATAGAAGCATCACAAAGCATGAAATAAAATAACAGCGTAGAAAAAGTATGATGGAAAATCATCGGGAAATTACGACGCATTTTTGACAAAACATGTATATATATAATAATTATATTAATTATTTTATAAATATGTAGGAAACAACTAGTTTATTATTTATATACTTTATCAATAATAATAACAAATATAATAACGATGCTAGAAATAGTAAAAGTAAATATATTTAGTAAAGAGGTCAGGAATTCGTAGGAAAATAAACATAATAAGTTTTGTCTGAATATAAAAGAACGTATCAGTAATGGGTAGGAAACTAAAAATACTTTATTATTATGGCTATAAACGAACCAAATAAAAACAATAAGGCTTTGTTCATGTTTGTTTAATAAGGTTTTTTTGAAAAACAAACCGTTTATGAACACACTAACGAATGGAATTCTATGTTTGTGTTTGTTTGTAAAAGAATTTCGGTTGTTTGTGAACATGATCGTTAACCCTGGATTATACACGCAAAAAAACTAACATGCTATTAACTAACAAAACATTGGTAACATTAGCATTAGACAAAATACATCCACTAAAGGTTGATATTGTGGACTGTGGTATTAAGCAATGAAGCTGTAACGAGAACGAGATAAGGGGAAACAAAGTTAGAGGAGAAAAGTTTAGGAGGGAAAATGATTAATGTTTAGGGGAAATAAAAGTTACAAGAGAAATTGAAAAACAAAAAGACTTTTAAGTTTTAACTAATGAACATAAACGAACGAACAAGAATGCAAATAAACAAACGAACGGACATAAACAAACACAAAATTTCTTGTTCGTGTTTTTCATTTATTAAACGAACAAAAAAATGACCTTCCCGCTAAACGATTTACGAATCTTTCGCCAAATGTTTTGTTTGATTACAACCATATTTATTACTAATGATAACATGGAATTTTTAGTAAAGTTCAAAAGTATACATAATTAATATAATGAAAATGTTGTGATACTTAAAAATATAACTCATGTAACAACTTTATTCTTCATGTAATATTTACTATTTTATAACAAAGTATTAATAATAATAAATAAATATAATTTAATAAATAGTTATATATGAAATGTAATACAACTCATGTAATAATTTTATTCTTCATGTAATATATATAGGTATATACACAGTGAAGAGTTTAAATGAGAATAAAATATCTGTAAGAAGAAAAAAACAAATGTTAACCATTAGGAATCTTGCATATAATAGATGTATTTGATGTTAAATAAATTATTAATTGTTTGTAACTCCTCTAAACAAGTCTAGATATAGTTATCCTCTCTTGTATAGGTGTTTTGATGTTAATCGGGTAGCATTTTAGTCATTTACGCTTTGAATTGTAACATGTGTAATATTCCAGGTGTAGGAAAAGGGGCTATAAATATGGTCCTTAGTGCATTTCAATGTACACCTTTGCTCATTTTGCTAAATACACGATAAAGTGCTACCCGTTTATTTTGTGATTTGTGTGTGTGCTTATTTTCTTATTTCCAAACACTATTCATAACATCCAACAACTAACCAGATCATTGATTCTCCTTTTGATCCGAATACGCGCATAGTATCATCAAATTCTTGTTTATTCGAGAAATCCCGATCCTACAAGTGGTATCAGAGCTATGGCTTAATACTAAGCATGTTGTTAGTATCAGATAACATCAGATATGAGTTTATAGAGCAATTGTTCAAGTTTTCATTGAAAAACCATTTTTCTAATAATATTGGGGTTTTGATTAGATTTTCTTTTATGGATTGAATTGTTAGATCTGATTGTCGTTTTAAGCTTCCAAATTGGTTTCAGAAAGTGTTTGAATCAAATTTTATGGAAAACAACATTAGATTAATCAATATATGAGTTTTTAATAAAAACCCCCAAGTTTGTGATCTTAGTGATTTTCAACAATTTTGGATTATAATTCGTGTTTTTGGAGTGTTTTGGGCATTAGAATCGCGTGTTCTAGAATCCGCACATAACCTGATAATCATATCATCTTAACCTTCAAATTCACCAAAATTTGTCAAAATCAGCCAAAATCATAATAATCAGATCATCTTAACCTTCAAATTCACAAAAAAATTTGTCAACATAAGCCAAAATCATGTTGTGCAAAACTCACACTCTTGGAAGGCTTCCTATGCCCGATCCATTACAGGCGTAGGACCCTCCTACATGTGGAATTCCAGGTGTATCACTCATACACATGGCTTAAGGCTTATACACCAGGCTTAAAGTTCATACGCCTGAGTTAAGACTTGTATTCCTTGTTCATCCTTCATACGTATAGAAAATCAGTCATACGTGTGAATTATCACTCATACATGTTATTTAAGAGTCATACGTGTTTAACTTCCTGTCATATGTGTGAAAGTCAGTGTTAGTCAAATTTTAATCGTTTCAAGTCTGACCTTGTTTGTTTTTTACCCATAAGCCAATTTTTCTTATACCATATCATTCCAAGCATCAATATGAGTTGGAAAGCCAAATTTTCTGACTTGAACATTTTCAACAACAACCGCAAGTAACACATCTGTATGTTGTTGCAAACGCCATGAACCCTCCACAACAAGCAAATGTTGTTGTTCCTTACTGTCCGTGGTTTCATCCCCACCCAATAACAAGTAGCCAATTCCACAAGTTCATGCGCATTGGTTTGCTTCGACTAGTCAAGTTCAGAGTGTTCAAAGCATGTTGCAGAGAGACAATGAAACCAGAAGCAACAACAAGGCTCCAAAGATGCAACATCTTAATGAATACCATTCATGGAAGGGGAAGATTCAGAGACACATTGAGGTATAGATGTGGACATCTGGTATTGGGTAGAGCATCCGTTGATTCGACCATTGCAAGAAAATTCAAATGTATCAGTGGAAGTGTCACAACTTAGTGATGGGGAGAAGAAGAAATACAATGATGAGAGAAAGACGTTCTCTATCCTCACTCAGGCTTTGCCTAAGGACATACTTCATTAGTATGAGATATGTGAGAATGCATATGATTTGTAGAACCTTCTGAAGACAAGGTGTGAAGGTTATGAGCGAGCGTTCAAGATCATGTAGGATCAGCTGAATAAGGAGTTTGAGGCCATCTGTCATATCGGGAATGAGAAGTTATGTGACATGTAGTCTAGATTTTATCATTTGATGAAAGAGCTATGTATGTACGAAGTTAAATGTACTACTTTTGAACTAATAGAACGTTCTGCAGATGTGTTGCCTCCACATTGGACAAAATATGTGGACATGTTGAAGGAAATCTGTTAGTACGAAAGCTTGTCGATAGATGATTTTCTTCGCGAATTGGAGAACCGGGAGATTGAAGAAAAGAGAACACCATTACCCTAACATCCAGAGGTTTATCATGTTAACACCTATTCCGCTCCTTAAGCCTCAACTAGCTCTAGCTGCCCACAAACAGCTTTCATATCATCTGTTATAAATCGCAGCTTTTCTTGCAAGAATATTTTTTTTTTCATTTAATGCATATGTGTATATTGCATTTATACATATGTGTATATTACATTTTTAGTTATGCATATATGTATAGTGTCAAACATATATGTATGATACTTATTTTTTAAATTTTAACATGCATGTATGTCACACCCTCAAAATCCATCTGCGGGGTTTTACCGCGAGGCGCATGACATACAAGGATCCAAGTCAACAGTCAAAATAAATGACAACTATATGATATGAAAACAACGTGATAAAACCAAAACCAAACACCTCACAACGAAATCATTTACAAAAGTTTACAACCCAAAGCATGTTTAAATATACAACTCAAACCATCATGCATCAAAGTTTAAAAAGTAGTTCAAGGTAAGGTTTATGCAGCGGAGATGAAATAAAAGAATACAGTGCGACTCTGTGCATCCTCGCTAAGTGCAACTACCTTAGCAACCTGGGAAAACATGCTATGTTAGTCAACATATAAGGTGTCGGTTAGTTCACAAAGTATTATGTTTACAAAAGTAAGTAAATTTGTAAACCAGACCCAACAATCATTACATATATACCTGATGCTAGCTAGACATCGTTACATGATACTAAAGAGATAAGAGCCATAATTGCTTAATGTTAGAAGTTGCCTTTAATACCCACCATCAGTCATCACCTGGTGTCATAAGTTAGATAGGACAAATATGCACCCGTCCGACCTCCAGTCGACCTGAGTGGGGCTTGCCAGGCCCAATAGATACTATTCACACTTTCCCCGTTATGTATCCACATATTCATGGTTCAAAAGTTAGAAAGGACTTAATGATGTAATGTCGATTAATACCCATTCGATATATACCTGATGCTAGCTAGACATCGTTACATGATACTAAAGAGATATGAGCCATAATTGCTGAATATTAGAAGTTGCCTTTAATACCCACCATCGGTCATCACCTGGTGTCATAAGTTAGATAGGACAAATATGCACCCGTCCGACCTCCAGTCGACCTGAGTGGGGCTTGCCAGGACCAATAGATCTATTCACACTTTCCCCGTTATGTATCAACATATTCATGGTTCAAAAGTTAGAAAGGACTTAATGATGTAATGTCGATTAATACCCATTCGATATAATGTAATACTGTGGTCTAAAGATAGTAAAGTTTGTCCCACGTGTTTCTCCCCTAAAACGAAAACGATAAAAGTAGGGTTGTGACACTCACCTTAGATTGCGTTCTTCATGTAAGTAATTAACCAGACTTGTTATGGTAGTCCCGACTACTGGAAACCTACCATGGATAGTCTATATGTGTTTAGCCGATGATATGTTTGTATGATAACCCTTAATGTCCAAGACATTGACTTTGAATGTTTGAAAAATTATTTAATGTTTGACATTACCACACATGATAAGACCCGACATTTTGTTGGTGACCCGATATACCCGTGTTAGTCAAATACATGTAAACAAGTAACCTTGTGTAGATACGCACTTTATTCAAATAACAGTTCACAAGTTCTAACACATAGTTCACATAGCGCACATATACATCATAACACGTGTTACGAGATTCCTAGACATGCCACGGGGTTTATAATATGTTACTCGGTGTCAAAACATGTTACGGGGTTCCAAAATGCACTTCCAGCATCAAAACACATGACTAGCGTCAAAACTGGTGACTAACTAGGCTAGTCGCCCCATAGGGACACGAGTAGCCTTCTGATAGGTGACTAGCGCCCCCAGGGTACACGACTACCTTAGCTAGTCGCCTCCCTACAGGCTGTTGGGTATTATTGCGCGCGAAACCCTCCAAAACATATCTGAAACATGTTGAAACACCCTCAATCAATACACAATCATCAAACAACCCAACTCTATCAATAATCCCCCAGTTTGTCACCCCTTTATGATGCTAATGGCAAGAATTTCGTAAAATGGAATAATATTATGGATATGTCACATCATTGCATGAAAACATTACCCTAAATGGCAAATAATCAAACTTCATCACATAATCATGTTCCAAACGTCATCATATTATTGTTACATCATTCTAGCATAAACCCAACAAGTTTTAATCATCAAATCATCATATATCATCCTAAATCCTTCTAACACCTTCAAATGGGTCAACACTCATATTATCTATAAAACACATCAAATAACCATCAAAACATGAGATAATCATCCTAAAAACTATCCAATATCATCCACATAACAAATACTTAAGAATCCCCATGTTTTAAATCATCAAATACCATTTCAAGCTTGTATTTTTATCAAAAACCCATGTAGATGTTAAGATATAGGTTAGGATATGTTTTTCAAGGGTTTTCAAAGACAGAAACTTATTAAATTCAGGTATGGACCTTTATGGTTCAAAATAACAACTTAACAAGAGCTTAGGATGAATAACACACCTTAGATCTTGCTGGGAAATGATGTTTTAAGCTTGGAAATGGTAGATTTGGGGCAAAAACGGGTTTTAGAGTTTAAGGATGGTGAGAGAGCACCTTGGGGCGAGTTAGGGTTGTACAAATGATGTTTAATAAGTCAAGGGTGGTATTTATCGCTGCAGCTAGTCGCTACAGACATTCTAGGCGACTAGCAGCTACAGAGCACGACTAGCATAACTAGTCGCTCCCTGGGGTTGCTAGTCGCCTTTAGCATTCCAAACCAGTATTTCGACGCATTGATCGCTAATTTAACATATTATTTCACGTATCCACATACCAACAAGTTATATAATGATTGTAAAACTCTTATTACTTGATAACTAACACATTTACGTTAATTCACCAACTTTTGGGACTCGAGACTCGTGTGTGCGTTTTTACCCGGTGATTGTCAGAATCACCAACTGGGATTGATTATTCAAAACAGATTATGCGTTTTGGAAAAGCAGAGGTGGAGCTGCTTATAGATTATTGCGTTTTGGTAGCCGAAAAAACTGATTATCTGCGTTTTCAAAACGCAATCCAAACACTTAAAACTGATTATCTGCGTTTTCAAAACGCAATAATCTAAAAATCAGATTCAAAACGCAATCCCAAACACCCTCTTAGTCCTTCAGTATCCTGAGGATGTCACACAGAATATATGAGGTAAAATCATCTTAAGGATTTCACCACCAACATTTACGTTAATTCACCAACTTCCGTGACTCGAGACTCGTGTATGTGTTTTTACCCGTGATCCTCCGAATCACCAACCCTTGGACATATGTGTTTAATTGACTCCCGATGATCCTCCAGACCATCAAACCGACTCCCGATATTCCTCGAGTCATTGAATTGACTCAACTGATGTAGTTAAGTATGTTTTATGAATGTTTTGCTAAGGTAGACTTATAAGTTTGCTAAAAGTTATTAACCTGAGTTTGTCGGGTGTCACAATGTACATTAAAATAACATGTTCTTACCCAAAAAATTTCTTTCTATACATGTATGTGAAATCATTGCTACACATTTACACATGTATGTACATATATGTACAACAACAGTTTTTGTAGTTTTAGACACGTATACACATATATGTATAAATGCAAAAAAAAAAAAAAAAAAAAAAATCTTGCAAGAAAATGGGCGATTTAGAAAAAAATTTTGCCTTAAAAAATGTGTGATCTAGAATGGTTCTCCTCGTTCTCAATTTGGCCAAAAGTTCTCAAATGAACCAAATCTTATATATATAGGGTAAGGATCCTAAGAGAACCTACCCCTATTTGAGAACTGAGAAAACCATTCTGGACTACACATTTTTCTAAAGGCAAAAAAAAAGATATGTATTTTTTTTCTTAATCGCATGTTTTTATACAAGAATTATTTTTTTTATGTTTTTCTATTTTTTTTCATTTATACATATGTGTACATAGCAATTATGCATATGTGTGTATTGAAAACAATGATTTAAAAAATTATTGTTGTAAAAGGCCCTGCAATTAAGCAAAAAAAAAAAAAAAAATTGCCTAAGACAAATGTGTGATCCAGAATTGTTCTCTCAGTTCTCAATTTGGCCAAAGGTTCTCATTTAAACCAATTCATATATATATATATATATAAAGGGAATGGGTATAATGAGAACAATATTGATTTACGAGAACAATAGAAACTAATAACAACCATTGATTTTTAATGATCCAATGGTTGACATTATATAATGGACTTTTTTCTATCTTCATGTGTTAATTAATTTTTTATTAATTTTTTTTTATAATATAAAGTGGATGGAGAGGCATTTTGAGCACATAATTTTTTTGTTTATATCGCCATCGAATCAGCATATGTTTTTTTAAATTTCTTTTATTAATTCTTTTACCTTTTGAAAAACATACCTGATTTTAAAATTCAAAAACATCTGTACACAACCAACAAACTTTGAGCATGATTAAAATCACAAAAACATAAAAAGATGCAAATTGATACCTTACATTAGTGTAAAATGTACACAATATACAAAGATAAATACACACTTCTCTAATTACATTGGTGTGAATGCATAGTACACACTTCAATACATAAGTGTAAATCCAGAAAAATACAAGAATTTACACCGAGAAACATTAACATTAATGTAAACAACAACTAGAGTAAAAGAAATTATACTCTTACGCCAATATAAGCATCAAACATGCATAAAAAAGAACAAAATACACTAATGTACACCAATACAACAATTAGAAAATCAAATTACTACTCCACTGAAAAGAAAGTGCAAAAACAAACAAAACCTAAAATGCTTATAAAAAAAAGGATGGATCTAAACCCTGTAATAATTTGAAATAACTTACAACATAGTTTTTTTTTTTAACAAAATGTGGCCATCATCTACACCACTACCTTCAGGCAACCACCATGAACCACCAGCCGCCTCCCCCATACCCCCAAAACACCATTGATCTGCCTTAATACCGTCACCCCACACCCTTTTATCTGCTCCTTATCTCCATAGCCAAACACCCTCTAATTGAGTTTAGACTATTTAAACCCCTCCCATTCCCTTTGTCTCCGCATAATCACGACACACACACAAAGGTACTGTGTGTCTTCATCGAAAACAATAGACCCAACACTCAACCGGTCACCATCTCAGGTGACTGGCGCCGTCTCCTCTCCGGCAACCATCCACAAACGACATCTCACCTCCTCCTTTTCTAAATTTGATAAGCATCACCGGTAACCCCACCCCCTTCCCCCTCTAAATCAGATAACCAACAATAACCATCGATCAATCTCTCATCTGTTACCAATAAACCATCACCGGTAACCCCTCCCCTTCCGGTGACTGTCATCAGATGCCGATCTTCACCACCGTCACCCCCATAAACCATTGTCACCACCGTCATAGCCACCACTTCCTTCACTACCATCGTCCCACCACCTAAAATCATCCGCCTCCACCCCCCCCCCCCAAACCATCTGATCGATCAATGCCTGTTTGAATATGTGTGAAGGAGAAAAGAGGGGAGGGAATAGATAGAAAGAAGGATACTGATTTAGAGAGAGAGAGAGAGAGATGACACTATAAAGAGTAGGGCTGACAAAACAGGTTGCACGAACCTGTTAAGACACGAACACAAAACCTGTAAACACGAACACAACACAAAATCTAATCGTGTCATTTTTTTCAAACACGAACCTGTGTATAATAGGTTAACACGATAAGACAGGATAAGGAAAACATAGTAAAACAGGTTAACATGATAAAACACGATAAGACATGATAAGACACGATAAGACATGTTAAGACACGAACACGAAATAGGATAACACGAACACGACACGAAAATAAACAGGTCTTAACGTGTCGACCTGTTATAGACACAAAACCTGTTAAGGCCAAACACGAAACCTATTAAAATCGTGTAAGTTCGTATCATGTTATCGTGTTCGTGTCTGAATTGCCAACCCTAATAAAGAGGGGTAATCATTTCATGTTTGTAATTTACAAAAATGCCTTCTCATAATAGTGTAAAATGACTTTGTTACCCATCATTAGAGTATTAGCAACTGGATATGTGGCACCATCTTATTGGCTAGAATTGGTTCTCAAGTTCTCACAACTCAAGTGTATTCTGAAAGGATCTCAATCCTCCCCCTCTCTCTAAATATATATATATATATATATATATATATATATATATATATGAATGGGTTCATGTGAGAACCCTCATGAGTTGAGAGAACTTAAGAACCCCCTTAGACCAATAACATAGTGACACATATACACACTATCATTATAATATAAAAGGGCATGATGGTAATTTAACCCCACCCCAACCCCACCCACCCCTGTCAACAGCTTTTTTATGCTGTTTTTTTTTTGTTTTTTTTCAAAATAAACACACACACCACACACTCCCCTCTCTCTCTCTCTCTTCTTTCACACGTCTCCCTCCCTCCCTCTCTCTCTCTCACACACACACACACTCTTCTTTCACAGATGGTGGGTTATTTGGGGCGATGGTTGGCGTGAAACAGAGATAGGGGGTGGTTCGATGGTGGTATTTTGGGTGGTGGAGATGGTAGATCTGAAACAGATCTGGGAGAAGATGTGGGAGGTAGAGGGGTGGTTGTTGGTGGGGGGTAGGGGGCGGAGGGGAGGGGTGAACAGTGGCGGAGACGGTGGTGGCGGGTTTCCGGTGGTTATGGTGCTTCGATGATGACGACAGAGGGAGGAGAGGTCCGACAGGTGCTTCGATGATGACGACATGTATGTTCTTCTTCTTATTATTATTACTATTATTATTATTATTGTTATTATTATTATTATTATTATTATTATTATTATTATTATTATTATTATTATTATTTGGGTTGAAGATGATGATGTTGGATGGTTGATGATGATGATGATATGCAGATGCAGCAGGTTTTTTTTTTTTTTTTTTTTTGTAACAATAATGTGTAGTATATTTTTTTATAAAAATTTTGTAACATGTTTAGTATGATTTTTTAGTATGATATTTTTTATAAATGTTTTGGGTTGTTTTTTATAAATGATGATGAAGTAATGCACAATTTGTTGATGTTTTAGGGGCATTTACAGCGGTGTAATACGAATGTGTAGATGTTTTTGTTTGGTTTTTGTGTTAGTATGAATGTATAGAAGTTTTGGTTTGACTTAAATTGATGTAATACATTTTTTTGTTGATGTTGTGGGCATTTACATTGGTGTAATATGATTGTATATATGTTTTGTTTTTGTTTTAGGGGCATTTTACAGCGGTGTAATACGAATGTGTAGATGTTTTTGTTTGGTTTTTGTGTTAGTATGAATGTATAGAAGTTTTGGTTTGACTTAAATTGATGTAAAACATTTTTTTGTTGATGTTGTGGGCATTTACATTGGTGTAATATGATTGTATATATGTTTTGTTTTTGTTTTAGGGGCATTTTACAGCGGTGTAATACGAATGTGTAGATGTTTTTGTTTGGTTTTTGTGTTAGTATGAATGTATAGAAGTTTTGGTTTGACTTAAATTGATGTAATACATTTTTTTGTTGATGTTGTGGGCATTTACATTGGTATACTATGATTGTATATATGTTTTGTTTTTGTTTTTTACGTTGGTGTAAAATAATTACATCAGTGTAAAATAATTACACTGGCGTAATACGAATTTTGTATGGTAGATTACATTGGTGTAAAATAATTACACCAATGTAAATGATGTAGATTTACATTGGTGTAAATAATTACACCAGTGTAAATCATCCTCGTCAACTTTATCTGATTATTTGTTTTAAAAAAGTTAAGAAATTAAAAATTAAATACATCAAAAAAATATTATATTTTAAATAATTAAATAAAAATTAATATATTTATTATAATACTTTTCTTTCTATTTCTATGTGTTTTTACCTAAACACCCTTAATTGTACTTTATTATTTTTTAATCCACATGTAAAGACAAAAGGGTATCATGTGAAGACAAAAATGTTAAGATGTAATCTTAACCATTGGTTTCACAAGATCAATGGTCTAGAATGGTTCCTATGGTTCTCACAATTCACTATGGTTCTCAAAATAACCTGTGACACCCGGCATGTTCGGCTTAAACATATTAGTAACATCTAAGTCTACCTTAGCGAGAAATGTTTATAAACAAACTTAACTGGTTAGTTGAGTCGGGTCAAGTTAGGATTGTCCAGGGTACAATGATCTGGAGGATCATTGGGAGTCGTTTTGGTAATACACTAGTACCGGGTTCCGTTGTTGGTGACATTACATGAACTAATTAAGTATATGTGTAGATTATGGGTTGTGTGGTGGATTATATACATAGACGTGCTTAAATGATGTGCAAATGATTATCTGTGCCTAAATGTGCTAAATATAGACTAAGGATGCATGCTTATGTGTTAGGATGTGTTAGAATGCGTTAAACACGACAAACTGGAAAACTAGCTTAAAAGAAGTCTTGGTTCGACCACTTCGAGTGGTCGAAGGAGAATAAAAACGTCTGGTTCGACCCATGCAAGTGGGCGAACCAGGGAAGTGGAAATTGAGAAATTTCCTTCGACCAAACAGGGCTCATTCGACCCTGTGAAAGGGGCGAAGGAGCCTACATTCGACCAAGGAGTTGGTGCGAAGGAAGACTAGTATAAATACCAACCTTTGTCATTTTTCATCATTTCACAAACCCTAACCGTCCCAAAACGCTCTCAAACGATCTTAAACACTAAGGAAGGAGTTTTTGCTCTTCTTTTTCATAATCTAACCCATCTACAACATCTAAACAAGAATCCAAGGTGTGTTCATAATCCTAAATCTTTTAAAAGCATTTTAATTCGTTTTCATCTAACCCAAATTGTCCAGATCTGTTCTAAAGGTGTTTTTATGATTAAAAACCTTTTAAACATCTTTCTAAATCAAAACATGATCATTAACATAGGTTTTCATAATGAATAACATGTGTTAGTTGTGTGTTATGTAGTGTTATGTGTTGTTCATTGATTTGCTGCTATATCTATGATAGAAACATGATATAGGATTGTTGTTAATGATTGGATTATGGTTGTCTAGGGTTAGGATTGGGTATATTGATATTTGGGGGTTTTATTGGATTAATACTTGATGCATGAATATTTAAGATCAATAGAATGAATAAGAAAGATCGGATAATCGACAAACTGAGTATTACAAGCTAAACATGAATCGATTTCAAAAGTTTCCAAATTGGGTAAATAATTCATGCATGAAAGTGATGTTTCCATAATCTTTACCATTTTGGGAAAGGGCTGAAACGGACGTATTATCGGGGGAAATCGATGGGGTTTTGTAGGGATAAGTTATTCATGCTTGACTGCTGTGTTTGATGATGTTTCGGGTCGTTTTGAATGTGTTTGAAGCGTTTTTAGGAAAAATAATACAACAGGGGCGAACCTGGCCTCCTTCGACCAATCGATGGTGCGAAGGAGGGATCCAGGGTCGAACCTGGGATTTTTATTGGACGAATGTGAATAAACGGGCGAAGGAAGAATCAAACGGTCGAACGTACTGTAAATGGTGCGAAGGAGACAAAAAGGTGCGAAGGAGACTTAAAACTGACTGGTTCGACCGTTCTGATGCAGAAATGAGATTTTTGATACAAACTAAGTGTTTTATGCTTGAACCTTGTGTGTAATCTATATGTACTTGATTAGTTAGGGTAACGGGTCACCAACGGGATGTCGGGTCGGTCTAGTGTGTCGGTTAAACACTTAAACACGTTTTAAATCATACTTGGTTACGATCTGGACAATCGGGGACTAGATAACCTTATGGTTATTAGTCGGAACACTTATGTGAACATTTTGATAGATCTCCGGTAGAGGGATTATCAAGGGCTAAACATCTTTACGTATATTTGAAGAACGCAACTTAAGGTGAGTTCACGGCCCCACTTTTACAGCTTTAACTTTTGGGGGAGAAAACATGCGCTAAACTGTTTTGGTAACATATGTCATACTATGGTTTTAACTTATTATTGCTATACGATCTTTTGGAAAGTCCCGGGGGAAACCATGAATGTGCGGGTTTGCACAACGGGGGAAATGTGGATAGATCTATTGGGCGTGACCTGCCCCACTCGTCGGCTTGGAGGGCCGGGCGGGTGCATATTGTCTCGAACAGGTACATTGGTATCATGCTGAACATACGGCTGCTTAAACATGCTGAACATTGCTAAACGTGTCTAGTAATGGTTTCCAATCGTAGTAGTAATGAAACATACGCCTAGCTAGCGTACTTGGTAACATTGATATAGTATGGACATGGTAACACTTTGGTAACATTTTTGAACAAACCTGTGAACTCACCAGCATTATATGTTGACATCTTTTTGGCATGTTTTTCTCAAGTCGCTAAGGTAGCAATGAACGGAACTAGGCGCACGGGTCTGCATTGGCGTCTAGATATTAGTGCACGTTTTGTAATAAGTGTCTTGGATACTTGGGATCACTGTTTTGTAGAGATTAAATTCTTTAAATGCTTCCGCTTATGAAATTTATGTTTTTGGGTTACGTACTTCATATAGCGTCGTTTATTGTGATCGTTGACTTGGATCCTGGTTTGTCATGCGCCTCGCGGTAAAACCCCGCAAGTGGTAATTTGAGGGTGTGACATAACCCAACCCTATATATATATATATATATATATATATATATATATAGGTAAAGTATATGGAGGAAACCCTCCTTATTTGGTAAACTCTGGAAACTCTGACTTCCCAACATTTTTTTTTTGAAAAAAATAGGGTATGTAATATACATTTTTTTAAGCATTTCGAGCCAAAAAAATCGAAAAAGCGCCGAACGGTTTTTTTTTTTAAAATAAAAAACGTCTACTGTTTACATATAGTTAACACATTGTTAACACCTGTTATTAGCGCTTAACATGTGTTAGTCAAAATTTTATTTTATTTTTTTTAAAAAAAATACTCGGCGCTTTTTTAATTTTTTTGGCCCAAAATGCTTAAAATCATGTATATTACTTGCCCTATTTTTTTCAAAAAAAAAAAAATATTGGGAAGTCAGAGTTTACAGAGTTTACCAAATAAGGAGGGTTTTCTCTAGAACCATTCCCTATATATATATATATATATATATATATATATATATATATATATATATATATATAGGTAAAGTATATGGAGGAAACCCTCCTTATTTGGTAAACTCTGGAAACTCTGACTTCCCAACATTTTTTTTTTTTTGAAAAAAATAGGGTATGTAATATACATTTTTTTAAGCATTTCGAGCCAAAAAAATCGAAAAAGCGCCGAACGGTTTTTTTAAAAAAAATAAAAAACGTCTACTGTTTACATATAGTTAACACATTGTTAACACCTGTTATTAGCGCTTAACATGTGTTAGTCAAAATTTATTTTATTTTTAAAAAAAAAATACTCGGCGCTTTTTTAATTTTTTTGGCCCAAAATGCTTAAAATCATGTATATTACTTGACCTATTTTTTTCAAAAAAAAAAAATATTGGGAAGTCAGAGTTTCCAGAGTTTACCAAATAAGGAGGGTTTTCTCTATAACCATTCCCTATATATATATATATATATAGGGTAATATAAAATCTTATTATTTTTTTTTCAATTTTTTAAAAGTATCAAATTTTTTATTTATAAAAAATCATATTTATAAAAAAGTATCAGATACAATTTTTTACCATAAACTAATTGGACTTCATATCAACGTTTTCTCCCTCCTAAAATACACTATTCCAAGAAAAAACCTTATGATCTCAGAACTTTTAAACAGGCTACACATATATAAATTCGTATTACACCATTGTAAATAACCATCAGAATCGTATTACGCCATTAATTAGAGTGAATTGATAATTGTGTCTAAATGTTATTGGTTGAAGGGAGTTTTTTACTTCTCTCAATTAGAAGTGGTTCTCAACAGAACCGGATCTTATATGTAAATTAATTTCCTTTTGGGCATAAGTATGACAAATTATTGTATATAAGATTTGATTAGTATCATAAGTGCTAGCTAGGTTAAGTGTGTAGACAGTCAGAGACATTTTACTCAAATCACGTTTGTGGCAAAAATAATAAAGGAACTTCTGGATGGCAGGATTCTATTCACGTCTCTATTTTCTCTGGAATCGTGAGAGGCCTTATTGATTTCTACTTGAAAACACCTTTAACGTAGGTGAAGAATATTGAACTCGAATCTTACTGGGTTTTTTTTTAACGCCTAATTGGAATCACTCACAGACCAATGGAGTATCATTGTGTCACAAGTGTTACCACGCGATCATATTTTATCATCAAGTCACCAATTCAGGAGGAAACTTATAATTATGAGAAAACCCTCTTGTGAGATTCGAACCCATGATCTTATAGTCCCTAAATCTTATCCCACCATCAAGATGTCGTTAGGTTGTACCTTTGGCTATTGGTTTTTAAGTGTGTATGTTGACACTTGATTTATCCCGTATAAAAAACGTCATTTTTGTTTCAATAAATGCTTATTTAAGAACTAAAATACAGCTTTCTACTTTTTTTAATGTCATCACGCGTTTTGATATTAATGAAATTGAATTGAGATCGGAAATACATGACATGAGCTGGAACGAAACACGTGTTCATACACACATCGTTTCATATGCAAAATCTATATATGTCTGGTTTTGTACTAGGCTTATTATATATAGATGAATATTTATAATAATATAGTAATTATATAGATTGATATATTGTTGTTTCGAAAATAATTAAGGGATCTTTCACGTGTTGTAACGGGATTCCGGTAGCATCTGTTCGGTTTGATTCATTATGTTTTCAGTGAGGTACTGACACTTGGTATAGAAACCAGAAAACAAAACCAAAAAATATAATGATGATATGCCAAAAATGATATTTACACGTGTTTTACATCAACCGAAAACAAAACAAATGGATATAACGGTTCCGGTAGCATCGATACCGTAAGTCGGTAACGATGTTATTTTGTCGAAATTGACGCTGTATCGATATTGTTGGTATGGTATCAGTTCGTTTCGTCACAGTTTGATACTAGCTATGGGTTACGATATAAAAAAAATATATATACTATACCGCTACCAAAGTTGTTCGGATGATGTAGTTTTGATACGTGGTAAGAATAGGCTTTGCGATTCAAAAGGGTATAGCGGCGCAGCTTGTTGCTCGCTTACCCATTATCCAGATGTAACTTGGTTTATTTCGTATTTTAATAAAGAAGTTTCGATTTTAAACAAACTTTCATTAAAACCTATATAAAGAGGAGCTAAATGATATAGCTTTAATTACATGTAGTGTTAGTGCTTCGATTACTTATAATACTATCCACAACATATTTTAAAAAAAATAAATATTGTGTATGATTGGCAGATTCGAAATACACTCGACATATTTTATTGTATTGATTTGTAATAAAAATGTCTCATTCTTGTAACCAACAACAATTCATTACAAAAAGTTATAATTACGTTGTTCTTTTAGGATGTTTACAATTCACATATATACGTGACGAAAATGAGGACATTCACAGGATCAAATCGTATAGGAGGTTGGAGGACAGGATTCAAAATTGGGTCTCTATCATCACTAAGAACATGCAAACTACACACTCGATCGAGTAGGTAGACAACATGTGAGTAAGTATGTGAGAGGTAGAGCGTAGTCTTATCGTAGGTAAGCATGCATACCGCGGTTAGTCTAGTTTTTGATCATCGTACCATTGGATCTTCAAATTTCAAAAACAGTTGATTTGAAATAAAAGAAAATTAGAGTAGTTTCATCAACTCTATCTTTATCAACTATCTTAAATAGTAGACTAAATAGCGTCGAAACTTTATTCTTCAATCTATTTTTTTTAAAATGAAGTGATATCATCTCTTGCTCTTCAACTTCGGTCAACCTCAGTTTTGTCTATGAAGAACGACTCATAAGTCATCAGCTAACTTAAAGAAAATATCTAGGTTGACGAGTAGAAAAATGGACCCCTAAAATCCAGAGGTCATGACGAGTAGAAAAATGGACCCCTAAAATATAATATTTTTTTAAATGATATATAAATAAAATTTTAAAATATATATTACTAGCTGATTACCCCAGTAGTGTCCCGGGGTTGAAAAATCTAATATTACTTAATAAAAAAAGATAAAAGAAGTAAATAGTCTCAACCTCTTTTAATGTTAAAGAAAGTTGTTCTAATGTTTATACTATCAACAGGGGTTCTCATGCTGCGTTCCCAGCAGATTAAAAAATCTCAACCTCTTTTAATGCTAAGCATATCGTTATAGCACATGAACATGGACAATTCATATATGTAATAATAGGTTCAAAAACATATATACTATCATAACATGATTAGTGACTTACGTATATATGATTAAGAAATTACCTAAATGCATTGTGTTTTTTTTCTGCATGAACAAAAACTCACTAAAAAAAACATTTTTTTCGTTTTTGTATAGCACTATATATGGTGCTCATTGGAAAGATAATAAAGCGATCGCTAATTTGGTGCAATTTTTTTTTTCAAAAAATGTCATACATAAAAATTACTAACGTTTAAAAATTGTGAGCGGAAAATAAGAAAAAAATAAAGATAAAAATATTAATTAAAATATTTGAAATTTTAAAATAATTAATAGTTCACTAACATTTAAAAAATATGAGAGGAAAATATATTAATTAACATATTTGAAATTTTAAGATAATATAGATATAGATTTTATTTAAAAATACAAAATAAATAAATTTAAAAGAAAACTTCACATGATGCCACATAGCACATTCAATGAGGGATTGAGCCCTCCATTGAATGTCACCTCATACAAACTGATTTCTTTTATTATAAGTTATTATATATATCTATAATCTATAACTTATAATAAAAGAATTGAATGTTGATGAGGTGACATTCAATGGAGGCCTAAGAAAGTCATTTTAATGACATGACATTCAAAGAGGCATTCTCCTCCTTGAGTGTGCCATGTGGCAAATTAAAAATAAATAAATAATAATATAAAACCTAATCTACTAAATTTAAATTGAGTTATTTTAGTAAAAAAGAATTTAAAAACAAATTTAAATTTTTCTCTCTTATTTTCCTCCCATAATTTTTAAATGTTAATATTTTTTATATACGATATTTTTTAAAGAAAAAAGTTATACCAAATTAACGAGCGTTTTATTATCTTTCCAACGAGTACCATAGTTCAATATAAAAAACGGAGAAAAAAACAACTATTTTTGTGGGGTTTCGTTCATACAGGAAAAAAAACACAAAGTGTTCAGGTTATTCATTAATAATGTTTTTTCTTTTAAACCAGGTTCTTATCTACGATGTTAAAATTCAGCTCAATCGCCATGCTTTCATTGGAATTTTACTCTTTTAAAGATGCATAGGTATACTTCATCAAGAGAAGCTAGGAGAAAGAATCGCGCAACACTGCAACACATGGTGTCACCTTATAGCAAGGTTATTTTTTTTATTTATTTAATTACAAGGGTAATAATTATTACTATTAGTATTAATATTATTAGAATTGTTATATTTTTCAACACCGGGACGCTCCCAGGATATAAAAATAATAAAAGAATTGAATATTGATGAGGTGGCGTTCAATGGAGGCTGCCATGTGGCACGAGGTGAGAGTTTTTAATTTATTTTTTTATTTTGTTTTCATCCATTCTCCTACACTTATCTAACCCTAATCTCTTTAAGAATTTAAAAACAAATTTAGATTTTTCTCTCTAATGTTTCCTCCCATCATTTTTAAACGTTAATATCTTTTATATACGAGATTTTTTAAAGAAAAAAATTACATCAAATTAACGAGCGTTTTATTATCTTTCCAACAAGTACCATAATGCTATATAAAAAACAGAGAAAAAAACGACTATTTTTTATGGGGTTTCGTTCATACAGGAAAAAAAACATAAAGTGTTCAGGTTATTCAATAATCATGTTTTTTCTTTTAAACCAGGTTCTTATATACAATGTTGAAATTTAGCCCAATCGCCATGCTATCATTAGAAGTTTACTCTTCTAAAGATGGATAGGTATATTTCATCAAGAGAAGCTAGGAGAAAGAATCGCGCAACACTGCAACACATGGTGTCACCTTATAGCAAAGTTATTTTATTATTTATTTAATTACAAGAGTAATAATTATTACTATTAGTATTAGTATTATTAGAATGGTTATATTTTTCAACTCCGGGACACTCCCGGGATAAAAGCTAGTAGATTTATAAAAGATTTAAAAAAAGGCCATAATAGAGAGTGAGCCCTAAGCGGCCCTGATATATAAGTTGACTGGCCAACACCGGATCAAGTATATATATATATATATATATATATACTAGTGGGGTGCCTGCGCGTTGCGGCGGGAGCACCACATTACTAAAAACGAAGCAACAACAAAAATAAATATTTGATGATAAACGCAAACAAGGGTAGGGCACGTGTCATATTGTCTTGTTGCATGTTACATGAGACAAAGAAGGACATCATAGACTTATCATGAAGGCTTGGCACGATGATCAAGCTTCAATATGCGTGTAAGTGTTGATTAACATATAGTAGTGTAAGGTTGGAAAAAGAGAAGTTTGACATCTCCTATTATTGGTTTTAAATTTTATGGGTAACCTTCCTAAATACTTTATAATATAGTATAGATATAGATATAGATAAAAGCGCTTTAGGAATTCTCTATGTCTAACGCTTATAGTCATGTATGTACAAGTATTGTCCACGTCGGTTGAGTGGGAAATTTCAACCATTGTATCTTCCACAAGTAAGGAGAATATTTAAACTATTGTATCTTCCCCATCTTTAGTTACTACTAAAGATTTATTGTCTTTATTGTTTTGAGTTATATAGTTTTATTGTTTAAAATTAAAATTATTCAACTTAGACTAGCGGCTCGATTATTACGAATTTATTTTTGATCTATTTTTTGCATTTTTTATTTTAACTCTCATGTTAATAAAAAATAAACATAGTTCATTCATTGTTTTACTCTACAAATATGTAGTAAGCTTTCATCATTCCATACTATGTTTATGTCTCAATTTATAGACATTGTTTAGGTTCAGAATTAATTAACTTAAACTACCGGATCGATTGTTGCGAATTTATTTTCAATCTATTTTTACATTTTTTTATTTTAACTCTAATGTTTACAAAACATAAACATAGTTCATTCATTGTTTTACTCCACAAGTACATGGTAAGCTTCCTTCATTCTACGCCATGTTTATTTCTCATTTTATTATAATAAGTCAAATGACATCGTTGGTTTAAATAATTAAAAACTATATGACATTGATTAATCGGTCCATATGCAAGTTGTTGTCCACAATATATGACATGTAATGAATGAGTGTCTTTTGTCAACCAATAACCCAGTTGTGTATATTGCTATATAATCATGTGTGTATATATATATTAGGCTCTAATAGAAGGTATAGACATAAATAAGATAAAGGAGTTAGAAACATGGATATTCACTAATAAATTATAAAGGAGTTAGAAACATGGATAGTCACTACTCACTAATAACTTTATTATTTCATAATCAATTAATTGTTAATGTAAAAAGACAACTTTACCCCTTTACTACCTTTATTAAGTTATTGTATCATATGCATTATATGTTGTAATTACTTAAATTTGATTGGAATCCTTCGCTCATACTTTATAATATAGTATAGATAATACTATGAGTTATATGAACTAACGATCTAATTGACATGCTGAAAGTATCTTAGAACTTTCAATATTGGTAACTAAAAAAAGTAATTACATTGTAATTAATTGACATATTTAGTTGTTCAAATAGCCAAGTGGCATTTTTCTAGAACTAATATACAATAAAAGCTGGATTAGGAAAGCTAGAAACCACATAGAGTCAAACAATAAATATATATCGATCACTGGAATGGAGGATAACGTCAAAGAAGGCTCTTCTTGTGGTTAAGTAGTATGTTGCAATTTTTAACCTTAACTGAGAGGGTTGGTGTGATTTCAATATTCGAAATGTAAATTTTATAAGTTGGTTTATTTGTGTGTTTTAGTTTTGTTGAAAGATATGACACTTTCATGAACAATTTAAGTAATCAAAGATTTATTTTCCTAAGACTTTAATATTTTGCATAAGACATCTTTTGTAGGTTTGGTTTGGTGAATGATGCATTGGAGTTGATCAGGATAGGAAGCTGCTAGATTGATCGTGGTTCATGGTTGCTGGTGGATTCATAGGAGCATGATTGAAGCATGATTGAAGCCCAGGAGATTGATCAAATAGTGAGTCCAGGTGTTTAAAGATTCAGCCCAAATGTAGATTATAAGCCCAATAATTGAAGCCCATTATTAAGTTCATTTATTCAACGAACAAGTCTGTTCGTTGGCTTGTGCAAGTGGCTTGGCTCGGATATTGGTCTGGAGCTACTTTACACGTTGGCAATCCGGATACATAGTTCAACGGTTCAGATCATCTCATTGTGTGTTTCTATGATCTAATCTAATGGTTATCATTCGTTCGGGTGTGCTTGTTTCCAAACCTTAGTTGCCTACTATATAAAGAGCTCTTGATTCTTGTGTACCAGTTTTAGCTCTTATTATTTCATTTGTCTCTCATTACTCGTAGTCAGTCTCTCGTGTATTCAAGTCTAGGGTTTGTATTCCAGTAACATCTTGTTTCTGGTGTTTAGTTGTTGTAATCCTGGTGGATTTGAGTAGAGTTTTAGGCTGAGAGTTTGTATAGAGATTCTTTCTGTTAGTTTGTTCTTGTCTTTGTGATCTGTTTCAATAAATCTTTGAGTTTCAATAAAGAATATTTTGAGTTGATATCATGTTTTTAACATGGTATCAGAGCGTCTAGGTTGAGTTTTTGGTTCTTGAGGGTTTTCACAAGTAGATCTGGTGCTCTTGATTTTATTGTGGGGTCTTGGAAGAAGATCTGGACGAATCAAGTCAGATCTGGGTGAAGCTGAGGATCACTTAGGAGCTCGCTCTTGATACTCGTTCTGATAGGGTTTTGATCGGAAAACCCTAAAAAGAAGGTTCTGGTGCTTCCGCTGCTGTCAATCGGATATTCTTACTCAAGGATTTAATCACCTGAGTGAGAACAGGGTAAAGTGATATTACTAACAGGAGTGAAGGTGACGTGCTAGGGGTCATAAAAACCCTAGCAAAGAGTTCTGATTAAAACTGCTAAACCCCCAATCAAAGGGTAGCAGTGCTTGGAGAAACCCTAACTTGGGTCTGCTTGGTGAGATTGTTCCTTTTCTTTTTATTTCTTGTTATTAAAAGAGTCTAGGAGTCACCTGGCCGGGTTAGGTGGACCGGCATTGAGACTCAATAATTGGTTGTGTCAGTTGTCTAGAGGATTAGGAAAGGCTCCCAAGTTAAGGCTTGCACAGGCACCCTTGAGTGATGAACCTGTGATCTGGTCCCTGGCTTGGCTTCGCCTGGTTTTGTGTCTTGTCTAGTTGAGTATTATTTCCTTGCTTGATACTGGTTGTGATCTACGTGGTAATTGTGCTTGTTGTGTTTGTCTATTGTGATTAGTCTGTTGTGATTTACGTGTTAGATCTAATATGGAGGATAACCGTGACCAAGGTCCAGTTGTTAATATTGGACCTGAAGGTGGTCAAGTAGCTAACCCTGGTAATGAAACCCTGGTTAGTAAACTTGATGCATCAGATCCTTTATACTTACATGCTTCTGATTCAAGTAGTTTAACTATTGTATCAGTTAAGTTAAAAGGATCTGAGAATTATACTATTTGGGCTAATGCTATGACACTTGCTTTACAAGTAAAAAATAAGTGGGGATTTATTGACAAGACATGTGTTAAATCTGAAACTGATCCTGTTCTTGCTAGGCAATGGGATAGGTGTAATTCTGTTGTGTTAACATGGTTGTTGAATTCAGTAAGTGAAGAGTTGTATATGGGTCAAGTTTATTCTAAGTTTGCTTGTGATGTATGGTCTGAGTTAAAGGAAACATATGATAAAGTAGATGGGTCAGTTGTGTTTGATTTATATCAAAAAATAAACTCATTTACTCAAAATGGAATGCCTGTTTCAGAATACTATCATAAGTTGAATCTAATGTGGAAACAACTTGATCAGATTATTCAATTACCTTCTTGCTCTTGTAATGCAGCCAAAGATTTTAATAATTTTAGTCATATGATAAAACTAATGCAATTCCTTATGGGATTGGATAGTGTGTATCTAAATGTTAGGACTCAGTTACTATTAAAGGATGTACTACCATCAGTCAAAGAAGCATTTGCCATAGTTTCTAGAGAGGAATCTCATAGGAACTCTAGCAATGCTTCTAAAAAAGGTCAAACTATGGGTTTTTTCTCTAATGTAAATCAATCTGATGTTAGTAAGAAACCAAATAAGAACCAGAATCTGAAATGTAGTCACTGTAATAAAACTGGTCACACTATGGATAAATGTTTTGAAATCATTGGCTATCCCTCTTGGCTGAGGCCTAAGGGAAAGAAGGTAACTGTGAATAATACTGTTTGTGAAAAACCTGATACTGTTGCTGCATCTTTGACCAGTGAACAAGTAGCAAAATTGTTATCATTGCTGAATGATAATTCTGCTGAAAAGGTTCAAAGTTGCAATGTAACAGGTAGTGTTTTTGGTCCTTTTTGTGCTAATGTGTTTGTAAAACCTGTGTTTGTTTTTAACAAAGATGGAACTAAAATAACAATTAGGTGGATAATAGACTCAGGGGCTAACCAGCACATGGTTGGTGATGAAAAGGATTTAACTGACTATATAGATGTGTCAGATTTAAACATAAAGGTAAAACATCCAAATGGCACAGATGCCTTAGTAACTAAAATAGGATCTTTAAAATTGGCTAATGGAGTAGTTTTACATGATGTGCTGGTTGTACCTGAGTATAGTGTCAACCTAATTTCTGTACACAAATTAGCTAAGGATAATAAACTCTTTATTGGATTTGATGAGCATAAGTGTTATATACAGGATTTGTTAACCAAGAAAATCCTGGTGACTGGTAATCAAGTAGAAGGATTGTACTTCTGTGGTGGGTCTTTTGTGAGTAATCAGGTAGGATGTTCTAGTGAAAAAGAGTCTAGTTTATGGCATGCTAGGTTGGGTCATCCATCTGATATTGTTGGTAAAAAACTTGAGTCTATTTTAAAAATTAAGTATGCCTCAAGTGAGACACCCTGTGATGTGTGTCACAAGGCTAAACAACATCGTGAACCTTTTCCCCTTAGTGAACACAAAAGTACTGTGTTGGGAGAAAAAAACAACTATTTTTGTGGGGTTTCGTTCATACAGGAAAAAAAACACAAAGTGTTCAGGTTATTCATTAATAATGTTTTTTCTTTTAAACCAGGTTCTTATCTACGATGTTAAAATTCAGCTCAATCGCCATGCTTTCATTGGAATTTTACTCTTTTAAAGATGCATAGGTATACTTCATCAAGAGAAGCTAGGAGAAAGAATCGCGCAACACTGCAACACATGGTGTCACCTTATAGCAAGGTTATTTTTTTTATTTATTTAATTACAAGGGTAATAATTATTACTATTAGTATTAATATTATTAGAATTGTTATATTTTTCAACACCGGGACGCTCCCAGGATATAAAAATAATAAAAGAATTGAATATTGATGAGGTGGCGTTCAATGGAGGCTGCCATGTGGCACGAGGTGAGAGTTTTTAATTTATTTTTTTATTTTGTTTTCATCCATTCTCCTACACTTATCTAACCCTAATCTCTTTAAGAATTTAAAAACAAATTTAGATTTTTCTCTCTAATGTTTCCTCCCATCATTTTTAAACGTTAATATCTTTTATATACGAGATTTTTTAAAGAAAAAAATTACACCAAATTAACGAGCGTTTTATTATCTTTCCAACAAGTACCATAATGCTATATAAAAAACAGAGAAAAAAAACGACTATTTTTTATGGGGTTTCGTTCATACAGGAAAAAAAACATAAAGTGTTCAGGTTATTCAATAATCATGTTTTTTCTTTTAAACCAGGTTCTTATATACAATGTTGAAATTTAGCCCAATCGCCATGCTATCATTAGAAGTTTACTCTTCTAAAGATGGATAGGTATATTTCATCAAGAGAAGCTAGGAGAAAGAATCGCGCAACACTGCAACACATGGTGTCACCTTATAGCAAAGTTATTTTATTATTTATTTAATTACAAGAGTAATAATTATTACTATTAGTATTAGTATTATTAGAATGGTTATATTTTTCAACTCCGGGACACTCCCGGGATAAAAGCTAGTAGATTTATAAAAGATTTAAAAAAAGGCCATAATAGAGAGTGAGCCCTAAGCGGCCCTGATATATAAGTTGACTGGCCAACACCGGATCAAGTATATATATATATATATATATATATATATATATACTAGTGGGGTGCCTGCGCGTTGCGGCGGGAGCACCACATTACTAAAAACGAAGCAACAACAAAAATAAATATTTGATGATAAACGCAAACAAGGGTAGGGCACGTGTCATATTGTCTTGTTGCATGTTACATGAGACAAAGAAGGACATCATAGACTTATCATGAAGGCTTGGCACGATGATCAAGCTTCAATATGCGTGTAAGTGTTGATTAACATATAGTAGTGTAAGGTTGGAAAAAGAGAAGTTTGACATCTCCTATTATTGGTTTTAAATTTTATGGGTAACCTTCCTAAATACTTTATAATATAGTATAGATATAGATATAGATAAAAGCGCTTTAGGAATTCTCTATGTCTAACGCTTATAGTCATGTATGTACAAGTATTGTCCACGTCGGTTGAGTGGGAAATTTCAACCATTGTATCTTCCACAAGTAAGGAGAATATTTAAACTATTGTATCTTCCCCATCTTTAGTTACTACTAAAGATTTATTGTCTTTATTGTTTTGAGTTATATAGTTTTATTGTTTAAAATTAAAATTATTCAACTTAGACTAGCGGCTCGATTATTACGAATTTATTTTTGATCTATTTTTTGCATTTTTTATTTTAACTCTCATGTTAATAAAAAATAAACATAGTTCATTCATTGTTTTACTCTACAAATATGTAGTAAGCTTTCATCATTCCATACTATGTTTATGTCTCAATTTATAGACATTGTTTAGGTTCAGAATTAATTAACTTAAACTACCGGATCGATTGTTGCGAATTTATTTTCAATCTATTTTTACATTTTTTTATTTTAACTCTAATGTTTACAAAACATAAACATAGTTCATTCATTGTTTTACTCCACAAGTACATGGTAAGCTTCCTTCATTCTACGCCATGTTTATTTCTCATTTTATTATAATAAGTCAAATGACATCGTTGGTTTAAATAATTAAAAACTATATGACATTGATTAATCGGTCCATATGCAAGTTGTTGTCCACAATATATGACATGTAATGAATGAGTGTCTTTTGTCAACCAATAACCCAGTTGTGTATATTGCTATATAATCATGTGTGTATATATATATTAGGCTCTAATAGAAGGTATAGACATAAATAAGATAAAGGAGTTAGAAACATGGATATTCACTAATAAATTATAAAGGAGTTAGAAACATGGATAGTCACTACTCACTAATAACTTTATTATTTCATAATCAATTAATTGTTAATGTAAAAAGACAACTTTACCCCTTTACTACCTTTATTAAGTTATTGTATCATATGCATTATATGTTGTAATTACTTAAATTTGATTGGAATCCTTCGCTCATACTTTATAATATAGTATAGATAATACTATGAGTTATATGAACTAACGATCTAATTGACATGCTGAAAGTATCTTAGAACTTTCAATATTGGTAACTAAAAAAAGTAATTACATTGTAATTAATTGACATATTTAGTTGTTCAAATAGCCAAGTGGCATTTTTCTAGAACTAATATACAATAAAAGCTGGATTAGGAAAGCTAGAAACCACATAGAGTCAAACAATAAATATATATCGATCACTGGAATGGAGGATAACGTCAAAGAAGGCTCTTCTTGTGGTTAAGTAGTATGTTGCAATTTTTAACCTTAACTGAGAGGGTTGGTGTGATTTCAATATTCGAAATGTAAATTTTATAAGTTGGTTTATTTGTGTGTTTTAGTTTTGTTGAAAGATATGACACTTTCATGAACAATTTAAGTAATCAAAGATTTATTTTCCTAAGACTTTAATATTTTGCATAAGACATCTTTTGTAGGTTTGGTTTGGTGAATGATGCATTGGAGTTGATCAGGATAGGAAGCTGCTAGATTGATCGTGGTTCATGGTTGCTGGTGGATTCATAGGAGCATGATTGAAGCATGATTGAAGCCCAGGAGATTGATCAAATAGTGAGTCCAGGTGTTTAAAGATTCAGCCCAAATGTAGATTATAAGCCCAATAATTGAAGCCCATTATTAAGTTCATTTATTCAACGAACAAGTCTGTTCGTTGGCTTGTGCAAGTGGCTTGGCTCGGATATTGGTCTGGAGCTACTTTACACGTTGGCAATCCGGATACATAGTTCAACGGTTCAGATCATCTCATTGTGTGTTTCTATGATCTAATCTAATGGTTATCATTCGTTCGGGTGTGCTTGTTTCCAAACCTTAGTTGCCTACTATATAAAGAGCTCTTGATTCTTGTGTACCAGTTTTAGCTCTTATTATTTCATTTGTCTCTCATTACTCGTAGTCAGTCTCTCGTGTATTCAAGTCTAGGGTTTGTATTCCAGTAACATCTTGTTTCTGGTGTTTAGTTGTTGTAATCCTGGTGGATTTGAGTAGAGTTTTAGGCTGAGAGTTTGTATAGAGATTCTTTCTGTTAGTTTGTTCTTGTCTTTGTGATCTGTTTCAATAAATCTTTGAGTTTCAATAAAGAATATTTTGAGTTGATATCATGTTTTTAACATGGTATCAGAGCGTCTAGGTTGAGTTTTTGGTTCTTGAGGGTTTTCACAAGTAGATCTGGTGCTCTTGATTTTATTGTGGGGTCTTGGAAGAAGATCTGGACGAATCAAGTCAGATCTGGGTGAAGCTGAGGATCACTTAGGAGCTCGCTCTTGATACTCGTTCTGATAGGGTTTTGATCGGAAAACCCTAAAAAGAAGGTTCTGGTGCTTCCGCTGCTGTCAATCGGATATTCTTACTCAAGGATTTAATCACCTGAGTGAGAACAGGGTAAAGTGATATTACTAACAGGAGTGAAGGTGACGTGCTAGGGGTCATAAAAACCCTAGCAAAGAGTTCTGATTAAAACTGCTAAACCCCCAATCAAAGGGTAGCCGTGCTTGGAGAAACCCTAACTTGGGTCTGCTTGGTGAGATTGTTCCTTTTCTTTTTATTTCTTGTTATTAAAAGAGTCTAGGAGTCACCTGGCCGGGTTAGGTGGACCGACATTGAGACTCAATAATTGGTTGTGTCAGTTGTCTAGAGGATTAGGAAAGGCTCCCAAGTTAAGGCTTGCACAGGCACCCTTGAGTGATGAACCTGTGATCTGGTCCCTGGCTTGGCTTCGCCTGGTTTTGTGTCTTGTCTAGTTGAGTATTATTTCCTTGCTTGATACTGGTTGTGATCTACGTGGTAATTGTGCTTGTTGTGTTTGTCTATTGTGATTAGTCTGTTGTGATTTACGTGTTAGATCTAATATGGAGGATAACCGTGACCAAGGTCCAGTTGTTAATATTGGACCTGAAGGTGGTCAAGTAGCTAACCCTGGTAATGAAACCCTGGTTAGTAAACTTGATGCATCAGATCCTTTATACTTACATGCTTCTGATTCAAGTAGTTTAACTATTGTATCAGTTAAGTTAAAAGGATCTGAGAATTATACTATTTGGGCTAATGCTATGACACTTGCTTTACAAGTAAAAAATAAGTGGGGATTTATTGACAAGACATGTGTTAAATCTGAAACTGATCCTGTTCTTGCTAGGCAATGGGATAGGTGTAATTCTGTTGTGTTAACATGGTTGTTGAATTCAGTAAGTGAAGAGTTGTATATGGGTCAAGTTTATTCTAAGTTTGCTTGTGATGTATGGTCTGAGTTAAAGGAAACATATGATAAAGTAGATGGGTCAGTTGTGTTTGATTTATATCAAAAAATAAACTCATTTACTCAAAATGGAATGCCTGTTTCAGAATACTATCATAAGTTGAATCTAATGTGGAAACAACTTGATCAGATTATTCAATTACCTTCTTGCTCTTGTAATGCAGCCAAAGATTTTAATAATTTTAGTCATATGATAAAACTAATGCAATTCCTTATGGGATTGGATAGTGTGTATCTAAATGTTAGGACTCAGTTACTATTAAAGGATGTACTACCATCAGTCAAAGAAGCATTTGCCATAGTTTCTAGAGAGGAATCTCATAGGAACTCTAGCAATGCTTCTAAAAAAGGTCAAACTATGGGTTTTTTCTCTAATGTAAATCAATCTGATGTTAGTAAGAAACCAAATAAGAACCAGAATCTGAAATGTAGTCACTGTAATAAAACTGGTCACACTATGGATAAATGTTTTGAAATCATTGGCTATCCCTCTTGGCTGAGGCCTAAGGGAAAGAAGGTAACTGTGAATAATACTGTTTGTGAAAAACCTGATACTGTTGCTGCATCTTTGACCAGTGAACAAGTAGCAAAATTGTTATCATTGCTGAATGATAATTCTGCTGAAAAGGTTCAAAGTTGCAATGTAACAGGTAGTGTTTTTGGTCCTTTTTGTGCTAATGTGTTTGTAAAACCTGTGTTTGTTTTTAACAAAGATGGAACTAAAATAACAATTAGGTGGATAATAGACTCAGGGGCTAACCAGCACATGGTTGGTGATGAAAAGGATTTAACTGACTATATAGATGTGTCAGATTTAAACATAAAGGTAAAACATCCAAATGGCACAGATGCCTTAGTAACTAAAATAGGATCTTTAAAATTGGCTAATGGAGTAGTTTTACATGATGTGCTGGTTGTACCTGAGTATAGTGTCAACCTAATTTCTGTACACAAATTAGCTAAGGATAATAAACTCTTTATTGGATTTGATGAGCATAAGTGTTATATACAGGATTTGTTAACCAAGAAAATCCTGGTGACTGGTAATCAAGTAGAAGGATTGTACTTCTGTGGTGGGTCTTTTGTGAGTAATCAGGTAGGATGTTCTAGTGAAAAAGAGTCTAGTTTATGGCATGCTAGGTTGGGTCATCCATCTGATATTGTTGGTAAAAAACTTGAGTCTATTTTAAAAATTAAGTATGCCTCAAGTGAGACACCCTGTGATGTGTGTCACAAGGCTAAACAACATCGTGAACCTTTTCCCCTTAGTGAACACAAAAGTACTGTGTTGGGAGAATTGGTTCACCTGGATGTGTGGGGTCCATATAGGGTGTCTAGTAGAGAAGGGTATAAATACTTCTTGACCATTGTAGATGACTATACTCGTGCTGTGTGGGTGTGTTTAATGAAACATAAATCAGAGGTGTTTGAAAATTTTAAAGACTTTGTAATTATTGTACAAACTCAATTTAAAAAACATGTAAAGTGTATTAGAAGTGACAATGGGTTAGAATTTGTAAATCAACAAATGAACAATTTCAATAAGTCACTTGGTATTTTGCATCAAACATCTTGTTCATACACACCTCAGCAGAATGGTATAGCTGAGAGGAAGCATAGGCACCTGTTAAATGTTACTCGTGCATTGTTGTTTCAAAGTAATCTTCCTGTTCGTTTTTGGTCTGATTGTGTCTTAACTGCTTGCTATTTGATTAATAGGACACCCTCTTCTGTGCTGAATGGTAGAACTCCTTATGAGCTGATTTATGGTTTCAAACCCTTCCTAGGACACTTAAAAATGTTTGGGTGTTTATGTTTTGCAACAGTCTTAAATGAAAGTGATAAGTTGTCTAGTAGAGCAGTAAAATGTGTCTTTTTAGGATATTCAAATGAAAAAAAGGGATACAAAGTTTTTTGTCTAGATGATAAAACCACTTTTGTTTCAAGAGATGTAAAATTTTATGAATCAGTGTTTCCTTTTAAAGAAAAACTAATCTTTGATAAAATTAATGAAACAACTAATTCTGATTTAAACTCTTTAAACTTTTTTGACTATTGTGAAACTGAAACACCTAATGTTGATGAAGAGCCCAATGATGAAGGAAGGGTTGCAGGTAGTACTGAGCCAGAAACACATGGGTCTCAGCAGCCAATTCCTGATCATACTGTTAGGAAAGAGTCTGTAGAGTCTCCTTTAAATAGTAGTGATAGGAATTTAGGTAGGGCTGAGGATGTGAGATATGGCATTGATGATAGTTCCATTTCTGAGGGCAATGACCTTAATCATCAAAGTCAATCAGCTCTTAGGAGGTCTACTAGGAGTATAACTCTTCCTAGGAAGTTAGATGACTTCATTGTTGAAGGGAAAGTAAAATATGGTCTAGAAAAGGTGATTAACTATTCTAATTTGTCATTTGGGGATAAGGTGTATGCTTGTATGTTAAATAAAAGCATTGAACCTAGAACCTATAAAGAAGCAGCTTTGGATCCCAATTGGGTGGCTGCTATGAATGATGAAATAGAGGCCTTAAATAGGAACCATACTTGGGATTTAGTAGAACTTCCTTCTGGAAGGAGTTTGGTTGGGTGTAAATGGATTTATAAAATTAAATATAAATCAAATGGTGAAATTGAGAGGTTTAAGGCAAGATTAGTGGCTAAGGGTTTTAGTCAAAAAGAAGGGGTTGATTTTGATGAAACGTTCTCTCCTGTTGTGAAGTTTGTTACAGTTAAATGTGTGTTAACTTTAGCTGTTAAAAACGGTTGGAAAATATTCCAATTGGATGTTAATAATGCTTTCCTTTATGGTGATTTAAATGAAGATGTTTACATGACCTTACCTGATGGGTACTTTTCTGAGAATGAAACAAAGGTGTGTAAACTGAAAAAATCGTTGTATGGATTAAAACAGGCTCCTAGAATGTGGAATGAAAAGTTAGTAGGAGTTTTGTGTAGTCTAGGATTTAAACAAAGTAAGTGTGATTATTCATTGTTTATAAAAACAAATGAATCTGTGATTACACTCTTACTTGTGTATGTTGATGACATAGTTATCACAAGTAGTTCTGTTGATGATGTAAATAGTGTTAAGCAGAGTCTAAAAGATCAATTTTTGATTAAGGACCTAGGTATTCTAAAGTATTTCCTAGGAATCGAGGTAGTTCCTAGTGATCAAGGTTTGTGCCTATCACAAAGGAAATATTGCCTTGATTTACTGACTGAGTATGGCATGACAGCCTGCAAACCAGTTAGTACACCTATAGAGCCTAATCATATGATAACTTCCATTTGTAATAATAAATCAAATGTGTTAGCCAACATTACAGGCTATCAACAGTTGGTAGGAAAGTTGATATATCTATCTCACACGAGACCAGATATATCCTATACTGTGCATTTCCTAAGTCAATATATGCACAGACCAACTGATGGTCATTTGGTTATTGCAATGAGGTTACTAAGATATCTAAAAAGGGCTCCAGGTAAAGGAATACTTTTAGAAAATGGGTCAAATTAAAATCTAATTGCTTTTTCTGACTCTGACTGGGCTAAATGTACAGAAACCAGGAAATCAGTTACTGGATTCTGTATATTTCTAGGTAAAACACTTATATCTTGGAAGAGCAAGAAACAGGCAACTGTTTCTAGATCTTCAACTGAAGCAGAATATAGATCAATGTGTTCTGCAGCTTGTGAAGTGTTATGGTTAATCAATATATTATTTGAAATGAGTATCAAAGTAGATATTCCTGTTCCTTTGTTTTGTGACAATAGTTCTGCTTTATCTATTGCTGCAAATCCAGTCTTCTTTGACAGAACAAAACATTTTGAACTGGATTTATTTTTCCTTAGAGATTTAATCTCTAAAGGGTTAGTAAAGACTTGTGACATTAAGTCTAGTGAACAGGTAGCTGATGTTCTGACCAAAGGATTAGGACCTGGACAACATGAGGAGTTATGTAATAAGCTCAACATGTTTGACCCATTTGGTTATTAAATTGTGGGGGGGTGTTGAAAGATATGACACTTTCATGAACAATTTAAGTAACCAAAGATTTATTTTCCTAAGACTTTAATATTTTGCATAAGACACCTTTTGTAGGTTTGGTTTGGTGAATGATGCATTGGAGTTGATCAGGATAGGAAGCTGCTAGATTGATCGTGGTTCATGGTTGCTGGTGGATTCATAGGAGCATGATTGAAGCATGATTGAAGCCCAGGAGATTGATCAAATAGTGAGTCCAGGTGTTTAAAGATTCAGCCCAAATGTAGATTATAAGCCCAATAATTGAAGCCCATTATTAAGTTCATTTATTCAACGAACAAGTCTGTTCGTTGGCTTGTGCAAGTGGCTTGGCTCGGATATTGGTCTGGAGCTACTTTACACGTTGGCAATCCGGATACATAGTTCAACGGTTCAGATCATCTCATTGTGTGTTTCTATGATCTAATCTAATGGTTATCATTCGTTCGGGTGTGCTTGTTTCCAAACCTTAGTTGCCTACTATATAAAGAGCTCTTGATTCTTGTGTACCAGTTTTAGCTCTTATTATTTCATTTGTCTCTCATTACTCGTAGTCAGTCTCTCGTGTATTCAAGTCTAGGGTTTGTATTCCAGTAACATCTTGTTTCTGGTGTTTAGTTGTTGTAATCCTGGTGGATTTGAGTAGAGTTTTAGGCTGAGAGTTTGTATAGAGATTCTTTCTGTTAGTTTGTTCTTGTCTTTGTGATCTGTTTCAATAAATCTTTGAGTTTCAATAAAGAATATTTTGAGTTGATATCATGTTTTTAACAAGTTTCTTAATGGTACGTTTCTATTTTTTTTAAGTTGAATTTTTTTTTGAAAGACACGTTTCTATTTTAATACAGAGGTTTTGTTAATTAAAAAAATAATTTTTTTTTTTTTGGATCAAGCTGATATTTAATATTACTTAAAACCGATAACTTTTACAAGTGGGAGGCGGGTAAACGGGCTACAAGTTGCGATAACTGATTAAAAAATAAAAGGAGGAAAATAATTAAGATGCAGGTTGGACTTGGTTAGTTCGGTATCATCTGCCGTTAAAAAATGTTGGGTATTAGGTACACACGTTGACCTATCACCACTCCTTGAAGTCTGAGCCCCTAATGAAAACACTACCCCGATGATTGCGGCTACCTATTTTTAACTATAAAACTACTACACCTTTATTTCGTAAAAAAAAAAAACGCTGTATTTTAGTTCTTAAATAAGCATTTATTGAATTGCTTAAAAAAAAACCAAATTTTCCACTACGCGCGCGAAGTTGAGCCGCAACGTCCGCGACCCCTCCTTAAGCCTTTTGTCCGCCCCTGGTTTTAGTTAAGGTTATTTGATTAACCGATTATTCAGTTACGGTTATGGTTATTGTTAAGGATGCCCAAAGCCGAATATTAACCAAACCGAACCGAATGAATAAAAGTATGCTTTTAAAATATATCTAAATTTATAAGAAATCAAACTCTTTATATACATATAAATTAAACATACACAAAACTTTTGTATGTAAATATAATTAGTTGTAAAAGGTTATAAAAATAACTATTATATAAAATTATACTCATTCTATGCTTGTGTATGTGTCCCTGTGTCTTTATTTTATTTTATAAAAATGATTATAAGTGGGACTATAATGGTCTTATATGTTTACTTGGTTTAAATTTTAGTTCAAAGCTAGATTGGTTAACTAAACGAAACCGAGCCTCATAACTGACTAACCGAAAACCGAAGTTGATTATGGTTAAGAAAGTCCCATAACCGAAACTAGCAGTTATGGTTATAGTTATTGGTAATAACCGAACCGAACCACCATTTGCACACCCGTATATGAAAATATCAAATTGGTTGTCTGATGTCGTGTGGATTAGGTCTTTTTAAACGTCCTTTTTAAAACTAACACTTTTCCGAAAGAAGTGGCAAGACTCGGTGAAAAAGGGTAATTAAATGAGACCTTTAAATTAGGACACTTATCTAAGTTTTAAATTTATAAAAGTAAAACGATATCTGCTGATTATTCTAAACCCATACGATAGGCAAGTGGACCTATCGGGAGTAGTATAGACTATAGCAAGTACCGAGTATCGAACCCTAAGATATGACTTCCCCTACTCAGTCCTAAGTTGCTGCAATAAAAAGAAAGATAAAATAAAATAAAGAAAGAGAATGAGAGTGACCAGAGTAAAAATCAATACCAAACAAAGTGTTGCTTCGGGATCCAACTTAATCTTGGGACGGATTAATAGTAGTTATTCAGTTAAGTGGTGTGAACAAGTGCGCACTTATGCTTAACTTGGAGTTGCTACAGCATTCTCCAGAGGCGTCTGTTTTCGCAAGACGAGCTGTGTTCTTATTTTAATGTGTGGGTCTCCCGAACCGATAAGCTCACCTCTCAACAATGACAGACGGACTACTCAAGACTGTGTATACCCAACCCCGAATGATCCAACTCCCAATGCTGCAATAAAGACATCTAATCACTCAAAACCTTTGTGGACAACTTGTCTGTGGCCGGAGCATGACCGAACAAGAAACCACTTGATATCATAAAAGAGTCGTGACTAACCAGCACACGTGCATCCTTTACTTAAACCAATTAACTATTTTAAAAAGTGAGTGATCTATCATTAACTGTGCGGCAGTATAATGATGAGAGAAAATAAAGACCGTTTTCTCTAAACACGGGTTCATCAAACCTTAACTTGCGCCAAAGCTTTAACATAGACAATGAAGCTAAGTCGCAACTCTAAGGCTTGACTTATCACTAGGACCGAGTATAAAGATCGTACCGACCCTAAATGAGATCTTTGATAGTAGAGGATTAAGCCACTAAGTGTGTGTATTCCTACCCACAAATGGGCTAATCGCTACTCGCGGGATTAGGTTAGCTTATGAGTGCATGGGTTGTTACACACCATGGGTACACTCTTAAGTCCTCCCACTTCCTATCAAGACACCCACAAGACCAAAGACTAGTTAATTAGTTATTTAATTCATCAAAAAAGGTTTTAAGTGACAAGAATTTAACAAGAACACAACACCACTTAACAAATAAAAACTATAGAATCCATACCAAAATAAGCCTTCACCCTAGCAACACTCAACTAATCTAGCCAAACATTGGCTTTACATCTAGCACACTATAGTGGGTGTTTGAAGAACACATAGTTGTGAGTGCAATGGGGATTAAAGAGGGTGGTGTGGGTGAGTTTTAGTGATCTCTCTCTCAACTCTGAATCACCAAGTATTTATGGAGTGATTTCAAGCTCCAAAGGTCACTTGAAAGACCCCAAACATGGCTGAAGTGTGAGAGAAACTCGGGTGAAAACGGATGCCCAAAATGTGGAGTGGACGCCTCTATTTATAGGCAAAACATCTCTGGCACGCCCCTGCTCAAGTCTTGGCACGCCCCTGCTCGATAGCACGTACTGTTGCAGAGTCCTTTCGCGCAGAATTGTCTATACCAGGGCTGGCACGCCCATGCCAATGTATGTGGCACACCCGTGCTGAATGTTATGTGTAACCGTCATGTCAGTCTTGATCGGTTTAAGCCTTGGAGAACACGCTGCGTTAAAGCACACTCGTGCACATCAGTAAAGCTCAGTTTTTCCTCATGCTGATTGGTCGACTTGGGATAAGTGCACGGCCGTGCATGGTCCTGAGCGCGGCCGTGCTTCATCTGGATCATCTCCGAAAGTCTTCAAATCCTTGTCTTTTATGCCGGTTTTTGCTTCTTTTCACTTTCCACCTTCAATACCTGCAATTATCATCAAAAGGAAACAAACCGTGACAATAACAAGATAGAAGCATGAATTTAGGCGATAATTAGATGAAAACATGTATATAAAACCTGCTAATGTTAGGGCTCATCATATCACCTCACACTTAGACGTTTGCTTGTCCCCAAGCAAACCAAACCTAGGCAATGAAAGTAGAGTAAAAAAAAATAGGCGAGTGTGGTGTGACAAGTCACAACAACCAACCTCCTATGAGTCCCACCTACTCAACACATCCATGGTAGACGTTTTAGATAGTGTTGGCGCGCCTAATTAAATGTCCGTCAAGTGTCTACTTCATATTTCTCTCACTTTTTCACTCGGGTGTAATTTTGGGGGTGATCGCTCAGATTCATCCCAAGGCACGCACAGATCATAGGCTTGTACACAAATCGGATCTCCACCGCTATATAATGGTAAGAAACTGCAAATCACAAGGTCTTTTGAGGGGTGAAAAATGGTATAGTGATAAATGGGTAGGAAGGGGATCTACTGTCGTGTCTATCTCAGGCAGTGGCTGCGACGTAATGGGCAAATGTCAAACTCTGAATTATGTGCTTTATGAAACTCCTCCTCCGAAGACTTACTGCTCTGATGTCCCTACTCTGCGAATCTTGCGGTCTTCAAACCTAATCATCTTCGCTAGGAATGTCCTAGAAATAAACCTTCAAATAGAATTGTTTCTTTCTAGCCCACTTATTGTCGAGCTTCTAGACTTATTCATCAAACAAACTTTTTTTTTACAAATAAAAGCACTACCTCTGGTGAAGCTTATTCTTTGGTATGTTAACTCTGGGTGACTGTCTTTCTTTAGTTGCCACGACTCTTTTCGGTGAACATCGTGACATCTGGTCTATTCTTCTCCATCTCGAGACTGCCCAAGAGTGTCCCAATAGCCCGCAACAAGTCTTCTTTACCAAAACTACAACAGGGGCTAAGTGTGATGAGTGAAATGAAAAGGCTAAGGCTCAAATGGGGTAACTAGGTGAGGGATAAATTTATGGAAGGCTAATGAAAGATGGAAAGGGTGTGTCCTAGGTGCCTTGATCATTTTTACAATTTCTCACCTCGTGTGCGGTCTTGAAACGTATAAGATGCATAAGTTCTAACTGTAACATGCCAAGGGTGAACGTCTTTCTCAGTCAAACGAACGAGCATCAGTGGTATCTATACTGCAAGTGGGTGTGCTCGATAAAGCTGAAGATACTCACATGGAAAGGGTAGACGCTCGAATATGAAGTAGAAAACCCTTTGAGTTGGTTCTTTCAGCTACGCCAACACTTCCAAAAATCTCCTATTCAAGTCTTTGGGGTGGACTCAAAGGGGTTGAAAAAGATTTTTAATTACTCTTTAAAAACATTTTGAAAAACTCTTGCCTTTAAATAGGTTTTTGTTTACTTGGCTCGAGAGGTGGTAAAATTTAATAAATTTTATCACCTCACACTTAATTCTTTGGCATATTTTGAAATTATAGATTTGTAAAAAGTATATGCCTAGAATTAAGCGGGACATAGTTACGTCTTCCCCTAATAGGCTAAGAGCTGTTCGGGTATAATTCGAAATTGAGCCGTGAGAGAGAACACCTGTCATGGATATATATAGCTACATACAAACTAAGAAAAATAAAAACTACTACTACTACTAAGTCCTAATGCCGAGAGGGCATACCTGGTGGTGAGAAAATAAAAGGGGAACGATCACACCTAAGGGTCCTCGATTGCTTTCTTGACGTATGCACCAACCTCTCAACTTATTCTTCTAATCTACTAATCCGGGATGCCTCCCAGGTAGCGCCATGTTTAAGTCTTTGGCTGGACAAAGGCGGTCTGATCCTGGGTGTGCTGGCATTTCATCTACCTCCTCGTCGACCAAGAACTCGAAGTATGGTTTAAGCCGGTGACAATAGACTTTGAATAGAACTCCCGTTTCTGTCTCCAAATCTACCGCCCCATAAGGATAGATCTTCTTCATAATGTATGGCCCAGTCTATCTTGACTTTAGTTTCCCAGGAAATAATTTGAGCCTCGAACTATAGAGTAACACTTTCTGACCTTCTTGAAATGGCTCCTTTCTTTTAAGTCTTTGATCATGAAACTTCTTCGGCTTCTCTTTGTAGATGAGGGAGTTATCATAAGCTTGCTGGCGGAGGTCTTCAAGTTCATGAAGCTGAAAGAGTCGATGTTGCTTGACATCTTCAGGATCATAGTTTGTTGCTTTCAATGCCCAGTAAGCTCTATGCTCCACTTCTATCGGTAAGTGACACGCCTTTTCATACACGAGTCTGTACGGCATGGTACCAATCGGGGTCTTGTATGTTGTACGTAGTGCCCAAAGTGCATCGTCGAGACGATCGACCCAATCTTTTCTGTCTATCCCCACAGTTATTTCGAGAATTCTTTTGATGGCCCGATTTGTAACTTCTACCTAACCATTGGCTTGGGGATGATAAGGAGTGGAGAACCTCTGCTGACAACCTTATCTCTGTAGTGCTTTCTCCAGCTGCTTGTTGCAAAAGTGGGATCCATCCTCTGTCACTGACGAGGGCTTTTGGTACACCGAACCGAGCAAAAAGAGCATTTAGAAATTTGACACCAACCCTGACATCATTTGTTGGTAGTGCCTATGCTTCAACCCATTTAGAAACATAGTCAACCGCAATAAGAATGTAGAGATTTCCCTTGGACAGTGGGAATGGTCCCACAAAGTCTATACCCCAAACATCGAAGATTTCACAAACAACAAACCCAGAATGTGGCATTTCATCACGGGCATTGATATTGGCGGCTCTCTGGCATGCATCACAACCTTGGAGGAGAACGACATCGTCTTTAAATATTGTGGGCCAATAAAATCCTGCTACATAAACTTTTTGAGCCGTATTTCCTGCGGGGTGGTGCCCTCCTATAGGACCTTCATGGCACTGTCGTATAATCTCTTGGGCTTCCTTCCCGTGAACACACCGGCGAATAACATGATCGGGGCAAATACAGAAAAGGTATGGATCCTTCCCAAGATAATACTTTAAATCGGAAAAGAATTTCTTCCTCTCATAATATGACTGTCCCTTAACGAACATTCCACTGGCCAAATAATTTGCATAATCAACGTACCAAGGGTTTGAGTCAGGGTCTTCGATCCGGAGGATTTGTTCATGCGGGAAGTCGTCATGGATTTCGTCTCCCTTTTTGTCGGGTGGTACTTCTTCGAGACAAGACAAATGATCGGCTGCAACATTTTCGGCCCTCTTTTTATCTTTTATTTCTATATCAAATTCCTGCAGTAAGAGAATCCACAGTATGAGCCTCGGCTTTGCGTCTTGTTTGTTGAAGAGATGGCGCAGAGCGGCATGATCAGTGTAGACGATGGTCTTTGACAAGATAAGGTACAGACGAAACTTGTCAAAAGCAAATACCACAACAAGGAGCTCTTTTTCGGTCGTCGTGTAATTTTCTTGGGCATCATTGAGGGTCTTACTTGCATAATAGATTGGGTGAAAACATTTGTCTTTCCTTTGCCCCAAAACTGCTCCTACCGCCATATTACTTGCATTACACATCAACTCGAATGGTAGGTCCCAATCTGGAGAAATGACAACCGATGCTTCAACCAACTTTCTTTTTAGTCAATTAAACACCTTAAGACAATCTTCAGTAAACACGAACTCGCGATCTTTTTCAAGAAGCTGAGTGAGTGGACGAGCGATCTTCGAGAAATCCTTGATGAATCTTCTATAGAAACCGGCATGGCCAAGAAAACTATGAATTCCCGTAACCGTGGTAGGAGGGGGAAGCAACGAAATTGCTTCAACTTTGGCCTTGTCAACCTCGATCCCTTTGTCTGAAACTTTGTGCCCCCAAAAAATTACTTCCTTTACCATAAAATGGCACTTTTCCCATTTGAGTGCCAAATTCACTTCTTCACACCTTGCCAACATTTTCTTGAGATTGCCCAGACAATGATCGAACGAACTTCCAAAAACCGAGAAGTCATCCATAAAAACCTTCATAAAGTGTTCGATCATGTCATGAAAGATAGCTACCATGCAGCGTTGGAAAGTGGCGGGGGGTAGTGCATAGCCCAAATGGCATCCTCTTATAAGTGAACGTGCCATATAGACAAGTGAATGTGGTTTTCTCGTGGTCTTCGGGGTCAATTGGGATCTGAAAGTACCCAGAAAAACCATTGAGAAAACAATAATATTAATGCCCGACTAATCTTTCCAACATCTGATCAATGAATGGTAGGGGAAATGGTCCTTCCTTGTAGCATCGTTGAGCTTCCAATAATCAATACAAACCTGCCAGCCCGTGACCTTTCTTGTGGGAATAAGTTCATTTTGTGCATTGGTTACGATTGTCATACCACCTTTTTTTGATGTGAGGGTCTCCCGAACCGGTAAGCTCACCTCTCAACAATGATAGACGGACTACTCAAGACTGTGTATACCCAACCCCGAATGATCCAACTCCCAATGCTGCAATAAAGACATCTATTCACTCAAAACCTTTGTGGACAACTTGTCGGTGGCCGGAGGCGGACCGAACAAGAAACCACTTGATATCATAAAAGAGTCGTGACTAACCAGCACACGTGCATCCTTTACTTGAACCGATTAACTATTTTAAAAAGTGAGTGATCTATCATTAACTGTGCGGCAGTATAATGATGAGAGAAAATAAAGACCGTTTTCTCTAAACACGGGTTCATCAAACCTTAACTTGCGCCAAAGCTTTAACATAGACAATGAAGCTAAGTCGCAACTCTAAGGCTTGACTTATCACTAGGACCGAGTATAAAGATCGTACCGACCCTAAATGAGATCTTTGATAGTAGAGGATTAAGCCACTAAGTGTGTGTATTCCTACCCATAAATGGGCTAATCGCTACTCGCGGGATTAGGTTAGCTTATGAGTGCATGGGTTGTTACACACCATGGGTACACTCTTAAGTCCTCCCACTTCCTATCAAGACACCCATAAGACCAAAGACTAGTTAATTAGTTATTTAATTCATCAAAAAAGGTTTTAAGTGACAAGAATTTAACAAGAACACAACACCACTTAACAAATAAAAACTATATAATCCATACCAAAATAAGCCTTCACCCTAGCAACACTCAACTAATCTAGCCAAACATTGGCTTTACATCTAGCACACTATAGTGGGTGTTTGAAGAACACATAGTTGTGAGTGCAATGGGGATTAAAGAGGGTGGTGTGGGTGAGTTTTAGTGATCTCTCTGTGACATCCGTCACTTTTCACTTTACTTTTGTCCAAATTTAGTCCCTTTTATTTAATAATTCTTTTATAAGTAATAATAATAATAATAATAATAATAATAATAATAATAATAATAATAAGTAATAATGTTAGTCTAGTCCAACCACTCTTGAGCCCAAAACAATAACCAACCATCCTTTAATTTTTCCTTAAAAATCTGAGCCCATCCAGCAAGCCCAAACACTGCAGCCCAACAGAACCAACCCACTAAGCCTAGCCCACTGACCCTCCTCCTCTCAATCTAAAAAAAAAAAAAATACATGCTGCTGCCCGGACTCGAACCCGAGTCTGGAGCCGGGTCAGCAGCACAACACCCACATGGAACCAGCTGAGCTACGGCTCGCTTCTGTTGTTAACCCAACTTGAATTATATAAAACACCAAACTCCACCCTCCTTTCCCTTGTCTGTTACGTGCAGCAGCAATGCACCCACATCAACAATTTTTTTTTAACTCAATCTTTGACCCTCTAATTGAGCTATCATTTTTGGAAAACTTTAATAATTAACAACACATAGTTGACCAGCACTAACTCACGCGTAAAACAAGCCCCAGATTAGAAGGATTCCAGCTCGTTTTGAGCTTGATTGACCGGGTTTATCACGATTTGACCAATCACTTCAACTTGCCAATTATTTGATTTCACTATAAATTAAACCCACTTTCTTGGTCTTAAAGTGCCGAAAACACTAACCTCACTATCAATTCTTTTGTTCGTTCACTAACACTCGCGTATTTAGCTCGGTTGACTTTTTGGTTTGACTCGTGTTCTTGCTTCAAATCTGCTTGGTATGAATCAATTCGTTTTGTGTTTTTAATCATTGATACATTCCGACCAATAACCCTTTGAATCCAAGGGTTATTGGTTGATGAATTAGTGTATTAGAAAAACTAGGGTTTTTATGTTTTTAATTGGGGAAGATGACCAAACCACGTATCTAATAAATATTTTCAAAACTGAAACATTTACAAATCTGAGGTACAGACCAGTTGGTTGGGGTGTTTGGCTAAAGACATTGAACCGGCCATGAGGTCAGGTTCGAATCCCACAAGTGTCAAAACATTTTTTTGTCTCTTTTCATTTATATATTTAACCCCTTAATCTTTTAAAATGATTTTAAAATACTAAAAGTGCTTATTAAATTCTACAAAAAATATATTTAGTTATTCTTATGATAAAGTTCATTATCCAATTTTTAGATTTTCAAAAATCTTTTATTAATTATATAAAATAAATATTACAAATTTATTCTATTATAATTATAAAATTCTATAAAAATATCTAAACGATCTTATTAAATCCCACAAAAATTATCCTAAACTTGTGTTGAAATAAACATTTCAGAATTTATTTTTATTTCAGAAAAACCTTTCATTTTATATTTTTTAGTAATTTTTGTTATTTTTAATCATAAATAAATCATAATAAATTCATTTTACAATATTTTTGCACCAAAATTTTATATAAATTATTTCTATTCATTTGGAACAGAAATACAATTTTTGATTTAAAAATTCTTTAATTTTAATATTTTTAAGTATTAAAGTTATATTTTGACAATTTGAAATAAATTGATTTAATATTCTATTTATGAGAAAATAATTTTATAAAAATTATTTTCACACTTAAAACTTTATATTGTGACCATATTTGATTTAAAATTTACAAAAAGACTTTTGTTTACTTATTGATCAAATTTCTCTTATTTATTAAACGTTTAATTTATTAATCAAACGAATACTTATCCCCAATTCGAAACCCTAGAAATACTTATAGACTAGATAGACTTAGACTTATTTGTTACCTTATACATAGGGTGATACTTGAGAAACGTTGGATTACACTTATTCAATTCCACAAGACTTACCACCTTGCTAAGGTGAGTATTACTTATCCCCTTGTTCGCTTTTACAACTTTTGGGGTGATTCATGCACAAGTATACAAAACTTTCATATTCATTTATACATACATTTTTATTCATTTACAATTCATATACGTGTTTTGTTTATCTTTGTGCTTATGTTTGAACATGAACGTAGCTTACATACAAAATCATACATCTAGACATAACTTATGTTATGGTGCTCTTTACATATAGACGTAACTTATGTTACGGTGCTCATTTAGACATAACTTATGTTATGGTGCTCTTTTAGACTTGACATGTGTTAGGGTGCTCATTATCAATTTCAACTTATCAACTTTACATTTGATCTTTGTCTTGTTTGGTTACTTGCGTGTTTACATAATGCCTTGGTGATTCTAGACACATGAATTGTACTACTTTTCAAACTTATACTATATGTACAAAGCTAAGTAGTACTCACCAACATCATATGTTGACAAAATTTATTTTCGTGCATGTTTCAGGATAAGCTGCTTGACGCTTCACATAGGACTTTGGACTTAGATTAAATCAATCAATTATCTCAATTTTGTTATGTATTCATTTTCACATGTTGTAAAACAATATTCAATAATCAAATATTTACATTTTAGCACCATGAGCTTTTGAACAATCGTCACTACGTGGCACCTCGATGATTCCGCCATCGGTTGGGGTGTTACACTCTCTCTCTAAATTCTGAATCACCAAGTATTTATGGAGCGATCCCAAGCTCCAAAGGTCACTTGAAAGACCCCAAAGATGGCTGAAATATGAGAGAAACTTGGGTGAAAAGGGATGCCCAAAATGTGGAGTGGAGGCCTTTATTTATAGGCAAAACATCTCTGGCACGCCCCTGCTCAATTCTTGGCACGCCCTTGCTCGACAACACGTGTTGTTGCGGAGTCCTTTCGCGTAGAATTGTTTGTACAAGGGCTGGCACGCCCGTGCCAATGTATGTGGCATGCCCGTGCTGACTGTTATGTGTAACCGTCTTGTCAGTCTTGGTCGGTTTAAGCCTTGGAGAACACGCTGCATTAAAGCACGCCCGTGCACATCAGTAAAGCCCAGTTTTGTATCCTACTGACTCTTCGACCTGGGATAAGTGCACGGTCGTGCATGGTCTTGAGCGTGGCCGTGTTTCATCTGGATCATCTCCAAAAGTCTTCAAATCCTTGTCTTTTATGCCGGTTTTCACTTCTTTTCACTTTCCACATTCAATTCCTGCAATTATCATCAAAAGGAAATAAACCGTGACAATAACAAGATAAAATCGTGAATTTGGGTGATAATTAGGTGAAAACATGTATATAAAACCTACTAATTTTGGGACTCATCATTATCGTATTTTGTTCATAATGTTTGATACAAATAAGCTTTCGTCATCTTTGGTGGTGGAGTCTAATTATGTATTTTATTATTTACGGATGGTGTAAAAAAACATTTTTTTATTTTTTCATCACAGGGACTTGACAAGAATTGTTTATTCCGGATTAATACATAAATTACTTGTTTCTTTTTTCATTGGAGAGAAAACTTGATAAATATTATATTTCCATTGATTTTGCATAAGAAATAGACCTTATAAAGATCAAATATTTGCCCATATTCATCCAAAAAAACTAAACATGATTCAGACCTTCATTATAGTCTATATTGTTTATGCTACTAAATAATCCATTAACTATGTCAAAAATGTAGGAGTGTCATTTTTTCTGTTTAATATGTTGGAATTCTTGTAACTTATGGTTATATAGGTTCTTGTTGACTTGGCTGAGCTTCAAGATAGAGAAGTAGGAGATTGTACTAGTTGTGTGGTCATTCAATGCAATATACATGAAGCTGTATGAGCGATATATGCTAAGGTATCCATAATTTATTCTATCTTGTGTATGCTTTAATCTTTTATTTTTAGACGAACATTTTCAATTCACTGGTTAATAGAGATTAAATAGTTAACCCACCATAATAAGACAAAAATGAGTCATTGGTATGTTTGGTGGATCGACATATTTGATTAAACTAGCTGATGGGTCGACCTATTTTATTAATTGGGTTAAACAATTTAACCTGAGCACGTCCCGTGTATTAAAAAGGGTAAGATATGACAACCTAAAACAATAAAACCTTGTTAGTTCCATGTTGTGTCAGGGATTTCTATTAAGTTTCTAACATAATTTCATCTTCGTATTCAAGTAAATATTAAATACTATTGACAACTAACTTTAATTTTTACATGTATACAATGAAGGAGCAAAACAACCCTACAAAAGCATATGCTCATATCCAATATCCATACCCGTCTTAATTCATCAGTTCTTTTACATTTGCCTAGATGTTGACTTTTTTAATTTTGACTTTGTAGCTGAAGAGTTGGTAACGAATCATATGCGAACCAAAAAGTCTTCCAACTATAGACAAGATGCTTGTGAAGCTTGGTGGCACAGCTAAAGTGATGGTAGGACATGAGGTTTCTGAATGTAAACCAGACACAAACGAGGTATGTGCTTAGATTCAGTCATTAAACTTATGATTTGTATGAGCAGTTTTTCAAACAAATTATAGGTTTCAGTCTTAAAGTTTGATTAATCTATGGGTTTAAACAAAATTGAAAGAAAGATATAGGGAATTTGATAGAAAGAAAATTCAGTGTCATTGTAATGGTGGGGGTCTTGAGGAAAACAATATCTGGAAACCCACCTAACAACAAAGATCAGGCCACCCTTACTCTTTATTGTGTGTTTTTCAGTGTCTGTTTGGCCTTTCCTTGGTGGTTGTTACTTAAATTTTTTGGTACTTTCTTGGATTTGATAAAAAAAAAGTTTATAGTGCTTGGTTAAAGGACTAGACGTTAATGATAGGTGTTTAATACCAAAATGGTGTGGTTTTAATGTAATGATACTAAAACGAAGAAACATAAATTATGGTGGAATGTTGTTTGGCTGATACACCAGACTTCAAAAGCTTGGAACTCAATTCCGTCTATGGTCTCAACACTAGGTATTTGGAAAATATCGTTAAAACCGAAGCAGATTCAAAGGTGGTAAATATCATGATAAAGAATCTAATATTTTGAGTCATCAGACAAGGATACCATCCAGTTTTGGCTAGGGAGTTGAGTGGGAGCAGAGCCATTGTCTTGTGCATTTCCTCATCTATTTGCAATGTAAAGTAACATAACAGTTGTTGTGTCATAATGTTGGAAACAAAATAGGGGGACTGGATGGATATGGCATTAGAAAAGGGCGATGATGCACCCGACAGAGGTAGTGGAATACAGTCACTTTCAGTAACTATTGAATTTGGTATAGTATCTAGTAGAGATGGTGAATGGGAGTGAATGGATCTTTCTCAGTAAGCCACGTTCTGTTCATTGTGTTGTATAAAATTTAAGTGGATTGGAATTATATGACAACTTTTCTTGAAAAGGTATGCATGCCTTTTGAGATATGTGTTTATAATTGTTTTGCAGGCTCTTGACTAATCTCCATAATAGCATAATTTGTGTGATTTCAATTATCACCGGCAAAAACAATGTGTAAATAATGATGGCAGTCTTCTTGAAGATTTCTCTTAATCTGATAGTTGGTCCAATAGTGAAACTGTAAGTGTACTCTTAAACAATGAAGTTTGTTTATGCTTTCATTATATCTAGGCTTCGTTGTGCTTTGAAGGTGTACTTATGACTTTAGCATTTTTACAGGTCATGATGCCTCAGTTGCAGAAGTAACTAATATTATTTACACTGCGCAAAAGGCAATACACACGATGTATTTTTTGAGGAATACATCTTCACTTTCTTGATGATTTAGTTTCTAAATACTCATATTTAAATATTGTTGATGATAATTTTGGCTTTTTTTCCTCTAATGGGTCAAATGGCCACAATAATAACAAGAAAATAAAAAAGGAAACATGTCGAATATGTCAAAATTCGCCCAAGTGTATTTTCAGTGCATACAAGCATCTAGCCATACAAGTATTTAGTTTTGTATCATATTTAACACACTAATTAATTACCATATTATTAAAGAGGGATAGATTTGAACATTTCTTTTTAACATATGACTTCATTTCTTCATTGACGATTGTGGTTTACCTTTTCTTGACACAACTTGTGTTTTTGTTTGCATGCAACGTATTTGATTTGGGTTGTTAAATCTTTTCTCTTTTGTAGCTTTATTTCTCTTTGTTTCATCTAAAATTTTCTACCAACATTACCCACGGCAACGCGCGGGCATCCCTACTAGTGTTAAATAAAGGAGAAGATCAATAGGAAGCCTACATTGACATATTTCCTTTTAATTAATAACAGTCTTGGGTTGTTTTGGTATTTTGAAAAACTAATATGGCAATATCTAACTCATCTCTATGGCCATACAACCTCCAACAACTATGATTAAAATTATTCCTTTATCCTCTCATGCTCGAAAAAGCAGTGTTCATGAATTTATATTTTTTACCGGATTTTGAAGATGGGTGATTACGTTCGTATTCTACTGGTGCGTTTTCATTCCTTTCACGCATATTGTATAGATATTTAGCTTAGTTGTCAAACTAATTGTCCAATTTGTATATCTAGTGTTTCCCGGCCAGATTCACTGTTCATTTCGATTATTAGTACACTACTTGTATGCGTTCAGCTAGTGATAGTGGACTATAGGTTGTTGGCTAGCTTAAACGATTATGTTTATGCTATGAGGGCATTTTGGTCATTTAGGTTTCGACGAATAGGTAGGGTTCACATGAACGGTCAACCAATTCGTGTATATGTATGGTGAATAGGTAGTAATTATGATACTTATATACCCCCAACCCTCTCATGGAACATGACAGTTCACCTAAATGGATAGGACGAATGGGTCTGCAACATATATATATATATATATATATATATATATATATATATATATATATATGCTCCTCATTCTCCGAAACCAACCTTTGGCGAGTCAGTGTAACAAACCCTTGTTCAAGTGAAATTCGAATAGAGAAGCATTTGAAAATATTTCTTGTGGATGTTTTGTGTGTGTAAACATCTTCTATATTGTCGCATACGTTTGAGTGTGGATTTTGCACTCACACGATTGATCCCGTGAATCTAGGATATGTATTGTTGAATCCAATGGTCCTATATGTGGTATCAAAACTTTGGCTCAATTCACAAGGTTTTTGCTAAGAATAGTTCGAATTTTGTTTAGATTCATCAATGAAATCGGGAGTTTTTGGTTTTTGGAAAACCCATTGTTCTTATTTTGAACATTTTCTCAAATTTAGATGATGTCTTGTGGTTAAATGTTGGATTTTATAATCTGGAAACATTCTAAAACACTTTTCTAAGATTTCTAAATCAATAGATCATTAAAAACATCATCTGGTTGAAAAGAATGAGCGCAAAAACCCAAATACATGAAAAATAAGGTTCTTAATGATTTGTTGGCCGAATTGGTTAGTTTACACAAATAGGTCTCTCATTCGTCTGAAGTTTAGACAAATAGCTCAGTTTACACGAATAGGTCTCTCATTCGTGTGAAGTTTAGACGAATAGCTATCCCATTCGTGTGTGTTTACACAAATAGGTCCCTCATTCATGTGAAGTTTACACGAATAGCTCACCCATTCTTCTAAACCGATACCTATTCTTCCAAACCAATATCAATTTGTGACAACCTCAAAATTTTTCCTTCACGTCCTTAGCGACATTGAGCAATTTTCGGGACGAAAGTTCTTTCAACAAGGGGATGATGTGACAACCGACAAATTTGGGTTAACTTTCTACAAACATTTACCATTTAACTTGGTTAACTTTTATATATTCAGTTTAATTCGGTGGAATTAAATTGGTTAAATATACGTGAAACAACATGAACGGATAATCCGATAGATAATCGAGACATACATGCGAATTACCGCCCCCGAACGTTGGTGAAATAATAAAACAAATAATTGTATAATAAATCGTTTGGTATTATTTGCAATTATGTGCCAACGTGAAGTTAGTTATGAACTTATGTGCAATTTTGTATATTTAAGCGAAACACGTTACTGAGTCCGTAACTGACACTCAACGAATCGAGAAGGTAATTCGGGTCATGAATTATTGGGTTGGTTAGTTATTGGCTTAGATACATTGTACTAGGCCAAAAACATATAAATAATAACAATAATTATATTTAAACCAAACCAGGCCCGATCCAAGCCCAAACCGGATCTGGAGGTCGCCGCAGCCCGCAGCCGCCGCCGCCATACCCAATTCCTCCACAGCCCGTCGGGGAGTTCCATTTATAAAAAAAAAAGTTTTGTTGGTTTTAAAAACGATTTCAAACCCCATTATCCTCATAAACACAACCCTAATCACACATATCAGCTTTCATACGAAAATAATACTCCACAACCTTTGCCAAAACCATAATCAATCAATTCTTGGAGCTTTAGATGTGTTTTAATCACCCGAATGATGAGCTTAAGGTCCATTATCAATCCTTTACTAGTTTCAATCCTTTTTATTATGTTTAACTATGTTTTTGTCCATAAAACCTAAAGTCCAGATCTGATCAAAAGTTGTTTTATCAATAACAAATGATTTGTAGATGATTAACATGTTTATACGTGTTTTGATGATGATTTGATTATGTTACAACATAGGATTCATGTTTAATCATAAACCCTAACTTTGATGAATCTTGATAACCGTAGGTTGTATGATTATGATGTTAGATCTGACTCGGATGATTTGTATGATGATATTATGATAGTCTAGGATGATTAACATGTATTTGATGCTTGATTAACATTGATTGATCTGTTGTTCATACCTTACTAGAAATGGAAACTTTATTTATTTTAGATTTCTAAGTTGAGATTAATACATGTCATGATGTATGTAATGCTATGAGATGATTAGTAATGATTATCTAATATTGATAAAACATTGGTTCGGTAGAAACCAAACTCGATTTATGTACTTACCAAAGATGGATACTTTTGCATGTTATATGTGTTCTTGGTGCATAGGAAAAGGCAAAAAAAAGGTGGTGCATACAAAATTGCCGCAATTACATGGTTGGCTATTTTAAAAATTAGGATTAGTTGATGTCAAAATAATGTCAAGAAAGGATTTAAATTGTTGTTAGATTGCGGCTAAAAAATGGGTCAAACTGCTATTAAAAATGGACAAAAAAATGCAGCCAAATTGGTGACAAAATTGACGTAAAAATGGTTTCAAAATTGGCGTCAAAATGTATGCCAACAATGGATCTATTTATCATTGGTTCTAATTGACTATCGTTGTGCCTATTGAGCATCATCGGGTCTAATTCACCATCATTGGGTCTAAATGACCATCATTAGGTCTAAGTGACAATGACTGGATTTAACTGACCATCATTGGCCCTAACTGACCATCATTGGATCCAACTGGTGATCATTGGTTTAATTAACCATCATTTGATCTAATTTATCAACATTGATCTAATTGACAATCATTGGTTCTAATTGACCATCATTGGGCCTAATTGACCATCATCGGGTCTAAATGACCATCATTGGGTCTAAGTGGCAATGATTGGATCTACCTGACCATCACTGGGCCTAACTGACCATCATTGGATCTAATTAGTCATCACTGAGTGTAACTGAGCATCACTGGATTCAACCGACCATCAGTGGTGTAACTAACCATCATTGGATCTAATTGACCATCAATGGATCTAAATGACGATCATTGGTTCTAATTGACAATCATTGGATCTAACTGACCATCATTAGGCTTAGCTGACCATCATTGGATCCAACTGACCATCATTGGTGTAGTTAACCATCATTGGATCTAATTTACCATCATTGGATCTTATTGACGATCATTAGTTCTATTTGACCATCAACGGGCCTAATTGACCATCATCGGGTCTAATTGACTATCATTGGGTCTAAATGACCTTCATTGGGTCTAAGTGACAATGATTGAATCTACCTGGCCATATTTGGGCCTAACTAACCATCATTGGATTCAATTAACCATCATTGAATGTAATTGATGATAAAATATTTATAGTTACTAGTTTTGTTTCTTTTAATTGAAAGTGTGGCAGGGTAGTTTTAGAAAAAGTGTAGTTGTAGGCCTATTTTGGCGTAGTGTTAATTATCGTGGCTAATATGGTAGCAATTTAGTCTCAAAATTTACCACTGATTAACTACCATATATATATATATATATATATATATATATATATATATATATATATATGCATTACGCTTTAAAATAGGTCCCTAAATTTGATACCGCTAAGGTTGTCACAATTCAATAGGTTTGTTGTCTTTTTATAATTTATTATTTTTTTACTTCTTTCTTATTATTTTTCTCACGAATTTACCATAAAAAAATAAATGGTGTCAAAATTTGCAACCGATTAGTTACCTTATCTTATAATACATATTTTGGTGTAAACATGGTTTCTAAATTTCCTACCATTTTTCTAGGTAGCAACTTTTGGTGACAATAGTCCAATTTTATCGTGGCTAATATAGTAGCAATTTAGTCTCAAAATTTGCATTAAGAAATAGGTCCCTAAATTTGCTACCGCTAAGGTGGTCACAATTCAATAGGTTTGTTTTTTTTTTTATAAATTATTATTTTTTAGTTCGTGCTTATTATTTTTCTCACGAATTTACCACCAAAAGTAAACGGTGTCAAAGTTTGCAACCGATTAGTTACCTTATCTTATAATATATATTTTGGTGTAAAATCGGTTGCTAAATTTGCTACCATTTTTCTAGGTAGCAACTTTTGGTGACAATAGCCCAGTTTTCTAGTAGTAGAATGTGTTGTATGACTTGTGGTGATTCATGACATGTTAGAAGTAGGGTGTATACGTAAACCTGTACTTGCAAGCATATGTGATATGTGACACATTACGTGACAACTAACATGATAGATGCTAGGAATTCCATGAACTGTGTATGTGATGTAATTCTACGTGTATGTGGATTAATCAAACATGAAACACTAACAGGTCACCAACGGGTCGGCGGGTCAAACTTGGTCAAACATAGTCAAACACTTTTGTAAATCACAAACTAAGGCATTGATCGGATTCAATGGGTTAACTGGACAAACATAAACATTGGACAAACACTTATAGGTTGTTGTTTGATAGGTTTTCGATAGTGTGATATCTATTTTACAAAACACTTGGTTTTATTTTAGCATGCAAAGCTAAGGTGAGTTTCACGACCCCTTTTTACTGGTTTTCTGTTGGGGGAGAAACATGCCACACAAACACACAAACATTGCAGATCACAGGTACTATTATATCACTTTTTTACTGTAGCGTAACACCCATTCTTAAGTCCTCACATTATAAACCATAGTATGTGAAGCATAGCGAGGAGATGTGAATAGATCTATTGGGTCTGACAAGCCCCATCTGTGTGAACTGGAGGTTGAGTAGGTGCATATTGTCCTAAACATTTGTCATTATGTAATAGGTAGTGGCGGGAGGCAAACAACTACCAACACTCAGAAATGGTTTAATTAGTAAACGGGTGTTATTCTATACAGACAAACGGACAAACGGATTTTCTTACATTAAAACCTGTGAACTCACCAACTTAATTGTTGACACATTTTAGCATATTTTCTCAGGTGTCTAAGATAGCAGCTAGGATGCACGTGGAGTCACACTTGCATGCATGAAAATACTGGTTTTCAAACATTTCAATTGTTATATTGGTTTTGGTAAACTCACGACTGTACTGTGAGATGTTTTATATTTTGCTTTCGCTAAACTTTTAAAACTCTAACTATGTAGTTTATTCATGTATGATTTTGAAAGCATATAGAGGTCGTTCATCCGACCGTTGACTGGATCCTGATATGTCACGCACCTCGCGGTAAAACCCCGTAATGGAAATTTGAGGGTGTGACACAATTCAAGTTAACTAAATTTAACTTTCGTTGACCAAGCGTTAATCATCACTGCCTAGGATATTATTCCAATAAAATGACAAACCTGTGGGCTCTCCTTAGTCAAAAACAACGTCAACCTGAACCTCCAGTTAATGTCAATAGCGCTACAAACCTGTGGGTTTTGGCGTTATCGAGGAACAACCAACCGGTTTAACAACCACAACAACGGAAGGTTTCCGAATGTAATCCGTGGGCCTATCTGGAGAAGAAACCAACGTCAGACGCTAGTCAAAGTGAACTAAATCAAACCAAACAACTTAACTATGTTCAAACCAATCTAGAAACATTTGTGGTTTCGGCTACTCTAGATATTCACTCTGTTCCAGTAAACACAGATGTTGCGAGAGTCTTGATTATGCATGCCGAGGAAGGTTTTGACCGGAAAACACAACTTATGGGAGGTGATAATGGTGAAATAGCGTGTCTCGCTTAACGAATGGAGATGAGAAAACTTGGAGAATCATCAGGGAGTGCACAAAGTTCACCTGATAGTTCAAATGAAGAAGTGAATGATGAGTAAGTGAAAAAAGACTCCGACCGAAGTTCTGAATAAACCAACAAAAATCATACAAAATGTTCAACTTTAGGCAACAGTGGATCACAGGTGGAAGAAGCAAATGCTTAAAATCTTGAAGTTGGAGTTCAAGTCAAGCAGGAAACTGCTATTACTAATAGATATTCCAGGCTTATCTGTTCTCTAGTCCCGAGCTCCAAGGTAATTATTAGAAAATAATCATAATCTTGCTTGCGATCTTGGCAATTGCTCAGCATCCATTAAAGTTTTGAAAGCAAATGAAACAGATTTTAAAAACATGAATGAGATTTTAAAGAAAGAAAACTCTAAGCTTTCTAAAAACTGTTGTTAGCCAACAATTAATGATTGATAATTATATTAATTCGCTTAAGGAAACAAAGAGAGAATTATTGCAAGCAAGATGTGATTATGAAAAAGCCAAACGTAAGCTAGAAGGTTTTGAAATGGTAAGGTATGTGATAGATAAAAACATGATTGATATTGAGTACCTGCCAATGAAAAAGGGAAATCCAAGAATTTGTTACAATACACGTTTTGTAAATAGACAGAAAGTGTAGTTGAAACCAAAGACTGTATCATAGATGGATTTTGATAAAGTTGAAATAGATGGTGTCTGCGAGGATTCTGATGAAGGATCCCATGAAGTGGAGAAGTCTTAATCATGTTCACATATTTCTCTTGAAATCACATTTTGTGTGAACCTATACAGGAAAAAGAAGCAGTTTCAGTTTCCTAATGGCATAGAAGGGCTCTACATGATGGTGGGGTCTGAAAAGTTATCTTTTGATAAAAAGTTTCCTATTAAAAAATTTAATCAATCTTTAAATACATATGTTTTTGAAGAAATACTAGTTCCCAAAGCACAGATAAGAATCCGAGTACCTCTCGATTTGAAAGTTCTTATGGAAGTAATTCACCCCGTGAGTTTTCAGATTATGTTGAGTGGAGATCCTGTTATAAATGTGGTGAAGTGGGACATGTGATTGCTAACTGTCCATATTTAGGGAAATTAAAGTGAAAAGTTGATGATTCCCCAAGATCTAGCAATTCTGGCAATAAATCCAAAGGCGACACAACCATTTTTATGATAAAAGAAACAAAATTTTTATTGGTCAGAAACTGATTACTGATAGGGTTCCAAAAGCTAGGGAGAGCTCCAAGGCTAAGCAAACAGCGAAGCCTAAGATTGGTCCAAAGCCTAGTCCATCAAACCTAAAGTCTAAGATGGATCTAAAGCCTGTTTTACCAAAATTTTCAAAATCTAAACCGAAACAAAAACAACTATGGAACCCAAAATCAGTTTTTGGGTTGTTTTTGTTGCTACTGTCGAGTCTCTCGGTCTCCTCTCTACTATCGATTCCTTTGTGTTTGTCACAGATATCGAGAAGGATGGGTAGAAGGTTAAGACGTACACCCTGCGGCGAAGACATGTGTTCTACACCAGAAAATGACATAAATAACCTTGTCAAGCCAACCTATTACAAAGATGCTTCCAATATTAAATCAATTAAAACACTGTTCAATTCCTTTATCTTTAAATAAATTGTAATATTAGTGATGTTATTAGTCTGTGTGCAGTCGAGCGTTATGGCCCCATAGCGCCGGGGAACACCGCCCCCCGAGCGTTATGGGGGCGTTTTGGGTGGGGGGGGGGGGGTTATCACCATGGCGGGCGTTTTGCAAATGATAACCGTTGGATTGATTATTATTATTATTATTATTATTATTATTATTATTATTATTATTATTATTATTATTATGAAGATGATGAAGATGAAGATAATGATGATGAAGGTGATATGAGGAAGAGGATGAAGAAGATGAAGGGTTGCATAGGGTTGGAGGAGGAGGAGGATGAAGAAGAGTTGCTAGGGTTTGGGGTGGGGGCTCGAAGAAGAAGAAGCTGATGCTTCAATTTATTTTTATTATTATTATTATTATTATTATTATTATTATTATTATTATTATTTTGTTATTAAAAAAACAATAAAAAGCAATGATTACCCAATCATTTATAAAGTCTCATAACGCCCCTTCCTACTACACTATCTTTTCCCATAACGCCCCACAACGCCCTTCTATTACTTTATAATATTTTATTCCCTATAATGCCCCCATAACGTCCATCCACTACACATGCCCTTATGGCTTCTTATGTAATTTAATAAAAATAATATATATTTTTTTTTGTTATAAAATAGTGTAATACCCAGGGCCGGTCCTGAAAATTCAGGTGTCCGGGTCGAGCTGTAAAAATTGTGCCCCTTAGCCTTAGCTTTAGGCCTTAACGAAATAAATAATGTAAACTATTTTTAAGCTACGATTAAAGTAATATCAAATTGATGGATCAAATTTTATTTCCCACTTAGGTTGTAGTCTAACGGTAGATGGAACAAACTCTCTTGGGGAAGGTTGGGAGTTCGAATCTCACAAAAGGTGAAAATATAAATGGGTGAAAGTCTGGCAATTAAAAAAAATTGTTTCATAACAAAAATAAAAGATAAAAAAGAAGACAAAATCAACCGGTAAAAAGCAAAAACAAGTAAGTGTGAACCATCCTCATTTCATCTTCTTCATCCTCTCTTGTCCTACGTCACTTATAAACATGCAATTTTTTTTCTAAAACCATTTCATTTTCTTCTTTAATTCTTAACATCTCTCAACATTTCTTTACTTTCTATTTTATATAAACTACCATTCACTTTGATTAATACTTGATTAACAATTGGGGCTCAAACATACAAAAAATCCATCAAATTAAGGACATTACTGTTAAGAAAACTTAGATTGTCGGATGGTTAATGTGCCCTGAAAAATTAGGCCCGGGCCGGGAGTCCTCCCCGCACCCCTTAAGGACCGGCCATGGTAATACCTACCATTAGTAAAAGGTTTGTACTGCAATCTTAAAATAAAAAATAACAACTGGAGAAAATAAATAATAACAAATCAATAAATATAAATAACATGAAAAAAAGTCAAAGTCAGCAGCTTTACTGCTGGCTAAACGCGTCATTACGGAAATCAAAATCTCTCCCCATCCACTCTTAAGTCCAGACAAAATCTCCCTCGGTTTTAGAGCACTTCCTACGTTTTTTTTAATTTAAATTTAGTTAAAAAAATGATTATTCTTAACAAATGTGATAGTCAAGCCAATATTTTAAAAAAACGATTTTTATAGGCTCAGGCTATTTGGACACCCTTGAAATCTATTTGGACACCCTGGTCATGCCTCGTATAGACCTATATGGGCATATTAAAATACAAATTTTGTCTTTTAGCTATCTGATGTTGACCTACACAGAAAACAATAAAGTTTATACTTCTCGTATAGACCTATATGAGGCATATTGAAGTACAATTTTTGTCTTTTAGCTAATTGATGTTGACCTACACAGAAAACAATAAAATAATATGCCTCATATAGATCAATATGAGGCATATTATGGTCTATTTTTATTTTTTATATATTTTTATTTTTATTGTTTTTAAATAACTAAAAATACTAAATTAACTTTAAAAATTCCAAAAATTAACAAAAAAATTAGTTATATTCCGTTCAATATTATTTTAAAAAAAAATTCAACCTTTTGTTACCAACATTATTTTAAGAGTAAAGATCAAATACAAAGTGTTTTTCGGTAAGAACTGTGAGAATCAAAGGGAGTAAAAAAATTATTATTTATTTTAGAATTTTTTTTCCCATGTGCTTAAACATTCTTTCTAGATGAATAATACAAAAAAAAAATTAGTGTAATTACGTCAATAAAACTTAATTTTTTTTTTTTTTGGATTTTTAAAAGTTATTTTAGTATTTTTAAACAATATTATTACAATAATATTGTATTTTAAAAAAAAATAAAAACAACCTTGATATACCTAGTATTGGGCAATATGAGTAGTATTAAACACTGATAAGCCTAGTATTGGGCAATACGTGTCATATCAAGCCTAGTATTGGTACCAATACTAGGCTTAAAAAGTGATAAGAGGGTGACTTGATATGGATCATATTGGGCAATACGGCCCATATTAATACATCAGTATGCCTCATATAGGCCTATATGAGGCATATTAGTCCTCATATCACTTCTTCTCAGCCTAGTATCAAACCCAATACATGGTGGCTTTGATATGCCCCATATTGACCAATACGAGGCAGATCAGGGTCTTTTTTTATTTTCTTTATATATTTTTATTTTTATTGTTTTTAAATAACTAAAAATACTAAATTAACTTTAAAAAATCCAAAAATTAACAAAAAAAAATAGTTATATTCTGTCCAATATTATTTAAAAAAAATCAACTTTTTTTATTTTTTTATTTTCATTTTTATTGTTGCAACAATCCGGGTCGTTACCGGGCCCGACCAGGTCGAAACGGTCCGGATCGCTACCGGGCCCGGCTAGTTCGAAACGGTCCGGGTCACGTCGAAACGGTCCGGGTCGTTACCGGGCCCGGTCGGGTCGAAACGGTCCTGGTCGCTACCGGGCCCGGCCGGGTCGAAACGGTCCTGGTCGCTACCGGGCCCGCCCGGGTCGAAACAATTCGGGTCGCTACGGGACAGGTCAGGTTGAAACGGTCTAGGTCGTTATTGGGCCCGGTCGGGTCGAAATGATCCGGGCCGCTACCGGTCCCGTCGGGTCGAAACGGTCCGGTCGTTACCAGACCCAGCCGGGTCGAAACGGTCCGGGTCGCTACGGGACGGGCAGGTCGAAAAGGTCCGGGTCGCTACGGGGCGGGTCATGTCGAAACAGTTATGGTTGCTACCCGGCCCGGCTGGGTCGTAACAGTCCGGGTTGTTATCCAGCCTGATAGGGTCGAACCGGTCCGGTTCAAAATGAAATATTTCAGATCCCTTATAATTTTATTTTTAAGTTTATTTTTGTTTTTTTTTTAATTTTAATTTTTTAATTTTTATTTACTTTTTAATTTTTTTATTGTTATTTTAATTTTTTTTAAAATTTTAATCAATTTTAATGTGAACCTATCCTAATTCAAACCATCCATACCCAAACAAAAGAAATAATTTTTATAAAATAATACTGGTAACAAAAAGTTGTAATTTTGTTAAAATAATATTGGAATGAATATAACTAACTTTTTGTTAATTTTTGAATTTTTTTTAAGTTAATTTAGTATTTTTAGTTATTTAAAACAATAAAAATAAAAATACAAAAAGATAATAAAAAGACCCTAATATACCTCATATTGATCTATATGAGGCATACTTGGCTATGATATACTAGGGGTGTCAATCGTGTCGGGTTGATGGGTTGGCGGGTTTACGGGTTGCGGGTTGGCGGGTTGATGGGTTGAAATGTGCAACCCGAACCGGACCCATATTATTATTCGTGTCAAATATTTCAACCCTAACCCGACCCACATAAAAAACGGGTCAACCCGAAGATGACCCGTTTAATCCATATTTTTAAATGAGTCATACATGTTCATGAGTTCTAAGCAGGTTGTTGGGTTGTAAGCGAGTTTTCAATAAAATGTTCAATGGTGAGTATATAAGTGTGACAAATAAATAATATAGTGTGCCAAAAATAATACAATTATAACTAACCATGTAAATAAAAATGAAAAAAGAAAAACAAAAATATAATAGATTTTTTTTCTAATTACTTAAACTGGTTAACGGGTCAACCCATTTTATATATGCGTCAACCCTAACCCGACCCATTTTTAATACGGGTCGACCCGAACCCAACCCGTTTTTTTAAACGGGTCGTGTTACTTGACCCAAATCTGTTTTTTCCGTGTCGGGTTCGGGTTGGTTTTCGGGTCGTGTCAATAATTGCCGCCCCTATGATATACCTCATATTGACCAATATGAGACATATTGGCACGAAGTTTTAGGTCTGAGATTCCCTTGAAGTTTGTGTGCAGCTTTTTGACCTAAATATGTCTCGTATAGAGCTATACGAGGCATACCTAGGGTGTCCAAATAAATTTTGGGGTGTCCAAATAGTATCACCCTTTTTATATCATATAAGACTGGGCTTAAGAAACAGATTAACTGGTTATACCTGACGATTCAGTCAGTTGTACCGGCTGACATGGACCGGTTTTTAAAACATTGGGTCAAAGCCATGGACAATCTTGAATTAGGATTGTATACAAATCGAGCAGAGACAAATCGTCTACTTTAAAATTGAGTACATTTCGAGTTAGATCTAGCAATTTGAACAGTCATATCTCAACATGATTATTAGTTTATTACTTAAAGTCTCAATTCCACACAAATTTATTTTATTTTTTTAAAGAACATTCAACTATCTATGTTACCTTATTAAGGAGGAGACATGGGTAGGAAAGTAATTTTACACCAATTTTAAGATGAAGAGACCCATGCTTTAACATAGATATTTCATGTAAAAGTTCCCTAAATACCCTTTCTTGCATTATGCACTTGTACTATAACATAGATAACTATATAACCTAAAAATCTATTAAATCTATTCTACGCAACAGAGCATCATGAATTGATCATCAAGCAGAACATAGCATCATCAATCAATTGATCATCTATTAAATCTATTTACGTTTTAAAAACCTATCAAAAACCTAAATTCAATGGTGCGTATTCATAAATTGTGGTTACTCTGCCTTGATTCAGTTGTTGTGTTTACCTCTCATCTCCTTCCGCATGAACCATCAACCCAAGGTATTATTGGTAGTTGTTATTGTTAAGTTGTTCTTATTGGTAGTTATTGGTAACTTGTTCTTATGATTCTTATTAATAGTGAATTGGTGGTTAATTGGTTGTTTAATGACATTGTTTGAGTTGTGTGTGAATTTATTTGCTATAAATTAACAAAAACCTTACTTCACAAACAGGGGAAGCATATCTCCATCTCAAATCTTTCAGTGTCGGATTACTGTTCCAAGTATACTTGAGGTAAGTTTAATTGCATTCTTTAACTTTTGTGTTAATTTATTTGGTATGATTTGGTTTAATTACATTGTTTGAGTTGTGTGATGGATTGTAATAAGATAAGGAAAAGTAATCTGTAATACAACATTTCAGATTGCTCTTTTAAGAGATTGAAAAAACAGAGGACAGGAGGCGTGTAGGAAGATGAGTCGAAATGTACTTTCAATATTAAGGAAATTTGACCTGTTCCACAAATGATGCGTATATGAATTAATGAGTTTTTTTTTCTTTTTTTCCTTTTTTATAACTAAAACTTTTTAAAAGCGTTCGCTCGTGCGTAGACCTGTTTGATGACTTACAGTAAAGGTGTTGTTTTTTACTTGTTTTTATCTTTTTTAGTCTTTCCTTTTAAAAAATAACAAGGGGTAATAGCGTTTATTATATTTCAGGTTTCGTGTCTATTGGCGATATAAAGATAAAAGGCGTGTAGTGTTGCGGAATGTATATCTGAAGTGCAGCAGGATCGTTCGCTCGTGCGCAGACCTGCAGGGGCAGCAGAGATTGTGCAGTGTGTCTATTGGCGATATAAAGACAGAAGGCGTGTAGTGTTGCTGAATGTATTTCTGAAGTGTAGCAGGATCGTTCGCTCGTGCGCAGACCTGCAGGGGCAGTAGAGATTGTGCAGTGTGTCTATTGGCGATATAAAGTCAGAAGGCGTGTAGTGTTGCTGAATGTATTTTTGAAGTGCAGCAGGATCGTTCGCTCGTGTGCAAACCTGCAGGGGCAGCAGAGATTGTGCAGTGGCTGGAATTTTCGGCTTTCATATGTACAGTGAGTGTTTCGATGTGCTTTCTAGAAGGAATGTTTTTATCAGCTCTATTTACCATATCTTTTTAGTGGTCGATTTTTAGCATGTGATGATGGTATCTGTGCACCTTGGTCTTTTGAAACAAATAGGAGAATTTCCTATGGATTTTCCTCTTCAAGACAGTCGCTTATGCCTATGATACAAGAGTCGATAATGATGGTCAACCGTTGGAGTTGAAGGGCTGGTAAGTTAAATGTTATAATAACCTTAGATAACAATTTGATTGTTGCTCATTACTAATTTTGGTTTAATTTATTTACGCATCATCAATTACTCATTTCCTTAAAAAGTAGATAATGATTTATCATTTGTGTTAATATATTTTCGTTTGGATGTTAGGTACCTAAAGGTTCTGAGATGTGTGTTCGGCTAATGTTGCCTGATGAGATATCACTTGTTACCTGCCCCCTGATTATGCATATGCCAAGTTACCTGGTCATTTTTCCCTTCATGTAAAAAAAGTGTTCTTATAGGCTATCTCGTAACACATTTATTAGATCAACTAAACATTTATCATGAATGTTGTACTAACAAAAATGAGTACCCCCTTTCATAATATGTCAACCGGAACACCCGCCGCAACGTGCGGGCTTTCCACTAGTATTGTAAAAAGAACAAGTTTAACATGATAAAAAATATATACACATAAAAACATAAAAATATTTACAAACTAAAACACAATCAACCTTTCAAGATCAAAACAAATTACATACCAAATGTATAGCATAATCAAACTAGGATTAAAACAAAATTCAACACGATACATAATATGTATACATTGCCAAGGTTCAACAAATAATTTGAGAAGTCAAATGGTCACCAAATCAATGGAATGATGGAAAATAAACTAGGATATAAACATTAAGTTTTGGATTAAGTTAAAGATGCAAAAATAAGTCAAACTGAGCCGAGCCATGATCAAACTTGATATCCCATTAATAATAAACCGAGCTGAGCCGGCTCGTTTACAACTGAGTCGATATTCAAGCTTTTTTGAATGGGTTTCGAGTTATTCAAACTGTCTTAGTAAACTATACTTATTTTTACGTGTTATCGTTGTATTTCCAAGTTTTAAATTGATGCCCATAAAAATAAAAATAAATAAAACTATGCATTACAGACCAAAGTTTCGATCTACAAGTGTACTTGTATTATAGATATCAAGATAATAATTGTTCAATAAACTATACAGAATTTAATATTAAGCAATATATGAACATTGTTGATGATGTTGGAATATTTGTTGACTATTTTACAAGAAAACAGAATTATCTATGAGACTATGAATATAAAAATCAATCCATGTGAGATCCACAAGTATACTGTATTAAAATTTAGTAAATAAATTGAGAGTTGATGTGAATGTCAAGTAAGACTCTGTCAAAGGTAAGGAGAAAGGGTCAAACCATTTATAATTATTTGGTATTGGTATGAATCCATATGAAAAGCACTAATCTCAAAATAAATGGAAAGGTTTCTCACCAAATCTCATTTCATTTGATTTATGACAAAAAAAAAATGTTATGGCCGTTAAAAACTTGTTATGAGGGGTACTTTTGTTCAATAGAATTTTACTATACGTTTTAAAAGTTATAATTACTTAAGCTATTAAAATTATGTGAAGTTACAATTCTGTCCTCATGTGTATTATTATATATAGGGGCAGGGGCGGATCTACGTTGGTTGGAACGGGTTCACACGAACCCATTGCATTTCGAAATTTTAATGGATATTCTATATAATAAACTGCAATGAACCCATAAGTATTATTAGATTTGAACCCATAACCAAATTACAACCTTGGTCAAGAGGATAAAACCCTTGTTTCCTTTCATAGAATCCCGAGTTCGACGCTTGTACCAACATTTTTTTTGTATTATTTTAATTTTAAGTTACTTTAAACTTAAAACACCCATTTAGTTTTGTATTTTTTTTAAATCAAGTTAGTTTAAGTATAAAACATCCATCCAGTATAAAATTGTTTATCAGTTTATATTTATGAATTGAATTGCTACACAATTTGTTTTCCAAATTTAAGAAAAGATCTGCCACACATTCTCAATTTCTTTTAAGCCGCAGAATACATAAATCTAGGGTAGATGGTGGACTACTGGCTATTCATGGGAATCACTTATCACAAAAGGAGAAGGTACCTAAAGATGATGTAGGTTTTTTAACTGTTTTTTTTTTTTTTTTGTTAATTCAATGTGTGTAACAAGTTTAGTAAATACAAACCATCCCAACTTGTTTAAGCAAAATAAAGATATAATTTTGAAAGTAGTGATCTTAACTAAAAAGAAGCAACTAAAAGCATAACCATCGAACCAGACCGAAACTTCTTGGGTAGATTGTGAGCTAGTGGCTATTTAAGGGACCAAAATTTTAGATTCAGATCGAAATTTTTTATTCATGGTTCTATGAGATTGTAGCCGGATTTTTTTTCAGCGTCTTCATTTACTTACCCTACACTAACCGTCGAACCAGACCGTAATTTTTTATGCCCGGTTCTATGAGATTGGAGCATCTAAAAACAATGAACCCATTAGAAAATTTTCCTGGATCCGCCACAGTATAGGGGTGTGGAGCAATTCAGATTCGGACCGAACTGGCCCAAACCAGGACCGTTTAGTGATAACTATAAGAATTGAAACCAGACTGTATAAAAACCTATCGGTTTGGTTCAGAACCGGGTTAAACGGTTATCATGTAAGCATTGTCAATTAAATCCAAAAATTAATAATTAAATAAAATATAACTTTAGTAACTTAAGTTGTGGTGTCATAGCCATATTAAAAACCAATGATACATTTTTAGAAGTACCTGGTACCCATCACATATATGCACTAAATTTAATTTTGACACTGCGAATAATGTGTCATGCATTACTAATGTCACATGTTACTTTACATCATTGCCTGATGTGAATTATTTTGTAATCGTTGATTCGCAGTTTGAAAAAATTATTAAACCGAGAAACTGAAAATGCGACGGTCGGTCAACAGACTATTTGGAAGAAGCCTATTAAATTAATAGGGTTTTATAATATAATATTTAGAGGGTATGGTTGGGAAAAACCGTGAATTGCTTGGCAATGAGTAAGAGAATGAATTCCCCGTCGAGTTAGTTGATGAGAAAGAGTCTCTTGCTGTGTCCACAGATTTTTTAAGAGAGCAATGAAAAAAGAAACGAAAATGAAAGTAATGAAAAATTTAAGATTACAACTGATTATAGCTCGTATAAGATGATTCTCACTTAATCTACCTAACACATATATAGGGTCGGCCCTATAGATTGATTAATAATAAAGGTTCTAGGCCCACTATTATAACGGGCCCTAAAGTTTCAGGAACTTTGGTTATCTTAAAGTGTGTGTAGGGACTAGGGGAGTGTTTTCTTTTAGTACTAGGTTGGAAACTTTAATGTCACTTTTCTTATCAGGGTACACGGGCTTCAATCAAATAACCCTGGTGGTCTGGTGGATTATGCAGACATAGCGGCTACCGTCTTGCGTGCATATAGGATAGGGGGGTGTGGGTAGGTGTGGAAGGTAGTAATCATCGAGCCGGGTAAGGGATGTGTGCAGGGGCGGATCTAGGTGTATTCGGGTGGGTTCCCGGGAACCCATTCGGTTTGTAAATTTTAATGTTAACGTATATAGAAAAATAGAAAGGAACCCATAAGAAAAATTATTTAGGAACCCATTACTAAAAGCTGGAGATGGTGTAGTGGCTGAAACCAACCCTTACATTTACAAGGTTCCAGGTTCGATTCCTTCTTCACGCGTTTAGATTTTTTTTTTTTTTTTGTAATTTTTTTTAGTTCAAACCTATGGTCTCACCCATTCCAAACAATAATATCTAACACAGCAGTGAGCAGCCAACAGAGCAGCCCCCCAACCCTCCTCCCCCGCCGCCCGTCCACCTTCTGCCCTCCTCCGCCGCCGCCCGTCCGCGGTCCGCCTCCTGCCCTCCTTCGCGTCTGTAGTTGCCTCCCCCTTCAACCCTAGTTGTATTCCAGTTCAACACATAAATTGAAACTGCTAGGATTGTTGGGGCTAGTTGATGTCAACCCGTTAGGAAGGGTAAGAAACAGCTTTCAGCAAACTAGTTTAGGTTCCATCTTTGTTTTGTTTGATTTTAATTAATTTGGTGAGTTTATTATTTTTGTTGGGTAATTTGGTTTAGAGAATTAGAGGGATAACTGGATAAGGTATGTTTTTTGGAACTAGTGTTTGCTGATGATTTTTTTACAATTTGTTATTATATTTTATTTTATCTTATAGATAATTATGATCTGTAACTGTTCAGACCTGTTCCAACAATTTTTGGCCGGAACTTGACCTGAAAATGTGTGCTCCTATTCAGGCGAGGCGAGGCGTATGCTGCTCGCATCTTGTGCGCTTTTGACAACATAGGTTATATATTGTTTCCGTGCCTTGTTTCTTAACTATGGTTTTCTGAAATAAAAAAGTTTCCCTTTCGTAACACGCAATAGTTAATGAAACCTAATGACATTTACCCTTTGTTTTTGTGTGATTAATAATCCTAATAATATGTTTCCATTTATACAGATTGTTGTTCATGCCAACAGTCCTAGAGGCATACATTTTCGACGTGCAGGACCCCGCCAAAAGGTAAAAAGAATTCTCATCAATCAACTATTTATAAATAATCTCTAATCTATATGTTATATATTGAATGATGCTATTCATTTAATTTTTTTCAGGTGTACTTTAAATCAGATGATGTTCATGCTTGTATTTTGACATGTGGGGGGCTATGCCCTGGTCTCAACACTGTGATTTGGTAACTTGATTGCTTATATGCTTAAGTCCATAAGTTGATTTGTGTATTTATTAGGCATTTAGGTAACTAATTTGTAGATTGGTTTAGGAATAAATTAGACGAGATGATTTAACCAATTGAAACTGAAAGTGTGAATCTATTATGTTTTACGGTTAAATAATTTTAGGGATGTTAAATTTTAACATGTTTAAACCTGAACCGACCCGAACCCCTGAACCGTCAATCCGACCCGAACCCTTTTACCAAGCCGAAAAAAAGGAACCCAGTGAAAAAAATTCCTGGATCCGCCACTGGATGTGTGCGTCTTTTGACTGACCATTGAAGGAGTAACGTTCATATGACCGTTTACTATTAAAAATTATCACAGTTTTTAAAAACTATAAATACCACACATCTTTTTTTTTTATTTCTCACACCAAAATATATACTCTCTACTACTTCCCTACACATGACACACACAAAAGACACATTGTTTACTCTCTATTGATTCCAAAAAATCTAAGGTTGGTTCATGAAAAAAAAAAAAAACATGCTCTAGATCAAGAGGCGGTTCCAGCCAAAAGCGACAAAGATAACAACCGATACAATAGTAATCTTTGATGAACAACCGCTTTATATCCCATTTTATCAAATACTAACCATGTTACTTAAATTGCACCTTGTCAATGCAATTATTCCCTACGAGATCAACAAACATTTGACCAGTTTACACCCCGCTTCCAAATCGTCCATTCTATAATCCACCTAGTGATTAAGATTGGCCACTCCCAGTGTAGTTTGATGATGAACAAGAAGTCGCTTTGTGCAAGGCTTGGTGTCATATTTCCTGTTAATATACACTACTAGAAAAAAACTATTTCTGGACACGCATTGCGTGTCAAGAAAGGGGTCTGGTGACAGGGAAAAGAATGTTAACGATGGCGGTGTCATAAATTTAACATGACATATTTTCGCGTGTCATCTGTTTATGACACACATTTATGACAGCATTTATTGACACGCGTTATGACACTTTTTAATGACACGCATTTTTATGACAGTTTTTAGCGACACATTTATGACAGAATTTTATGACGTTCTTTAGCTGTCATAATTTTTTAATCTAAAAAAATTCCTGTAAAATTATATATTTACCCTCATGGATTTATTGCCATTTTATTATATACAAAATAATTAGCTAACTAATAACAAAAACATCATTTCATTATATAATCCATATTTATCTAATTACAAACTAATCCGAGACAACGTTTAACGTTTACAAAAATATATTGTATCGACATTATATTGCCTTCAAACAAGTTTCGATCATTTGAAAATAAATGTCGCGGCGTAGCCTAACCATTCTTCGCGTGCGACATCTATGTCCTCATCCCCGTAATGATCCGCTCCTTCCCCTCTATGCCTCCCAAAACTTGCCCAAAAACGAATCTGGGTCGGATTTCCCGTGAAAAACCAACACAACAGTTATAACCCCCGACACACATAGATGTATGAATAAGAATTCACTTAAAATAAAAACATAATTACGTAGGCTAACACTAAAAGTGTCAGTGTGTAATAAAGGAGACAGCCAATGGTAAAAATTATTATTATTAGTACAAAATAGAGAGACAGAGGTGGAATTAAAACCTTAATAATACTCTTAAGATGGTTAACAAGCTTAGAATCACCACAAGGTTCATGAGAGTGCTCTGCAATAACAATAAAGCTAAGCTCAGAACATCTAAACTCAAACAACAACAACAAAAACAACAACAACAACAACAACAATAATAACCAACAAACGAATCCTGCAGTTTACCATCAGCTGTAATGGAGACTTGGAACCTGACACTGGGGCTAGCGAACATGCCTTCGATGGACTTTTTGGAAGGGAAGATTTGGACGACGACGGAGAGAGGGACGGCGGCGGCGGGTGGTGGTGGAGAGGTGGTGGGGAGCCAGAGGAGACGGTGGGTGGTGATTAGGTCGACTGATGTGTGGGAATCTGACACTCCGTTGATTAGGTCGAGTGATGTGTGGGAATCGATGCTTTGTGGAATCCATGTTAGGGTTTGAAGATCTGATTGTGGAATGGGGAAGAATCTGATTGAGGAATGGGGAAGAATTGTGTTTTGTTCTAGGAGAGAGAGAGAGAGATGGAGAGGTTTTATGGGGAGACGCGCGGGAGGATTTGAAATTTTGGTGACACAAAATTATGACACACAAGTTCCTTTACCGTCATGCTTTTTAAATTTATGACGGAAAATTCTTGACACGCAAAGAAAAACGTCAAGAATTTATTAGTTTTTTTATTAAAGATGACACTTTTTCTATGACATACACTTTCTTATGTCATTAAACTAGTGTATGTCATTAAATGTGTGTCATTGATGGGTTATTTTCTAGTAGTGATATATATATATATATATATATATATATATATATATATATATATATATATATATATTCAATTTTATTATTTAGTATAGTTTTATAATATTTTGCATAAGGTTTTCAGGTTTGGGCTGTTATTCAAATGTTGATGGATCTTGCTGAGGAGCCCAAGTGCTTTGCCGTTTGTTTGGTCTGGCCCAGTTGTCTTGTCCAACCCATTTGTTCAAGCACAGCTCGTGTGGTGGAGTGCTGATTTGGCGATCCGTGGCAACAAGCACATATCATTTGCAACTGTTGGATTGTTTCTTTCTGGGCTGTTGATCTAAGTCAAAGAAACACAAATCTGTGCTATAAATAGATTTGTGTTTCAGCCTTTATCAACTTTTGGCCATTCTGTTTCTCTTGAACCTTCATATCCTGTTCTCTCTCTAAAACAATTAAGGTTTTTTGATCTGATCATCTTGATCGTTCAATCTGTGTTTACCTTGTTTTGTGTTGATCATCTAGTTGATGATCTTCTAAGTGTGAGAATTTATTGTAATGAGGTTGATTATAATTTTTGATTCTTGTTAGTGTCTTGTACATGTCAGACATTTGTGCATCTTTATTAATAATAATTTGTGATGACAAAGTTCTTGACATGGTATCAGAGCTCTGGTTGAGCTCTTGATCTTGGGTATTGTATCCGCTGTTGTTTGGTGATTGTTCGTGTGCTCTTGGATCTTGGTGGTTCAGATTTAGGGTTTGGAACTTTGGAAAGCTTGTCTTCTTGCTCTCTGCTATTTAACCCTAAGTGAAGGTTGAATACTACGGGTTTAGGCGAACCCTAACTTGGAACTTTCTTGGTGAGATCTTTATAATTTTGTCTTTTTAGGGTTTGTTGTCCTAAGGAGCCTCTGTTCAAGGCTTGTGCCTGTGGTTTAGCTTTACGTTTGTGTCTAGACTATTAGGTGGCTCCCTTGTGAGGACCTGGAGCGGCACCCTTGAGTGACGAACCGGTTATCTGGATCACCCACGAGGCTTTGCCATTTTTTGGTTGAGTCTTGATCTGTTTTGGCTTATTGTGCTTTGTTCTGTCCTGTTTCTTGTTGTGCTTGTGATCTGTTCTGATTACTTGTTTCTTTTGTATTTGCCATGGCTGATCCTGGTGCTGGCCAAGGACCTATTATTGACTCTGCTGCGAATAATGTAACTCTTGTGAGTAAACTTGATACTAGTGACCTCTTATATTTGCATGCTAGTGATTCTACTAACCTGACTGTCATTAGTATTAAACTTAAGGGGACGGAAAATTACACTGTGTGGGCTAATTCTATGATGCTTGCTTTAAGGGTTAAAAACAAACTAGGGTTCATTAATGGTGAATGTGTTAAACCCACTGATGATCCTGTCTTGGCTAATCAGTGGGAAAGGTGCAATAGTTACTTGGATCCTCAACTCTGTTTCCAAGGAATTGTATATAGGGCAGGTTTATTCCATGCTTGCTTCTGAAGTTTGGAAGGACCTTAAAAAAAACTTATGACAAAATTGATGGATCTGTTGTGTTTGACTTGTACCAAAAAATTTATTCCTTCAGTCAAAATGGTATGGCTATTGCTGAATATTATCACAAGTTAAACACAATGTGAAAACAATTAGATCAGATCCTTCAGTTACCTGCTTGTGTCTGTGATGCTTCTAGGGACTTTAATAACCATTCCAATATGATCAAATTGATGCATTTCTTGATGGGATTGGATAATACTTTTCAACATGTTAGTACACCTTTGTTACTTAAAACTGATTTACCTTTTGTAAAGGAAGCTTTTGCTTTAGTTTCTAAAGAGGAATCTCATAGAAACTCAAGTGTTGGGAGTACTAGTAAACCAAATCAAACTGTTAATTTCATGTCTAAAGCCAATCAAGAAAGCTTTAATAATAAGAAATTTAACAAGAACACTAACCAATCCCTCAAGTGTTCTCATTGCAACAAAAGTGGTCATACTGTGGAAAGGTGCTTTGAATTAATTGGGTATCCTTCCTGGTCTAAGTCTAGAGGTAATCAAAACAGGAAGACTGCTGTTAGTCATAGTAGTGTTTTTGGGCCTTCTAATAATTCTCTTAGCAGTCTTACTAGTGACCAGGTTGCTACATTGTTGAGTCTTATTCAAGAAAAACCTGCTGAGACCTCTATGAGCTGCAATTTGTCTGGTAGGATATTTTGTGCTACTGCCATTAGTTCAAATGTGTATTGTTTTACTAATAGTAATGGTAGTTTGTTAGGGATAGGATGGATAGTAGATTCAGGAGCCAATGAACATATGATTAAAGATGATACTGGTTTGTTTGACTATGTAGATGTTTCAGATTTAAACATTAAGATCAAACATCCTAATGGTACCTTTGTTGTTGTAATAAAGATTGGTAAATTAAAACTTGCTGATAATCTTATTCTTCAAGATGTTCTAGTGGTTCCCGAATACACTGTCAATCTATTATCTGTTCACAAACTTTCCAGAGATAACAAGGTCTTTGTTGGTTTTAATGAGGATAAGTGCTATTTGCAGGACCGGTTTTCCAGGAAAACCCTGGTGACTGTTAGTCAAATGAATGGTATATATATGTGTGGCAATGCTTCTTTGTCTCCTAAGGTGTGTTGTAATAGTTTTGTTGTAACTAATCTTTGGCATGCTAGATTAGGACATCCTTCTGGTCAAGTGCTCAAGTTTTTAAATCTTGGTTGTGACCTTAAGACTGATAATAGTCATGAACCCTGTGAAGTTTGCCATAAGGCTAAACAACACAGGGAACCTTTCCCCTTAAGTGACCATAAGAGTACTCACATTGGTCATCTTGTTCATTTAGAAGTGTGGGCCCTTATAGAGTTGCTAATAGGGATGGTCATAAGTATTTCTTGACCATTGTGGATGATTTTTCTAGGGTTGTATGGGTATGTCTAATGAAACAAAAATCAGAAGTCTTTTAGAATATAAAGGACTTTTATCATTTGATTCAAACTCAGTTTAAAGAAAATATAAGAATATTCAGAAGTGATAATGGATTAGAGTTTGTGAATAATCAAATGATTATGTTTTGTAAGGAAAGGGAATAATACATCAGACTACCTGTGCATACACTCCTCAACGAAATGGAATTGCTGAGAGAAAACATAGGCACTTGCTGAATGTCGCTAGAGCCTTGCTTTTTCAAAGCAATGTTCCTGTTAGATTTTGGACTGATTGTATTCTTACTGCATCTTATTTGATTAATAGGACCCCTTCATCTGTGCTAAATGGGAAGATTCCTTATGAACTTATGTTTAAATTTGAACCCTTCCTAGATCATCTTAAGGTGTTTGGTTGTCTGTGTTTTGTTACTGTTTTAAATGAGTCAAATAAGTTAGATAGTAGGGCTGAAAAATATGTCTTTCTTGGATATTCAAATGAGAAAAAGGGTTACAAGGTGTTCAACCTTGATAGTAAAACTGTGTTTTTTCTCAAGAGATGTAAAGTTCTTTGAGTCTTGTTTTCCTTTTAAAGAAGTAAACATTTTTCAATACTTTGATTCTAATCCTAATAACAGTGTCAACACTTAAAAATTTTTCAATCTTTTTGAAAACACAGATGATCAACAACACTTAGGAGTGAATGGTCCCAATGATGACTGGAGGGGTAATAGTAATAAGGATTCTGGAACACAAAGTGTCCAGCAATTAGGTGTGTTTGAGTATTCTGAAGACACGGCTGGAAATCAGTAGCCTAAAGAATCAACTCTGGACAATTCTGATAAAGCAGGACCTGTGAATACAGAAAGTGACTTGAATTCTAATTCTGAGGGGGACACTATTGTTGATAATAGTTTTACTCCTAGGAGGTCTAGAAGAGAAACTGTTTTCCAAAAAAGTTTAGTGATTTTGTTGTGGATGGTAAAATAAAATATGGCATTGAAAAGGTAGTTAATTTTTCTAATCTATCCTTTGATTGCAAATGTTTTTTTTTTTTGTCTAGTTTAGATAAAAGTAGAGAGCTTACAACTTACTCAGAGGCTGTTAAGGATCCCAATTGGGTGAAAGTCATGAATGATGAGTTAAAGGCTCTCTACAGAAATAACACATGGAAAGTTGTTGACTTACGTAAGTGTAGACATAAAATAGGATGTAAATGGATCTATAAGATTAAGTATAAGTCAACTGGTGAAATTGATAGATATAAGGCCAGACTGGTGACTAAAGGTTTTAGCCAAAGAGAAGGTGTTGATTATGAAGAAACCTTCTCACCAGTTGTTAAAATGGTTATTGTTAGATGTATTGTCAGTCTTGCTATTCAAAATGATTGGCAAATTTACCAGTTGGATGTTAACAATGCTTTCTTATATGGTGATCTTATTGAGTATGTTTATATGTCTATGCCTGATGGTTTGAATTCTGATCCTAACAAAGTGTGTAAACTTGAAAAATCTTTGTATGGGCTTAAACAAGCTCCTAGGATGTGGAACAAAAAACTTGTTATGCTTTAACTGAATTTGGTTTTGTCCAAAGTATGTGTGACTACTCCATGTTTGTTAAAAATGTTGATGATGTTTTCCTTTTTCTCTTGGTTTATGTGGATGATATAATTGTTACTGGGAACTCTAAGTCAGAAATTGAGAAGGTTAAAGAATTTTTAAGTCTAAATTCTTAATCAAAGACTTAGGTGAGTTAAAGTACTTTTTGGGCATTGAGGTTGTTAGGAATGATTCTGGTTTGTGTCTTACTCAGAGGAAATATTGCACTGAACTTCTTGCTGAGTATGGGATGTTGGGATGCAAACTAGTCTCATGTCCAATAGAACAAAACCACACTTTGACTAATATAGTCAAAAACCATAATGACCCATTGTCCAACCCTGTAGGATACCAACAACTTGTAGGAATTCTAATTTATCTTTCCTATACTCGACCAGACATCTCTTATTAGTGCATTACTTGAGCCAATTCATTCACAAACCCACTGAGGGCCACCTTAAGATTGCTCTTAGATTTCTTAGGTACTTAAAACAGGCCCCTGGGTTTGGAATTCATTTTTTTCAAAAGGTGACAAGTTTGACTTGGTTGCTCATTCAAATTATGACTGGGCTAAGTGCACTGAAACAAGAAAGTCTGTTACAGGTTTCTGTATTAAGTTGGGTAACTGTTTGGTATCCTGGAAAAGTAAAGAACAACCAATAATTTCTCGATCATCAGCTGAAGCTGAGTATCGAGCTACGTGTTCCACTGCCTGTGAAATCATGTGGAATAAAAATCTCTTATCTGAGCTAAAGATTCATTTAAAGTTCCCTGTTGTTTTGCACTGTGATAGTTCAGCTGCAATGCCAATTGTAGCAAACCCAGTGATTTATGATAAAACAAAACATTTTGAACTAGACTTGTTTTTTCTTAGAGAGTTAATTTCTAAAGGTATTATCAAAGCCTCTAAGACTGGGTCAAATGATCAAATTGCAGACTTATTTACTAAAGGCTTATCCTCTTCTCAACAAGAGAAGTTGTGTGAATTGGTAAAATTGTTCAACTGTTTCAATTAATAAAATTGAAGGGGGTGTTAATATATATATATATATATATATATATATAGTGTAAGTATATGGTAAAAACCCTTTTTAGAGTGAAAACCGTGGAAAGTCTGACTTCCCGGGTTTTTTTATGAAAATTTTTGGGCATGTAATATACATAATTGTAAGCATTTTGAGCCAAAAAAATCAAAAAAGCGCCGAGCGGTTTTTTTTTTACCTTTTTCGGGTAACACGTGTTACACGAAAAATCCTAAAAAGCTTGGGAAGTTAGAGTTTCCACGGTTTTCACTCTAATAGTGGGTTTTCAATTTTATTATTTAGTTTAGTTTTATAACATTTTGCATAAGGTTTTCAGGTTTGGGCTGCTATTCAAATGTTGATGGATCTTGCTGAGGAGCCCAGGTGCTTTGTTGTTTGTTTGGTCTGGCCCAGTTGTCTTGTCCGGCCCATTTGTTATAGCCTAGCTCGTGTGGTGGAGTGCTGATTTGGCGATCCGTGGCAACAAGCACATATCATTTGTAGCCGTTGGATTGTTTCTTTCTGGGCCGTTGATCTAAGTCAAAGAAAAATAAATCTCTGCTATAAATAGATTTTTGTTTCAGCCTTTATCAACTTTTGGCCATTCTGTTTCTCTCAAACCTTCATATCCTCTCTCTCTCTCTCTCTCTCTCTCTCGCTCTCTCTCTCTCTCTCTCAAACAATTAGGGTTTACTAATCTAATCGTCTTGATCGTTCAGTCTGTATTTACCTTTGTTTTGTGTTGATCATCTAGTTGATGATCTTCTAAGTGTGAGAGATTATTGTAGTGAAGTTGATTGTATTTTTTTTATTCTTGTTAGTGTCTTGTACCTATCAGACATTTGTGCATCTTTCCTAATAATAATCCGTGATGACACAGTTCTTGACATTTCCAAAGATCCGGACGACGCTAAAAATCAACAAAAGAGATCGATGGGTATTAGAATCGAGTACTTGAACATTACAACAAACTAGCTGGTGGAAACAAATGAACTACTTACCAACTAAATGGATCCCTTTAAATACGCAGATGGAGCACTTCAATGGATATTGGATTCATGCATTATTATTTCTATAACTTTAATTTTAAGTTCCTAATTGTAATTAAGTTTGTAGTCCTAGTAATTTGTATTTTTTATAACTATATAGGACCATCTACGGACTATGGGAACCACTAATCTTGATGTAATGAAGAAGGCACTTATGTGACTACAAAACGAAGCGCTGAGTCAGTTTTACCCACGTAGATTCATGGGAAATTGTAAGGAAAATGATAACTGGAAACACATCACGTCGATGCGCGATGAGTTTTTAGGTCAATCCGATTAAAAGAAAATCATGGGATTTCGGCAATTACACAACTTCAAATGATGACACTTTCACTAGTTGGGCAGCAAGGAGACGTTACACCTATAAGACCGATACGAAAGGGAAGGAAATCGGGAAAGTCATCAAGCAAAGGTAGTTTGGTGCACATTGTTGCAAGTTATGCAACGATAAAGGAATGAATTATAAAAGACTTGGAGGAATCAAGATAGGAAAAAGATGAACAAAATATTAACCTTGTGAAGGAGAAATGGGAGGATATCTTGTTGCATCTTATGGAACGGGATTTAAAGATGTTTACGGATCCACATGGCTATATTATCAGACGGTATGGATGATTGTGTGATTTCTTGATTTTGATGTTTTTAATTATATTATTTTTAAGTTATTTTTATTTAATTTTATGTAACATTTTTTAATTGTTTTGAATTAACAAAATTTAGTTTTAAATATAAAATTTTGTTTTAGTTTAAAAAACGGAAAAAAATGAAAAAAAGAATTAGGGTAGCCAGGGTGTAGTGCCACAAAAGTGAATATGGCAGTTCGTTTTAATAGAATTTATGGTGAACTAGTGGGAATGCCCGCACTTTGCAACGGGTATATATGTTTGTTGCCTCGTAGCTGTTTTATGGGTTTGTGGTGTATGTGTATGACATTTTGATTCGTTATACAATAAAGCTCAAGACATTAAGGATTGCCAACTTTGTTGTCTGATACAACGAAAAACCAAATATAATGTTGATTAATAAAGATTACCCGAAGATGCACGTGCATTTAGAGGTTCATTAACCAGAATTGAATCACTAAATGGTGCACATTTTACCTCATTTTGAGCATGAATAAATCCTCCCTCGTGTCTTGGTAACATAGTTGGCTTATCTTTTGCAATAATGTAGAAGTTAAATCATCTAAGCAATCCGGCTACGTAATGAATAGAAAAAATTATGATGTCAATCAGTAAGAAGTTTAATCTTGATGATGTCACCAGAAACTATTATTTAACACCTCACTAAATGAGTTATGATTAATCCAATTATAATATGCATTCAATAATAAACTTATTTTGATGCAAACAATAGCTAAGTTGCATACAGACAATAAAAATATATGTTATACCGTAGACTGAAAAATAAAGAATGAATCTAATGCAGATGGACACATGTCTTAAAGTGTTATGCCGTTACCATCGGTAAAATTGCATAAAACTAACAATTTAAGCATTGATTCACCCCTTCTAATTCAATATCTTTATAAGTCAGAAATTAGAACTTAGTTTAGCAGTAGCAATGACACAAAGTAGCCCAGTATAAATTGTGAAGTTGTTAGCCTAAACTACAAGTTAACGAAACCCTACCAACAACCGGAACCATTGTCAAGTTACTAATAATCACTTCAGTATTTTATAAGCTTGCCAAATCTCTTGACGTAACTTTGACCTGCAAAAGTCAATGACACGTGTTAGACTACAAGAACAAAATAGCACAAAAAAGCTGACATAATTAGCTTACTATTCCATTATCTTTAGTGTTAATAGACTTCACACCAGTCTCTTCAATAATACTCTTCACCTTTTTACCCTAGAACCATTAATAAGGTTCATTTTCTTAAGTTTAACCTACAAGAACAGTTAAAACAAAAAGACAAGTGAGAAAATATGGAAGAATTAGTAGGAGCATCACATCAATACTATTAACAATTGCAAGAAGAATTATCAATCTTTTCTTGAGGATTATCATTTAGACGATGATATGTTTATGGAACAGACCTTAGTAACAACTGTTTGAAGCAACATCTGTTTGAAGCAACAACCGTTTGAAGTAACAGTTGTTTCAGACAGATCTCCTTAGCAGACCCACTGCTCTGGAAATCATTTATATGATGATATGTTTATGGCACAGACCTTAGTAGCAACTGTTTGAAGCAAACTATTGAAGCAACATCTGTTTGAAGCAACAGTTGTTTCAGACAGATCTCATTAACAGACCCACTGCTCTAGAACATACCTTAGTAAACAGACTTTGCTTGCAACATATTATTGACTTATTGATATGGTGTTTAGTAAATAGACCTTAGTAAAATCTTTTTACGTTCTCTATAATTAGAGACTAATTGTCTTAAAAATGATATATACTACCCGTGTTTTCACACGGGATTTCAACTAGTTGCATGTCATGTCAGACAACAAAGGGGATGAGGGATGACAACCTTCATAACAAGAATAAGTGGATCATGCTTAGAAAGCCCATTAGGGGGGGGGGGGGGTTGAGCATTTCAACACCTCAACTGAAGTGTCTCAAGCATAATAACTATAATATATGTGAAAATGATGTAAATATTTAAAAAAAATTGTGTATTTGAAATTTATCCCGAATATGCTTTCGCCTATCATTCATTATTGTTTAGATATAAAACCAGCTACCTATAATGCAGAAATACATGTTATTCAGATATAAAACCACCAACATTCAACAAATTACCTAACAAGCAAGAAAACACAGAAAAATAGAATAGAAACCTTTATATCCATTTGAAATGTTGTTATTCCATCGTCAGTTCCAGCAACCTGGATCGTTAAATTTAACCAATTTAATCGACTACATCCTTTATTTATTTATTTATTTATTTATTTTTTTGATAAAACTATTGTTCCAAAATTTGATGTATGAAAAAAAAAAACAAATGACTCTAAAACCATTGTTTATAAGGAACATAATAAATGTATTGCATTTAACTTTAAGTCAATATCTCCATAGGCATCTTTAGAGCCGGTGATGTCAGATAGTATAAGTGGTGTCCCATCTCCCCCAAACTCCTATGTGCCTAGAACCATACCTATTGTTACACCCGCAATAGATCGTAGTCTTGCTGTTATATATCAATGAATGAATTACAACAATAATAAGAAACACAAATGATCAAATGCTTCTCTAAGATCTCAACATGATTTCATCCTTTGACACCCATAAGTGCAATTTAATCCCCAAAACTCAAAAAAACCCATTAGGGTTCATGATTAACAAAAAGAATCGCACCCAATAATTCCAAAGTCGCAGGTTCATAAATCGAAACTATAAGAACCCTAACTCTTGAATTTATAACCAAACCATGAAAAATTGGGTATGTGAAACCTTAATAATCGAGAATAGGTAAGAAGAATATGGCATTAATCTTCAATGTTTGAGACCATCATGCTAAAATCAATCCTTGCCGTGGTCTCCTTTTGATCAAAGATGAGTTTGACGCACCTACATGAAACAATGTAATCAATTTCATAGAACAATTGATCCAAAAGAAGCCATTTGTAACAAGTAAGAGAATCAATATATTAATTCTAAACTTAAGATTATGTGAGTGTGAAAGAAAGACACGACTTTTCAATTGCAGCATTTACTCACATGCAATTGATACGTTTAAATGAGTGAATTGAAGCGGTGGATTAGTGACATAAGGGCGGGTATGGAAGAAGATTTTAGGTTTTAACTACAAAACCATGATAAGATTACTAACATGCCCTTAAAAATATCTTAATTGTGACAAGTATTCCTATTATACCCTTATGAATGAATGAAGCTTAAATTTATTGCACGTGTTACTTGTTAAGTTGTACGACTATCAAAATTACCCAGTAGCACATCTTTCTTCCTTAATAAGATAAAATATAGATAACTGTGATTGGTTGAGTCAAATAAGTGTACTTGTGTGACAACTAAGAACATATTCTATAGAGATTTTCTTTACCAAAAAAAAAAAAAAAAAAAAAACTGTGAATTCACCAACTTAAATGTTGACACAAATTATGATGTTTTTTCAGGTCGCTAAGGTGCGGCTACTAGGATGCACTTGGAGTTCCACTCATGCATATCAAACAATTCATCATTTTCAGACTTTATGTTATTTACATTATTTATGGTTTATGAGTTGCGGTTTGTTTTGCACGTGTTAACATTTTACTTTAAACTTTTGCCTCCGCTAAATTGATTTACAAACTAAATGTTTTCTCATGAGAAATGAGCCACGTATTTTTCAATCATACAGAAGTCGTTCAACGTGACCTAATCACTTAAATCCTGGTGTTTTTGTCACACCCTCAAAATCCACTTGCGGAGTTTTACCGCGAGGCGCATGACAAACCAGGATCCAAACCAACGATCACAATAAACAAGTCTAAATGAACATATGCAATTTAAGAAAACATAGTTTAAAATCCCCGTTTACAGCGGAAGCTTATTCAAAACAATATTCAACAATTGAAAACCATGCGACCCTAACTAGACGTCGTGCAGACGCGTGCGCCCTAGTCCAGTAGTGCTACCTTAGCGACCTGAGAAAACATGTAAGAGAATACGTCAGCACAAAAATGCTGGTGAGTTTACAGGTTTGTAATCCAAGTACCAAGTTCAACCTGTCCATACTATAACAAATCGAAAACCAAAGTACGCTAGCTAGGCGTATGTTTTGTTACTACCACGATTGGAAAACCATTACTAACACGCATACCAGATGTTGTGCCCGAAAAGTAAACCAGTTGTTCCTGTTGTTCCTGTTTGAGACAATATGCACTCGCCCAGCCCTCCAAGCCGACGAGCGGGGTTGGTCATTCCCAATAGCGCTATTCACATTTCCCCGTTGTGCAAACCCGCACATTCATGGTTCCCCCCGGGACTTCCAAAGATCGTGTAGTACACAATAGAAACCCATAGTATGACAATAGTTACCAAATAATCGTTTTAACACATGTTTTCTCCCCCGAAAGTATGAAACCAGTTTAAAAGAGGGGCCGTAAACTCACCTTAATTTCCATGCTAAGCTAGCAAATAAAGCCTGAAGTCTCGACCGACTTCCTCGTGCCCTAATTACCAACAAAGGACACCTTAACAGTCTATCACACATAAGCCTAGCTTATTGACTGCTCAAAAGATAGTCTATCCGACTGTCTAGACTCGTGTGTTCCAACACGAATCTCAATACGTTTCAACTCGACGAACCGATCGTGACTTATCTTAATTCTCGTATTACATAACACCCAAGTTGCACACTTGTTACTATTTGTGTATAAACCATGTTGGACTAGTACCCCGAAACGTATAATTATCCTGAATCGTAGCTCGTCTCGTAAATCATATAAGTATATTTATTTTGTGTAATTATATTTTAGAAGATACTCTTTAAGGAAAAGTATAAGTTTAGTTATTAAAATCAATTAATAACATTTGTTACTTTTTCCTAAATATTGTTTGAAAATCATCTTTATCGTTACGAATAAACAGACCTTAAAAGCATTTCGATTTGTTTGTCCAAACACTTAGGGGAATTTATTTATAGAAATAGCAGTTCGTTACGCTTTGATTTTATAAAAATTTGGGCAGAGTTTCCTCTGTTTTTGTACGAACCAGACAACACCCGTTGTCTACAATTTCCCCCAAAATCAACTTTCAAACACAATTCATCAAGTCCTTTTATCCACATTTTCGATTCACGAGACTATACGTTTCGTCACCTATGTATACTTATATATATATATAGTAATATATATATAAAATATAGTCCGACAATATAGTCCAATGTTATTTAGTCCGATGTTCAATATCCTAAGTCACGTTAAGTTAACCATTTACCAAATCGTTCGATATATAATATAGTTACCGTTTATTATTATTATTATTATTCGGTCCGTTCGCGAGTCAAAACTATTTTATCCATATCAATATATTTATAAACTTATAATATTCATAAACATAACAATATTTACAAATACATAACATTTATAAATATATTGATATCTAATAAGATAATAATAAACACGAAATCAAGAATACCGAATCGCTCGCGCATAACCGGGAAACGCCTCGAACGTCGTGTTAACCGAATTGACTGTTGACCAGATGTGACACCCGGCAAATTCTGGTTAACAACGTTGTCTAGATGAAAGTCTACCTTAGCGAGTCACGCGTATAGTGTACTTAACTGGGTTAGTTAAGTCGGGTTATAGTTCAGGAACTATTGGTTAGTCTAGAAGATCATTGGATGTTGGTCTAGAGGTTCGTTAGATGTCAGTCCTTAACCAAGTGTACAAACGGTGACGATTTGTAGGATCGTCAGGGCATACGGAACATACGAGTCTCGAGTCCCGGGAATTGGTGAACGAGTGTAAATATGTGTATTTACTTGTGTTATGTGTTTACAATCATTATGTGACTTGTCGGTACATTAATATGTGTTAACATATGTTAAAACGGGGTTTAACGCGCAAAAACACACGAAAAAGGCACATATAGGCGATCAGGATAACCAATCGCCTATATGTGGGGCGACTGGGAACCATTATGGGGCGATCAGGGTACTGATCGCATGACTGTTCATGCGATTAGGCCCCGATCGCATGAATAGTTACGCGATTAGGCTTCCTGATCGCGTGTAAAGCTGCATAATCGCATGTTTACGTGCTGGACGACTAGAAACGCCTATAAATACAATGCTTAACCTCCTAAACTTCCTAATATCAACCCTAGTCGTCCCATAACCGCCCCAAACACATAAACAACCTCTGGAAGGCGATTTTGATCAAAAACACAAGGTTTCAAGGTCTAACCATCATTCTTTCATAATCCTAAGGTTTGATTCTCATCCATAACACTTTGTAAACGTTTTTAATCAATCCCTAATGGTCCAGACCTGTTCATAAACGAAAAAGCTTTCTGAAAATCATTAATACGGATTATTAATCGGATTATAACCAATATACATGCGTTGTGGGTGTGTACGATTAGAAAGCTAGGATTTTTATGATTCATGATGCTTGATTGATATGTTATTTGGTTAGATCAGAATTGGTATTGATAGTATGATGATAGAAATCTGATTAATTGATTATTAGGGTTATTGTTATGCATGTTAGTATGATGATTGCATGCTATGTGTATATGTTTGGATTACTTGGTTGCATGCAGGACTGATTATACGAGGTTAAACGAGGGATTTTTGGTTGAAACATGTTTAGGATAGTGTTTGGGATGATATTGGGTAGTTACACACGTTCTGGATCTGATTTGGAGCGTTAAACGCGCGAAAAACTGGAACAGCAAGGTTACAGGCGATTAGGATTCCTAATCGCCACTTTTACATGCAATCAGGGCCAAATCGCATGAACAGTCATGCGATCAGCCCCTGATCGCGTGAACAGTAATGCAATCAGCCCTGATCGCGTGAACAGTAATGCAATCAGCCCTGATCGCGTGAACAGTAATGCAATCAGCCCTGATCACGTGAACTTACATGCAATCAGCCCTGATCACGTGAACTTACATGCAATCAGCCCTGATCACGTGAACTTACATGCAATCAGCCCTGATCACGTGAACTTATATGCAATTAGCCCTAATCACATGAACTTATACGCAATCAGTCCTAATTGCTAGTTTATGTTTCCTAATCGCGTGTACTACTATTGTAAGTGTAAAATAACATTCGAGACCCGACTGGACATATAGTAACATGCTAGGAACCTCGTAACATATATGGTAACTTGGTAACATATGTTTTGATGTAATTCGGTGATACGTGAACTATGTGCTATAACTTGTTGTGCGTTAACGTAGGTTAAGTGTACTTGCGTTATTGTATGTTTTGGAACGTAAACATAACACGGGGAGTCTCGGGTCACCAATGGGATGTCGAGTCTTGTACTTTGGGTCGGTTAAACAGTCACGGTGTTTTCAAACGAACTTGGTTATGGTCTGGACATCTAGGGACTAATTAACCTGCGGGTTATTAGTCTAAGTACTTGTAACTGTCGTATGTTAGGTCGCCGCTTTACGGGACTAGCATAGCAGCTGAGTTTACTCGGGTTAAGGAGTAACGGAACTTAAGGTGAGTTTACGGCCCCTCTTTTAAACTGGTTTATACTTTCGGGGGAGAAAACATGTGTTAAAACGATTATGTGGTAACTACTGTCATACTATGGGTTTCTATTGAGTACTACACGATCTTTGGAAGTCCCGGGGGAACCATGAATGTGCGGGTTTGCACAACGGGGAAATGTGAATAGCGCTATTAGGAGTGACCAACCCCGCTCGTCGACTTGGAGGGTCGGCGGGTGCATATTGTCTCAAAACAGGAACAACAGGAACAACAGGAACATACATCGGGCATACTTTTGGTATTCGCGTTAGTAATGGTTTTCCAATCGTGGTAGTAACAAAACGTACGCCTAGCTAGCGTATACTGGTTTTCTATTTGTTATAGTATGGACAGTGGACTTGGTACTTGGATACAAAACCTGTAAACTCACCAGCATTTTTGTGCTGACGTAAACTTTTACATGTTTTCTCAGGTCGCTAAGGTAGCACGACTGGACTAGGACGCACGCGTCTGCACGGCGTCTATGTTAGGGTTGCATGGTCTTACAACATTTAACATTGGTTTATTATTTTGGATAATGTTTTGAATAAGCTTCCGCTGTAAACGGATTTTAAACTTTGTTTTGAAATTGCATTTTAATTCATTTAAACTTGTTTATTGTGATCGTTGGTTTGGATCCTGGTTTGTCATGCGCCTCGCGGTAAAACTCCGCAAGTGGATTTTGAGGGTGTGACAGATTGGTATCAGAGCCAATGGTTATAGTGAACTAGGACTGCATGTAGAGTCTAGACTATAGCCGAGTCGCACACACTAGACGATCACATGGTACTAAACGTTATAAGTGATTTACGTATGGTCTTGTCGGGGTGTCTCTAGATCGTTGGTCTTTCTACGTTACATCATCCGTTCTATCTTAGGTTGGGTTACTTATTATCTAGGCAGTGTAGCCTATTGGAGTAACTCGTGTGCTCTTGAGATTTGTCCAAGGCTTGGACATCTCCCTTTCGCACTCCAATAGAAACACTTGTCATGAACTACCGTAGTATTACGGTGTATAGCTAAGAGTCTATGTTCGGTGATTTGAACTTTGAACTAGGAGAACACTTGGAGGACCATGTAGAGCGTTTTATCATTTTGGGTGCACACAAAATCATAAAACGAAATGCATGGAAGCCCTAGTGAGCTCTGGGTTTGAGGGGATAGTCCTGGATTGGATCTGGCTTTGATCTTGTGAACATTAGTGGCTATCTTTAACTGCGAAACTAAATTTTCTCGTTCTTTCTGCCAGAATCATGTCTGGAGTGCGTGGAGGACGAGGAGGTGGTCGCAATGGTGGACGTGGTGGTGGTCGCGGTGGTGCTGGTGGTCGTGGTGGAGGTATTAACCTATCGCAGGCTGATCTGCACAACTTGCTCCAAGCTGCATTCCAGTTAGGGCACAACGGTGGTGGTAAGTTGTTTTATCCATTTTCTTTGCCTCATTGGTGAGCCTTGTTTACGTTATTCGTGGTCTCTCATACGTTTCATTTCAGGTGGACCTGTTGACCCACCCCCACCCATGTGCACCTACAAGATGTTCCGGGACTGCAAGCCCCAGGAATTCTCTGGCACTGAGGGTGCGGTTAGCTTGCTTAGGTGGTTGGAGAAAGTGGAGTCGGTATTTCTGATGTGTAACTGTCTCCCAGAAGATCGGGTGAAGTATTCTGCTGCGTTATTTCAGGACGTGGAATTGACTTGGTGGAATGGTATCACCCAGAACATGGGTATTGGGGAGGCATATGCTATGCCATGGGAGAACTTTGTACAGTTGCTGAAGCGGGAGTATTGCCCGAGAGAAGAGGTACAGAAGCTGGAGCATGAGGTGTGGAACCTCAAGATGACTGGATCGGAAATCGAGAAGTATACTGTGAGGAGGAATGAGTTGGCGGTGCTGTGTCCCGATTTGCACGTGCCAGAGTATCGTAAGATTGAACATTATGTCTCAGGGTTAGTGCCGGAAATTGCAGGGTTGGTGGCTGCTGGAAATCATCCTACTTATGCGGAGGTAGTTCGATCGGCCCATAGAATGACTAACTTAAAGGTGAATGAGGGGATTTTGCCTGCGAAAGGTTCGACTGCGAAGACTCCAGAGAACAATAAGCGCAAGTGGGAAAACGACGGGAAAGGGTCTGGGTCTGCACAGCAGGGTAAAAGGTTTGATAATGGGGGTTCATCTTCTTCGGTAACAAGCAGGGTGGTTATGCGGGAAAACTGCCCAAATGCAACAAGTGTGGACGCCATCACCAAGGGAACTGCGACAGTAACCGTTGTCACCGCTGCCAGCGAACAGGCCACTATGCTAAAGATTGTCGGGCTACACTTCCATCGACTCAGGCTCCGACTAACAGTTCAGCTCCGACTACTCAGGGGACTACAGGGAAACAAGGATGCTACAACTGTGGTGACACTGGGCATTACAAGAAGGATTGCCCAAAACTGAAACAGGGTGGAAACAACGGGAATGGGAACAACGGGGGCGGCGGCAGAAATGCACGTGCCTTCGTCATTGGAGCCGCTGAGGCTAGACAGGACCCTGATACAGTCACCGTACGTTTCTTCTCAATAATCACTCTGTTAGCGTGTTGTTTGATTCTGGTGCCGACAAGAGTTTTGTATCCATGATGTTAGTCGACTGCTAGATGTAGTATCTGTACCATTAGAGACCAAGTATATTATTGAGTTGGCTGACGGTAAAACGATTGAGGCTACTAGTGTCCTTCGGGAGTGTCAGTTAGAATTGTCGGGTATAACGTTTCCCATCGACCTTATGCCGGTACCATTGGGTAGTTTTGACGTTGTGGTAGGAATGGATTGGTTATCTTTGTATCGCGCGGAGATCGTCTGTTACGATAAGGTTATTCGGATTCCTCTCCCTGATGGAGAATTTCTTTCTGTGTACGGTATCAAGGGTGGTGTTTCACTAAACATCATCTCTAGCATGAAAGCCCTTAAGTGTCTTCGAAAGGGTTATCCAGCTGTTTTGGCACTCTTATCTGTTTCCTCTGTTGATGAGAAGAAGATCGACGACATCCGGTGGTACGCGAGTTTCTTGATGTTTTTCCCGATGATTTATCTGGTCTTCCTCCTCATCGTCAAGTCGAGTTCGGTATTGACCTCGTACCAGGGGCTGCTCCTATTGCTCGGGCCCCCTACCGTCTTGCACCTCCCGAGATGCAGGAATTGTCTAGTCAGTTACAGGAACTCTTGGACAAGGGTTTCATCCGACCAAGTTCTTCCCCTTGGGGAGCCCCGATTTTATTTGTCAAGAAGAAGGATGGGAGTTTCCGATTGTGCGTAGACTACAGAGAACTGAACAAATTGACCGTCAAGAACCGTTATCCTCTTCCACGTATCGATGATCTATTCGACCAGCTTCAGGGTTCTAGTTATTATTCCAAGATCGATTTGAGGTCCGGTTATCACCAGCTGCGCGTCAGGGAGGCTGACGTTGCAAAGACTGCTTTTCGAACACGTTATGGTCATTTCGAATTCTTGGTCATGCCTTTCGGTCTTACGAACGCACCGGCGGTTTTCATGGACTTGATGAACTGCGTCTGTAAACCATATCTGGATAAGTTCGTCATTGTGTTTATTGATGACATTCTGATCTACTCCAAGAACGAGACCGAACACGGGGAACATCTGCGGTTAGTTTTGGAACTCTTGCGACGGGAACAACTTTACGCCAAGTTCTCAAAGTGTGACTTTTGGTTACGCGAAGTTCAATTCCTAGGACATGTGGTTAATGAACTAGGGATTCATGTCGATCCAGCTAAGATCGAAGCGATCAAGGACTGGGGAGCACCAAAGACGCCAACTGAGGTGCGGCAATTCCTAGGCCTTGCGGGCTACTATCGTCGTTTCATTCAGGGGTTCTCGAAGATTGCTCAACCCCTCACCATTCTCACTCAGAAGGATAGAAAGTTCGACTGGGGTGAATCACAAGAGTTCGCGTTTGAAGAACTGAAGTCTAAACTGTGTTCGGCTCCTATTTTGTCTTTACCTGAGGGTCCTGATGATTTTGTTGTCTACTGTGATGCTTCCATTCATGGACTCGGTTGCGTGTTGATGCAACGCGAGAAAGTGATTGCGTATGCTTCTCGTCAACTTAAAGTGCACGAGAAGAACTACACAAACCCATGACTTGGAGTTGGGTGCCGTGGTATTCGCGTTGAAAATTTGGAGACATTACTTGTACGGTACCAAATGCACCATCTACACCGATCACAAGAGTCTCCAACATATTTTCGACCAACAACACTTGAACATACGACAGCGTCGCTGGATTGAACTTTTGAACGACTATGATTGTGCTATTAAGTACCATCCTGGCAAGGCGAATGTTGTAGCAGACGCCTTGAGCAGGAAGGAATCTACTAAACCTCGTCGCGTTCGGGCATTGCAGCTCACTATTCATTCGTCGTTACCTGACCAACTCCGTTCTGCCCAGTTAGAAGCTTTGAAGGAGGAAAACCTTAAAGCTGAAACTATGCACGGTGCCGACAAGCACCTAGAGCGAAGGCCTGATGGCCTGCACTATTTCGCAGAACGCATATGGGTTCCTTTATTCGGGGGACTACGGGAGCTTGTTCTTGATGAAGCTCATAAGTCCCGATATTCTATTCATCCTGGTTCGGATAAGATGTACCAAGATCTGAAGGTGCTTTACTGGTGGCCAAACATGAGGTCGGACATAGCCTCATATGTGAGCAAATGCTTGACCTGTGCTAAGGTCAAGGTGGAATACCAGAAACCGTCGGGTCTCTTGCAACAACCTGAAATTCTGGAATGGAAATGGGAACGGATTACTATGGATTTTGTCACACAACTTCCTAAATCACCAAGCGGGAACGACAAGATATGGGTGATTGTCGATCGGTTGACGAAATCAACCCATTTTCTTGCTATTAAGGAGACCGACACCATGGATCGTTTGGCTCGTCTCTACTTGAAAGAAGTTGTTTCTAAGCACGGGGTACCAGTTTCTATTATCTCGGATCGTGACTCCCATTTTACTTCTCACTTCTGGAAGTCTTTGCACAAGGCTTTGGGTACCCAACTAGACATGAGTAGGCTTACCATCCACAGACTGACGGTCAGAGTGAGCGTACGATTCAAACTTTAGAAGACATGCTGCGGGCATGTGTGATCGATTTTGGAAAGGGTTGGGAAGCTCATCTACCGTTGGTAGAATTCTCGTACAATAACAGTTATCACACGAGCATCAAGGCTGCTCCGTTCGAAGCACTGTACGGACGGAAATGCCGTTCTCCTCTTTGTTGGGCTGAAGTGGGTGAGAGTCAACTCACTGGGCCTGAACTAGTGTACGAAACTTCGGAAAAGATCGTACAGATTCGTAATCGGTTGGCGGCGGCACGGGACCGGCAAAAGAGTTATGCTGATCAGCGTCGCAAACCACTGGAATTCCAAGTCAATGACAAGGTACTTCTAAAAGTCTCACGTGGAAGGGCGTCATACGCTTTGGGAAGCGTGGCAAACTCAATCCACGATATGTCGGCCCATTTACGATTCTGGAACGGATTGGGCCGGTGGCATATCGACTTGATCTACCGACGGAGCTCGGTAACGTACATAACGTCTTTCACGTGTCAAACTTGAAGAAGTGTCTGGCTGACGAGTCTCTCATCGTTCCACTAGAAGAGATCAAGGTTGATGATCGTCTTCGGATTGTGGAAGAACCTGTGGAGATCCTTGATTACAAGATTCGTAGCCTACGTCACAGCAAGATTCGTATCGTTAAGGTTCGGTGGAACTCGGACCGGGGACCGGAATATACGTGGGAACGGGAGGATCAGATGAAGTCTAAGTATCCTCATCTCTTTCCTAAGGAAGCGTTCGAGTCGAGACATGTCTCTTCGGCAGCTGAATGAATCTCGGGTCGAGATTCCTTTTAACGTGGGGATGATGTGACAACTCGGGTAATCTCTCTTTTGGTTTCTATCTTTTGTCTGTTCCTTCGTTATTTCTTTTGTTCTTTTGGTACTTGAGCAATTTTCGGGACGAAAATTCTTTTAACGTGGGGATGATGTGACACCCGGCAAATTCTGGTTAACAACGTTGTCTAGATGAAAGTCTACCTTAGCGAGTCACGCGTATAGTGTACTTAACTGGGTTAGTTAAGTCGGGTTATAGTTCGGGAACTATTGGTTAGTCTAGAAGATCATTGGATGTTGGTCTAGAGGTTCGTTAGATGTCAGTCCTTAACCAAGTGTACAAACGGTGACGATTTGTAGGATCGTCAGGGCATACGGAACATACGAGTCTCGAGTCCCGGGAATTGGTGAACGAGTGTAAATATGTGTATTTACTTGTGTTATGTGTTTACAATCATTATGTGACTTGTCGGTACATTAATATGTGTTAACATATGTTAAAACGGGTTTAACGCGCAAAACACACGAAAAAGGCACATATAGGCGATCAGGATAACCAATCGCCTATATGTGGGGCGACTGGGAACCATATGGGGCGATCAGGGTACTGATCGCATGACTGTTCATGCGATTAGGCCCGATCGCATGAATAGTTACGCGATTAGGCTTCCTGATCGCGTGTAAAGCTGCATAATCGCATGTTACGTGCTGGACGACTAGAAACGCCTATAAATACAATGCTTAACCTCCTAAACTTCCTAATATCAACCCTAGTCGTCCCATAACCGCCCCAAACACATAAACAACCTCTGGAAGGCGATTTTGATCAAAAACACAAGGTTTCAAGGTCTAACCATCATTCTTTCATAATCCTAAGGTTTGATTCTCATCCATAACACTTTGTAAACGTTTTTAATCAATCCCTAATGGTCCAGACCTGTTCATAAACGAAAAAGCTTTCTGAAAATCATTAATACGGATTATTAATCGGATTATAACCAATATACATGCGTTGTGGGTGTGTACGATTAGAAAGCTAGGATTTTTATGATTCATGATGCTTGATTGATATGTTATTTGGTTAGATCAGAATTGGTATTGATAGTATGATGATAGAAATCTGATTAATTGATTATTAGGGTTATTGTTATGCATGTTAGTATGATGATTGCATGCTATGTGTATATGTTTGGATTACTTGGTTGCATGCAGGACTGATTATACGAGGTTAAACGAGGGATTTTGGTTTGAAACATGTTTAGGATAGTGTTTGGGATGATATTGGGTAGTTACACACGTTCTGGATCTGATTTGGAGCGTTAAACGCGCGAAAAACTGGAACAGCAAGGTTACAGGCGATTAGGATTCCTAATCGCCACTTTTACATGCAATCAGGGCCAAATCGCATGAACAGTCATGCGATCAGCCCCAAATCGCGTGAACAGTAATGCAATCAGCCCTGATCGCGTGAACAGTAATGCAATCAGCCCTGATCGCGTGAACAGTAATGCAATCAGCCCTGATCGCGTGAACAGTAATGCAATCAGCCCTGATCACGTGAACTTACATGCAATCAGCCCTGATCACGTGAACTTACATGCAATCAGCCCTGATCACGTGAACTTACATGCAATCAGCCCTGATCACGTGAACTTATATGCAATTAGCCCTAATCACATGAACTTATACGCAATCAGTCCTAATTGCTAGTTTATGTTTCCTAATCGCGTGTACTACTATTGTAAGTGTAAAATAACATTCCGAGACCCGACTGGACATATAGTAACATGCTAGGAACCTCGTAACATATATGGTAACTTGGTAACATATGTTTTGATGTAATTCGGTGATACGTGAACTATGTGCTATAACTTGTTGTGCGTTAACGTAGGTTAAGTGTACTTGCGTTATTGTATGTTTTGGAGCGTAAACATAACACGGGGAGTCTCGGGTCACCAATGGGATGTCGAGTCTTGTACTTTGGGTCGGTTTAAACAGTCACGGTGTTTTCAAACGAACTTGGTTATGGTCTGGACATCTAGGGACTAATTAACCTGCGGGTTATTAGTCTAAGTACTTGTAACTGTCGTATGTTAGGTCGCCGCTTTACGGGACTAGCATAGCAGCTGAGTTTACTCGGGTTAAGGAGTAACGGAACTTAAGGTGAGTTTACGGCCCCTCTTTTTAAACTAGTTTATACTTTCGGGGGAGAAAACATGTGTTAAAACGATTATGTGGTAACTACTGTCATACTATGGGTTTCTATTGAGTACTACACGATCTTTGGAAGTCCCGGGGGGAACCATGAATGTGCGGGTTTGCACAATGGGGAAATGTGAATAGCGCTATTGGGAGTGACCAACCCCGCTCGTCGACTTGGAGGGTCGGCGGGTGCATATTGTCTCAAAACAGGAACAACAGGAACAACAGGAACATACATCGGGCATACTTTTGGTATTCGCGTTAGTAATGGTTTTCCAATCGTGGTAGTAACAAAACGTACGCCTAGCTAGCGTATACTGGTTTTCTATTTGTTATAGTATGGACAGGTGGACTTGGTACTTGGATACAAAACCTGTAAACTCACCAGCATTTTTGTGCTGACGTAAACTTTTACATGTTTTCTCAGGTCGCTAAGGTAGCACGACTGGACTAGGACGCACGCGTCTGCACGGCGTCTATGTTAGGGTTGCATGGTCTTACAACATTTAACATTGGTTTATTATTTTGGATAATGTTTTGAATAAGCTTCCGCTGTAAACGGGATTTTAAACTTTGTTTTGAAATTGCATTTTAATTCATTTAGACTTGTTTATTGTGATCGTTGGTTTGGATCCTGGTTTGTCATGCGCCTCGCGGTAAAACTCCGCAAGTGGATTTTGAGGGTGTGACACCAGATCTGACCCGTACTATAACCCTGTGACCCGAACCAAAAGAAACTCGTACCAGATCTGACTGGTGTTGACGGCAGTTGACCCGAGCTTTGACGACATCCAAACTGAAACCAAACTCAACTCGCACCCCAAGCTGATCAGGTCTGACCCGCACAACCGGAATCAGATCTGAGCCGAACTCAAGATCCAGGTTGAACCCATCCCATCCGAACCGAAACCACGACCCAAGCACCAAAACGAATCTGAAGCCAACCGATGTCAACTCACGTTCAACACTACCCAAAAATAACTACCGGATCGGACCATCACCAGATCACCGGGAACCCGAACGACCATCACGGACACCATCAATACAACCGCCCCCCGACATCACCCAAACCACAACCATACCTGACCACCACAGCCATTGTTGACTACCCACCATCAACCACAGCCCTCATTTTCGTCGTCTGCCTAACCACCACCGTCAGACCACCACTGAAAACCCATCAGACCTACCACTTGCAGCACCATCAACCTGTACCCGAGACCCATCGTGGACCATCACAGCCCGTTTCGAACCACAACCAAACAGCACCCGACCCTTACACCCATCGAATCTGTAGCACGACAACCTCCACTTGCCAACAAGTTCATAACCTGGCCTCGTTTGCTCCGATTCAACGCTGGTACTGATCGTTTTTGGACCTGAAAATCCTCACACCACCACCACCAAGCACGGTGGTGGCCGGATACTGCTAGAGAATGGGAGGGGAGGGCTGCGTGTGTAGGGGAGAGCAAAAAGAGAGAGAGAGAGATCGTTGAGAGAGTGTTTTAGAGAGAGAGGTAGGGTTTCACTTGGGGTTAGCGGCTGCTGGAATGGGAAGGAAGAAGAAGAGCTTCCCTTTTATAGTTAGGGTTAGGGTTTAGTAGGTAGATACCGCGTATCGAACCCGTATTAACACCAAATGCCTCGGTTTCTATTCTAGGCCCGATAACTAATTATAAAAAGTAGTCGGTTTTGTTCGAAATACAAAACCGAGCATAAATATAAATATCTTCGATGTCCGACGCGTGTTTTCAGAACACGCGTTTAAATCGCGTTAATTAAATCGGTCGCAGTTTCGATCGTAAACACGGTCAGTAAACTTCCGAAACTTAATAATTAACAATATTTAAAATAAATATTAGATTTTTAATAATAAAAATCACGTCAGTGTAGATCGGAAGTTGCCAGTTGTCACATCATCCCCACGTTAAAAGAATTTTCGTCCCGAAAATTGCACAAGTACCAAAAGGAATAACGAAGGAAATAAACAAAAGATGGAAACCAAGAGAGAGATTTACCCGAGTTGTCACAGTTTTACACGCATCACGATAAAATCCCAAAAGCGAAAACTTTAAGGTGTGACACTAATACAATAGAATATTCTAATGACAGACTGCTTCACCTCTCATGTGTGGATCCACAAAATAACATGACTTAAAATGATTGAAAACTGAAAACATATGCTTTAGCTAGAACCTTCACATTCGTTAACAAACGTCCCACATTGATGTAAATGAGAAATGTGAGCTCTTTGTTATTTTTTTGTTTGTTTGTTTGAACGGCAAAGAACGAAATTATAAGAAGGCTCTTGCAAGGAACTAGTACATAGTTACATTGATAAAACCCAAAAATAGTTAGGGAGATCAGTAGACTTACATCTGCCCCATTAAGGTTACATACTTAGAAAGGTAGTGGTGTGGCCCAAAATTGTACGGCCCACAGTCTGCATGACCCATCCAAAATAGCATTATTTGGTAAAGTTTTGAACCTTGTTTGGGACTTCATCAAGTTCCATTTCCTAAAGTTGGTGATTGCTCGTTATCAAATAGATTAATTGGGTTAGAATTGAAGAACACGAACCCTCTATGGATGATTTGTAAAGATTAAACTAATGGTGAACCATTCGCGAATTGAACGTGTGAGTATTTTATGACGATATTTGAAGCAACTAAAATTGTGCATTTGAATACCAATGAAAAACATTTGATTTTCATGGTGTTGGTTGTTGAAAGTGAAGGGTAAGTTTTCAATTAGTGCTTGAAGATAAGTTTTCGATTTAGCCAACTAAGCTACCAGACTCGAGAGATATAAACCTTGATTTACACCAAGTTACATAAGTCAAATTCGAAGTCCACGAAGGACCATTAGAGTGCTTAAGATTGTTGGAGTAGGTTAAACTTACGACAATGGAAGTATTACAATCGGTGAGAAGATGAGGGGTGGAACGGGTAGGTTTTTAACTATAATAATAAATATCGTAATCATAAGAGTGATGCAAAATGATGGCTATACCCTTTCCTTTAAAATCGAAATGTAACAAGTTATAGTAATAGTAATCGAAATGAAAAGAAATAAAAAGCATGGCAATCATAGGAAAAACATTTACTTTTGACAAACAATAGAGAACTTCTGACAAACAATAGAGACGAAAGCGTTATATAACTATATAAATTTTTATATGTAACTCAATAAAACAATATTATGTGTTTAGTTTTATTTCTAAATTAAATGTAACAATATTTTATTATGTAACTGCTTATGCTATTTAGAAAAATATTTTTATATTTTTCTAAGTATTAGGCATACTCTATGACGTCGGGGTTAAAGATGTTTATTAATGAGCGTCAATGAGCTCGACTATAGATCGTTTATTCTAGTTTTTAACAAGTCAATCTCAACTAGCAAACAAAACAAGCCTCTCTTTTTCGTCTAGAAAGACCATAAGATGTACTCTCTTTTAGGCGTTTAGGTATGCAACTTTGTACAGACATGTTCATCACATTATATATCCTTAGAGATCCTTATATGGTTTTGGCGTAGATGCTAACCTTATAAAATACTTATTTGATCACTCTAGTACTCTACTATAAATATTTTATACCTTAATACTTTGTGGAATTTTCGAATCAAAAAAGGCTCAAGCAAGTAGTCCAGTCCAAGTGTTTAGCCCACTAAATGATCTCACTCGGGCCTATTAGCTGATTCTTTTTTTCGTAAAGATAGCCATGTTAAAATTTATGTTACATGCTAGTATATATAGCATGATAACAATTTATCTATATCTATACTACTATATAATAGGTGCTAGATTGGTAAAATTGTCAATTGATATTTATTTAAGTGGGCAACATTTTAATTTCATTTAGTTAACTATACAAATTTAATACTAACAATAATGAATCATTAAAGTAACCTTGAATACTAACAATAATTTTTTTTGAACGGAAAAAAACACTTTATTTCATAAAAATAAAGAGTCAGCAAGCGGCTGGGGGACAAAAACAGAAAAAACGGAAAGAACGACAAACAAAACAACCCAAACAAAAAACAAGACAAAAACAACCGGCCCAGGACTAAAGGCCCTTACAAGCTTGCTGTAACATCAAATGATAACCAGTTCCCCCATAATTAATCCTCAAACTAACCTTGAGAAGCAACATAAATGCCAAAGTGAAAAGGGAATGTAATCAATTTCTAACATCAATTCACAATCACGACAATCTTTAATTTATAACTATTATCAATCCAAGCCACCATCATTTTCTAATTATCATCACCCAACCTCACAAATAATTTACTACACACTATATCGCTTATTTCTCTCTGGTTACAAATCCTTCAACGTTGCTTGTTGAACCAGAGACGAGGTCGCAACCATCATCGTCACCATTACGTCTCTGCTCTCCAGTGTCATCTACAATCGCCGCCCATAGCGTGTTCTTTTTCTCGCCTCTTTGTGACCAGGTAAAAATCTTCAACATTCCATAGTAATGGGCATCTTGTTCCCTTGCAAGGTAAATCACAACTATAACTATTCATACCCACAAAATTGTGCAACCACTACAAAAGAAGATAAATTATAAAACAAACTAGATTAAAAATTTTAAACAAACCTTGTAATCTTGCACTTTTGCATTTCGTCATGTTGGAGCCTAGGGGTGAGCAAATTAACCGCCATAACTGAAAACCGAACCATAACCAATATAACCGAACCAATTTTAACCGATAACTAAAATAACCAATAGTTATGGCTACGAAATTTCTTTAACCGACCCATTGGTTATGGTTATGGTTATGAAGTTTTGGTTAACCGATATAACCAAACCGAAATGAACTTGTAATGTTAAGTTTATGTAATAGATTTATGTTTTACATTAACCATGTAGAGGTTTTTTTTTTTTTTTTACTATAATACAAGTATGTTATTAACAAAATGATCTTGATGTGGTGCTCTTTTTTATGATGAATTAAACTTGTAATCAAAGGCATAAGTATGTTTCTTTTTATAATATCTTATTAAATGGGATCCCACATTGGTAATACTAGTGGGAATGCCCGCACGTTGTTGCGGGTATGTCTGTGCATGTCGTAGTTGTAGTTAGGTTTGTGGTGTGTGTATTGTGTTGGTAGGTTACGGTGACGTAGAATAGGAAGCAACAAGTAGGGTGCAACTCATAATTACATGTTATAATTTGAAACTCATAAATACAGGTGATTAAAATCATAAACGGGTACGCGGAAATTATTGTAAAGCATGCAAAAGTAGTTTAGTAACCATAAATTAAAGATCTAGCTGACGTTGTTTCACGTGCTCTGAAGATCATGTTTTGTCATAGGTCTTGCACATGTCGATTATCTCATCCATATGCTTTGCCCACCATTACTCGTCCCAAAAGGGGTTGCTAGGTTGCTACATGTTTTTTTCTGGTTACTGGGCGATGTGAACAAATAGAGAACGAATAAACTCATTATCTGTGTTGTGGGCACTTTGGAATAAAACTTCAAATACATAACATCATATTAAACTAAGAGGGTGTTTCGGGATTGCGTTTTGAATCTGATTTTTAGATTATTCCGTTTTGAAAACGCAGATAATCAGTTTTTAGTGTTTGGATTGCGTTTTGAAAACGCAGATAATCAGTTTTTTAGGCTACCAAAACGCAATAATCTATAAGCAGCTTCACCCTTGCTTTTCCAAAACGCATAATCTGTTTTGAATAATCAATCCCAAACACCCCCTAAGAAAATGATCGAGCAAACACTTTAGATAGTAATCACAAACACTGGAACAACTTAATGTTGTAAATTGTAATGCGACACAATAAGCAGGAAAATAAGTTTTGATAGTCAACCATTTACACGTCCCAATTGTTTGAGCTGCTTATTAGATCTTACATATATGCATTTTTATTAGAAATACAAGGTGATTTTATATTATTTTAGAATGCTCATAGTTTACCTCATTACTTGTGAATAAAATAAGCAGTATGAAGTTTTTGTTTACGTTAAGATGTGTTAGTACAACAGGTTATCCCAAGCTCTTTGGCTGATAGTTCCATCAAATGAATTGTTGAAAGTAACTGATCTGCATAAAGTTTGTCCGTAGAGGTCATAAATATGAGCTTGAAAATGTAAGTACCGTGGCAAGTAGTAGTGGTGATATGACTTGGGTCAACGTCTACAAATGGCAAATTGTAATGCGTAGACATTTTGTTTTCTCCGTCTAAACAATGATGGGATCTATGGATCGCACATGTGAACAGCTCCCCGGAAGCTCTTTGATTTTTAAATTGCATCGCCATCGTTTCGTCATCTGGGTATAGCTTATTTGACAGGCAATTGGGATGATAGTAGTAACCACAAATTGCAGAGTAACAGTGGAAAACCTAAAAGGTTCGTTAAATAAAAGACTGTGTCAACCAAAAGGGGGTTTTATACAATTCAGATTGTACGGATATAACTATATATATATATATATATAAACATGAAATATTATATTCGATTGTTGGTGTTGAAAATAATGTAACCTCTGCAGGATTAGATTCATCAGAGGACCCCAAGCATTCCACAAATAAAGCGCTAGTGTTTTTTATGGTGGCAGTTATTACAAACAAACCTTTCAATGGACTGCGAACATACATATAGCATTATACATAGACGGGTGATGATGATAAGTATGTAGAGATCGAGATATATATGTATACAAAAAATGGGATGTCATGTCACCTTAAATTCTGTAGCATTTTTAAAACCAAGTGCTTGACAGCGGGTGCTGATCGGACTCCGGTTGGATGGAAACATCGCATACATGGGCCTGACATCTGCAGATGGTGAACAACCATTGTTAGTTAGATAAAAAAAAATACATAATAATTAATATATAAGAAGTATATACTAAGGAAAAATTGGCAAGTTTAAGATTTTGATATGACTATTATATATATATATAAATAAGGGGGTAAAATCATTGGAATACGGATACGAGGTTGTATTCCTAGTGTTAGTTAGGTGGTCCTACAAATGAAGTAGAGACATACACGAGAACATCACCGCCATCATCGCACAATGCATAACAAGAGTCATGTAGTCCCTCGGCCTCATCGTCAAATTCATCGGTTTCGTTGTCGACATTAAGTTGCAAACACTTCTGCCATCTGTATGAAGTGTTGGAAAGTTTAAAAGGTGAATGGAGTTTTAAGTTAATGAAATTATAATTTAGTGAAATTATAATTATTGAGGAAAAACTCTTTAATAGAGTTAATTTATTTGTGACACTTTATTATAGTTTTAAAACTAAAATTAAGTGTATAACTCTTCATGTGGTGAATTGAAGAAAAACTTATGATACTTGATTATAGTTTTAAGACTAACATTAAGTGTCTAATTATGTTAGACTCTTCATTCCCCATTGCCTCTTATATATATTAGAGACTTTTGTGTCATATATGAGATGGGAAAATGCACATAAGAATATACATGAGAAATATTCACTAATAAACTCTTGCAACACTCATGATTCTTGAGTAGCAACCAAGTATCGATTATTTTTCAGGCAAGTGGGATAGTCCGGCAGTGCACCATCGTCACTGTTTCGAACCGGTGTACCCTGGGAACAGACGACGAATCTGTTTAAGGGAATTGTGTCAAACACAAGCCCGGTTCCTTTTTCTTTGATTTCGTTTTCTGTTACAATTCATTGCAGAAAGTACAAGGACTTGGAAACATGTGAGGTTCATGTATGAAAGGCATTGTGACGATTATTATGTAAGTTTTCCAACAAACTTAAACAGATTAGTAAAACAGACTTTCGTATAGATTGGGAACCAATTTTTAAACCTTCTTCTTAAGGATTTTTGGTTCGCGAAAGTTTGTAAATATTTTTCTTTGAAATATGTTGTGGTACATCGAATCGGATTTAAATTTGTGATTGGAGTGAAATCTTTAATCCGAATGTTCATGGTCTTTCGGGTTCATGGGTTTTGGGTTGTGTTTAGATAAACCCGATTATTAACATATATTTAGACGTTTTTGAAATACTAAAATTCTAATGAGAGTATTAGAAAAGTCATAATATTTGTAAACCCATGAAAAACATTTGATAATGTTTTCTTTCTAAGCATAATAGAAAGATAATTTCAATGTATTTGAAATGTTTACATTTTCTAATAAGAGTATTGGAAAATTAAAAGGTTTTGAAATAGAAGGTTTTGAAACATGTATTTCTAACAAGCGTGTTAGAATCGACGATGTTGAAAGAATAACGTGTCATGAAAAATTTCTAATAAGCGTATTAGAAATAATTACCCTGCTTTCTGCAAAAATTAGATACCACATTTGCCCTGCTTTGGCCAAATTTGATATCTTTATTTATTACATGCTAAAACAAAGGACAATTCTAAACATAAAGGCAGGTGTTTTAACACTAAGTTGAAGCTTAGAAACACCTTTGAACATCCAAGAAATCAATCAAAATACCACAAATATCAATAATCAATAATTAAAGTTGACCTCAGACGTTAGTAGAATATCTAACAATGCAACAACTGACGATCAAAAACATGGAATTTACTCGTAATATACCAGAAATATGTTCTGAAAGTGTTGAGTTTAGAGATGAATGGGTGACGCAGGAGAAATCACGCACTGGCGCAAAAAAATGAGGCCCACCGTTAGCATCATCGAATGTCGCCTTGCACCGGTTTACCTCTAGGTGGTTCTGGTTCGCAGAGATTACAAAAAATCATTAGTGCCTGTTATGATGACAGTGACAATGGTGGGACTATTGAAATCCTAATACACCTTTATTTTTATTTTCAGACATTTCAATATAAAAAAACATTTGACCAAGCTTTGGGAGTGGAAGTGTATAAACTAACATTTGGCAAGTTGTGTAAATATGTATAACTTTCATCAACTTAACCTGTATTGTTCCAACAGGACCATAACTAAGTGCTAATTTAGATTCACAACAAAGCAGCCCAAGCTGACTATATCATTAACTCAGACAATATGTGCACAACTTTATCCAGTTCTCTCCACTCTAATAATTACTTTGGAATAAACAACATAATATACTTTTGAGATGCAACAATTATTGCCTGAAAAAGGCTTCAATTGTGAAAAAAAAAAAAAAAAACACAGGCCATGATTTAACATAGATGTACTAAAGTCAAAATTGCATAGAACCCTCTCTTATTTAACATTGATAAAGATGAAACATACTCTAAAATACCCGGCGTGTAGAGAGAAAATGATGATTAGACACGCAAAGTCAAAACCAAGAACCAACAACATGGAAACAAATATAATACAGATAAAGGCATACCTTGTGTGTCTTCTAAAATTCCAGAAAGGCCTGTGCAATCTGCAGAAGGTAATTAGATTTGAGGTTCAACAATCAGATTTATGGGTATAATTGGTAACCGAAGCAATGAAAGAATGTAATGAAATAATTGAATGGGGGTAACGGTTCTGTGCTGTAAGGTTGGTTTATGGCTGATGTCGATTAGCTTCATTTCTTTCATAAGGTTGGTTTATGGCTTCAATGGGGGTAACGGTTGTGAGGAGATTCAAGAATTGAATGGGGGGTAACGGTTGTGAGCTGAAAGAATTGATTCAAGAATTGATGTCGATTAGGTTCAATTGTTTCATCACCAAGAATTTATTACCAGGAAGGTGAAGCTGAGTATTATTAATACTAGTGGGAATGCCCGCGCGTTGTGACGGGTGTCCCAGTTGACATCAGATTAAAATTATGATGCTTATTAGGAACCATAACACATTATGGGTTTTTAACATTCTGCTCCATTCAGCGGAAAATCGTCTAAGTAGCATCATTATACAATTATTCTAGAATAAATGTAACTACTATGCCATCGTCCTTTTGGAGCGTTTTCTATTTTGTGAGACGATTTAATTACATATATGCCACCACCACTTTATGTTTCCTTCACTTCAGCTCGTCTACAACTCGGACAAAACCACCTAATTAAACAAACTTTGAAGCCGGCTACAACCATAAGTGTAAAATAAATCTTGGGAAACCTAAGACAAAATCCATCCATTTGTAGCAAAATCTTGTACACATATTGCAACAAACTATGGGTGGATGGCAAAATAGAACAAAAAACCAATCAAATGTAGAACCAATCACAATTGAATATTCAACCATGAATGAAACAAATTTATATAAATAATTAGAACCAAAAAGTAAGATCACCACAATTCATATAATAAAAATCTTTTGAAAGGGAAATATAACAAATGAAACAAAAACCACCACACTATGCCCGAAGAAGATCACCCAACTTAAGCTTGGTTCTTCTTGGTTCTAGGAGCCAACTGAGTCTCAGGCTGCAATAACCACCAACGGTTCATAATTAATCAAAAGAACTTTGCAACACGAGTGTACACTATAGTAGCAACATTAAAAGATTAAAAACTAAAAAAAAACTAACCTCCTTTGTAACAGGTTCTTCTTTCTAAGACAAAGTGAGCTTAATGTGACAAGGAGATGACATGTAAACTGCAAAATATATATATATATATATATATATAAATTTTGACCCAAACCCATTGGAATCGATATCCGATCCACTCTACCCGTTTGTTTTACTTACGGTTAATTCTTCCATGAGCACGGTATGTATGACGACTTTGTTTCTGTGCTTGGTTCACCTGGATGTGGGAGTTGTGAAGAGCATCCACAATCAACCCTTTGACCTACATAGCAATTGAACACAAACATAACCTTAATAAGCTAATAAATGGAAAGACAAAAACAATATGTTCAAACTTTACTCTCAGCATTCTTTAGCAGATCAAGGATAAACTTTGCAGACTTCGCAGGCCAATGCCCTTGCCCATTAGAATAATGGTTTTTCGCCTGCGCAGTACGCCTAACTCCACGACAGAAAGGAGTGAATAAAATGGCTTGCTTATGAGCCAAGACATCTTCTAAGTACATCTTAGCCTTAACCAAAGGCAACTTACGGATAGCATGGGCGGTTTCACGAATGTTCTAAAAAGTTACAATAAACATATCTCAGACAAAAAAACCCGGATAAAAACCGATATATAATACTTTAAAAGGGCAACGTAAAACATCAAAGTAAAACATAGTACATGACCGATTACTATATTCATTAAGCAAGAAAACAAGCCCACACATCTGCACATTCGCTAGCAATTGTCCATGAACCTCATGGTCATGTGAGGAGCATGAAATATCTTTGGCTTCGAGCAAGAATTTTTTGCAACTGATAACCTGCTATCATAAACATGAACAATCACAATTCTTGGAGGACCCAAATCCCGGGCAACAGGCATTGTCAATGGCCCAATATGCCTAGCCCCATATCTAATATAGTAAATTAGCTAATAGAAATTGGGTTAAAATTCACCAAAACGTATTCTTAATGCATAGAACCTCTTAAATTATGTTATTCAAGATATAAGATTACTCTTGAAATGATATTTGCCTTTGTATTTAACTATGAACACTAATGATTTGTCAATAACATTGGCAACAAGTGTTCAAGTGAACGTCAGTGACCCATTTTGTTGCACGCATGCTTGGCCATTTTGACCCATTACCCAACCTGTCCTATTGCCCTATTTGCCACCTTTACTAAAAAAAGAATAAAATGAGGTGCCAATTGTTGGTAATTTTCCTGCATCCTTTTAACTTTTTATGTAAATAAGCAAGAGCTTGTCCTTTACCAGCACCTTGAGGTAGTATATACAAATCCATCCCGCCACTGTAATTATTTTGATATCTAGATGCAACAAAAAAAAAGTAATTCTTAAATCAAAATAAGAATTAAAATTAAAGAACCATCTTTTCCAATAATTACAAATGTCACTAACGGCTAAACTTTGCTTGAATTCAGTAGAAGTATAACTTTATTGGCTGGATAACAGTAATTATTTAAAAAAAAGTCAATTCTCACCCTTTGTTTGGTTAGACGGTCATAGAGAGTCTTTGTCACTTCTTGGCCTTGTCTTTCTCAACATAAACGCTAGCTTTGTGTTGTCGTTCCTCAGTCTCAAACTGCATTACCATAAACAAAAATGCAGCAGGTTAATGTGATAATATAAGTATTCAATATATTTTTATTTTTTAGGTTGATAAAGTGTTGTATGAGAAATAAAGCATCTATCAAAACGTGGTTAATAATCAAAACCAAAATCAAATCAAATCAAAACTATGAACGTAACTGTACTTCACCTTACATTCTTGGCGTTTCAAATCTTAAATATCCGTACAAATCTTATTATTGTCATCCAATGTGAACATAGCGTCCAACGGCGTCTGGTTCTCAACCAATGAATGAGTGTACGTAAAGTGAAACCTAAAACCCCCAATTGTGTGTAGTTCCCAATCCCGACTGAAAATTTGCGGTCCCCTCAATTGATCATCTGGTATAATCAAACAAAATCTCATTACTCATATGAAACAAACGGATTGTCAAACAACAATCAGCGAACTGAATCAATTCATACCTAAACAAGAATTAGCGTACTGAATCATCATCGTCGTCGCCAGAACTAACGCCAACATCTGTATGATGCCTACTCGAACCCTTAGACTCTCCCTAACCAGCCGATAACACCACGACCAGCCTATAATCGTAGAAGTAGTGACCACCACGAGAGCCACCACTAATTGGATTCACACAAATTGTTTAATGAGCCTAAACATAATCAAAAATACCAATTTAGCAACCATGGCCAGTACAATCAAACACCATATTGCGATTAAAACTTAGAGACAATAATCCAACATAATAAGTAAGAGCAATACATATTTAACAATTTATTCACAGATTGTAATTTGTACATATAACATTATAAAGTTACCTGGAGGTCATGTATCTACTATCATGATCAGGGACATTGACACACATTACACCCTGCATAGATGTATATAAAAGTATTAACATGAATAGGTCACTACATGGGTCTATTAGTTAATATAATATGACCCAAATATAATATACTATTATGAACCAAGTGTCACTGATGTTTTCATCATACAGTCTTTATTTCTTATCATCACACCCAAACCATTGGAGTGTTTCTACGCTATGGATTGGTTTGGTCTTAACCAGGGGGAGGTTTACACTCAGACAATCGTCTCGCACCTATTTAATTTAGTTCCGAGTTCATGGTTCCAGTGGCGGATCTAGAAACATTTTTCAGTAGTAACGTTTTTTATTTTTTTCATTTTAGTAGTAACGTTTTCCAAATTTCGTAAAAAAAAAACAAATTTTCCACTAATTTTCCACTACGCGCGCGAAGTTGAGTTGCAACGTCCGCACCCCCTGCTAACAAGCTACATCCGCCCCTGATGGTTACCCTACTTTTTTTGGGGACACCACACTTACTACAGATATTAATCATGTTATTATCCATGTAAGATGTTAGTCTACTTTTGATTGTTGTGTTTGATAACTTTTCTTGCCCACTTGTTCTATCGTTATTTAGCTTTCCGTCGTAACGTCTACCATCATTATTTACAATTGTGTTTTTTACAAGCTGTAATCTTAGTATTTTAGATTACTGTACTACCCACCTATGACAAGTTTCCTAGAATCTAAAAAATATGAACACTAAACAAAGGTGATAGAACTAAACAAATACAATAAACACATTAACAAAAAACTGTCGTAGATCTACATGTAAATTACATGTTTACATCTACAATATAAAGAATATATATTGAAGGGATAGGGAGCCTAATCTGAAAGGCGTCCCTATCCCCGAACAACAGCAAACCCGCGCCGGATAATGGCGCGGGAACACATTCGCGCGAAGACAAACAATCAGCATGTCTCGCGCGCCAAAGCATACGATAAACAACATACAACACCTGATACGCGCGTCCTACCACGCGCGGAATCTTCCCTTGACACCTCTCATACGAAGTACAAGGAACGGCAGAAGGAAGATTCATAAAGATCCATGTCAGAGTACATACCAGCTAGAGAAGGACATGTGGCAGATAGTACAAAAGGCGAACGGCTACACTGTACATGCTGTCGTGAATAGTGACCAGCAGGCATTACCTCGCCAACTGTCAGAAGTCACGTCAGCCAGCAGGATAGCCTGGGCACTGTAGCAAGTACGACGTTACTGTGCACCACCAGAAGCCCGCCACGTGTCAGGCTACTACAACGACCACACTATAGCATGACGACATCAACAGTAACAGGTCCTTTCCCGCCATTATCAGAAGAACCATGGGCTTGGGCCTGGGCTGGGCCCAAGCTGGTGGCGTCATCTGTGGGCCGCCCCATGCAGCCCACCGTGATCTCTATAAATAAGATCACATGTAATGCTTGTAGATTCATTCAGAAATAACCATAACGACTACACTCATTGTAATCTTCTTATCATCAATAATATTTCGGTGTACTTACAGTGGACGTAGGTCATTAACGACCGAACCACTTAACTCTCGTGTTCTCGCACACTTCATACACACTCACTCACATTAACTCTAACACGGGTCACCATTACGGTTTGGGTAAAGGATTACTCTGACAGCGACATAGGTATTAACCCCCCGGTGATTAGTCTTAATCTCCGAGATACTTATTGTTTCTTCATATATATACCTAATATATCACCTGAATAAGTTGTACTCTGAAATGAATTGCTGTACTCAACAAACTTAAATTGAATTAACTAAGATTTCTACTGAATACAAGCATTAAAATCCAAAGTGGATTTCTCAAGTGCAGGTTAGAAATCATCAATATAAAATCAACAAATATCAAAAATAAAGAACAAAGACAATAAACAATGGACCTGATTCAAGAAAATTTCTGATTTTTGCAGGGAATTCGGAGATTTCATGGGTATCATCATAAAAAGGGGATTTAATCATATAAGGAGGTAGTAATTTGCATTGAATTCGTAATTCATGCTGATGTTTCATTGCACCTTCAATTATAGTTCAGTTACCGGTATGAGAAGATGAAAGGGAGGAGAGGACAAGATGGGAAAAAAAAATTCATATTGTAAAGGAGAAGGATGGTAAAATCTCTACATTACCCTCCAATGTGTCTTAATTGTCACCAACATCCCTATAATGCCTTTAAATATGTTGCTTAAATATGTTGTACATGTTGCTTCTTAAGTTGTACGGAAATGAAAATTACTATATTAGCCATCACTCCTCTTTAATAAGATAAAATATAGATAGATAAAACATTAAATTGGGGGTTAGGAAGAGAGTGCATTATAGGGGTATTAAGGTAAAGAATTTTATAGTTTTAACTAAAATGTGAATACAAATTTACTAATATACCCTTCTAGGTGTCTTAATATTCCACAAAGTTCCAATTATACCCTCATTATGTAAGCATAAATCACTTGTGCATGTTGCTTATTAAGTTGTACGGAATTGAAAATTACTATCCTACCCGTCACTCCTCCTTAATAAGATAATATAGAAATATAGATAACTAGAAAGTATATTCTTGATAGCCTTATAAAAAATAGCCCAAACTAAGTCTAACATTGTAGGTCCTAGTTTTTTAAGCCAATTGGCTTTTAAGTTAATACTTTAGCCAAAAGTTAGTTTTAATTGATTTTTGGGTTAATAACCGAAATAACCATAACCGAATTTGTAACCGAGTAACCATAACCGAAGTTTGGTTATGGTTATGGTTATGGTTAAGGAAATTCCATAACCGAGCTAGCGGTTATGGTTACGGTTAATGGGAAAAACCAAATCAATCCAACTTCTGCAGTGTTTTCTATACTTGCGCACCTACATAAAATGATATATCTAAATAATAAATTCAAATATTATTTACAAAATAACACAAGCTTGATTATTGTAACCAAATATGGTTTAAGAAACGAAACATTTACAAAAAATATATTATAAAAAGTTCGTTGTACGGAACAAGATGTTGCGAAGGAATTAATTTAGAGAAAATAGAAATGTTAAAAAAATACCTCTTATTTGCACAATATTCAAAATAGAGCTTCTTCCTCCCACCCTTATTGCATATCTTCATCATTTCTACAATCCTCTTTAACAATACAACCACATAATAATCTCCAAAAGATTATCCGTTTCCGTATATGCAAACATAAATTATACTTTTGTTTCAAGATTTTTATAGGTTTAGGGCTTCGTCTTTAAACAAATAAGTTACGTGTTTTTTTTTGTTGTGGATGAAATGGTTCCATTTATAATTTCGGTAAGAAGTATAATGGATGGTAAAAGTCCTCATCGACGGAAAATCTGTAAGTCAACGTATTTGACCAAACACAGTGAAGCCCCGCTGCAAAGCGCGGGATCCTGATGGTCTTACTAATTCAAGAGCCCTCATCTCTTTATTTTCTCTCATTTCTTTTTAACATACATAGCATGGACTATTTCTCCGTAGATTGCCGCAAGGGCCGTGAATGATGTGTTTCACAACAAGCTCATGCAAATGGGGAAACGTTTCTTTGTTTGGGATCTCAGCAGAAACAAACCGATCATACTGGTCGGGGTTACTAATCTTGTGGTGGTGGTGTAAAATCAAGAGGAAATAGGCATGTGGGAGGCCATATTTTTGGAACTCGATGACGTAAAACGTATGCGTTGACCTCTCCTAGGAGGTGTTTCTTGAACAGGTGGTCTTTTAAGTCTTCTAACTTTGCCCTGAAAACTCTAGAGACAAGGTCCGGACGGTCTTGTGCCGTCTGACCCGGTTGTAAGTGTTCACATATCTCAGGCCAGTTTGGGTTACATGTCATTGTCAGAAAGAAATCTGGTTTTCATCATCTTGCACTATTGTCATAGCGTCTAAGAAACGGCGCCGCATGTCGCGAGGCCCACCGATAAAAGATGGTGGGAGGACACTTCGTTTGCCTATTCTATTTAGGTGAACATCCCCGGTATTGACACAGTCCATAATGCCTTGTTACAATTCTACCCTTATATTACGTTGGTTTTGTTGGCAAAACTGTAGTCGAGACGTCTCAAGTTTGATGTACATATAAACCGTAAACTGTTGTAACAATCTGCCACTGAGCAGGAGAATGTTTTGAGTTGGTCGGATTTGGAACATATAGCAGTAGTACTCGCGCATAGCGACTGTTGATCGTCTACTCTTTGTTTGTGCATCTGTAGAGTGGTCTAGTTTAAGAAGTTAGACATGACAAATTTATATATTGTTTTAGTGGACATTTTGGTGTTTCGATGTAAGTTGTATGGGTGAAGTATTAGTACCTTCTGCCTCATCGTCAATAATTTTTGCAATGTTATGACATCTTCTTGCTATGGCTCCTCTGCGAGGAATGTTGTTGTGCCAATCGGACTCGCCATAAAGGAAGAATAGAGGATACAATAGAGGGTCATAGAAACTCCAGTATGGTTGAATCATTTGGGGACGGTTTGATTTTCCATAGACGACAATACTTCTTTGGTATGCGGTGATATTCTCGTTGTGTTCTATCCATATGCCTGCGACCTCTGATATGGCTGGGTGGTTGTATACACGTTGGTCAACTTCCACATATGCATTCAAGGACACCCTATAATTGTCTAGGGGTCCTAGTTCTGCAAGGCTTCGGAAGATGATGGCATATGGGTTGGAGGAAAGAGCACGACTTAGCATTTCAGTAATAGTACGATCAAGATTTCTCCATTGTAGACGATATTCTAGCTCTGTGTGTGGGTCATAAAAGTACAATTGTAGGTATCTAGGTGTGCCATCTTCCGGAACTAACTGGCCAATTATGTGGTATATGCCGCCGTGTGCACGGAATGTGTATACACCATCCCTCATGTTTGCCATGTTCTCATCTAATGAAACACCCATTGATGTGAATGAGAAGTTTGTGTTGTAAGAGCGGATGTTTTCCCTAAAAACCCGCCCAATTTCATCTTGTGGTGTGTATAACTCCATAAATTCCGGTGGGATTGGGGTGTTTGCGAGGACGGTTTTCCCGCTCATGCAACAGAACGTGGGAAATTCATGGGGGAAGCGTGTAGCTTCGCAATGGGTACATGGACTTCGTTGTTGTAAGAGAAGATGTGTCGTGGGTACACCAGCGTATACATAGTTATACGGGTCTTTGTTGGCCTGTTCTTGTAGAGTTGATGCTTCACGTCGAATACCTGGGAAGTGGTTCGACAATGTATGCCCCTCGGCTCGAGTACCTAAGTCATGAGACAGGGTGAGTGTGGACATTAAATAATTAAAATTTAGTGAACGCGTGGGTGTTATGTGCAGGTGAACCTTGGGGAATTTCAGGAATCGTGTTGTTAGATTCTCTTTGTTCTTCTAGAGTCGAGGATTTGTCAAGGCCTCGGAAGTGAATTGACAATGTATGTAGCTCGGTTTGATTACCTAAGTGATGACATGGAGTGAATGTTGGCAAAAAATCAATAAAATTTAGTAAATGTGTAGGTGTTATATAGATATGAACCTTGTGAGTTTTCTGAAATCGTGTTGTCATTTCCGTGAGTGTGGAGAAGGGGTAGAGTTGTCAATGGCGAGACAGTTGTTGGTGTAGATGCTAGTTGAGCTACTGGGGGGCTTGTGTCGGTTGCGGTGACCAAGGATTGCCTAACGGCTTTGTGTGCCTCATAGTATCTCTTATTGCGTGCCCTGCGTAACGCATGTTGGGTTTCCGGATCGGTACATGGTCTTTTATGGCCGGCATGATCATTCCTTTTGCTACTTTGGGTTGAACTGTTTTGTCTGACGGTGGTTGGTTTCCTTGTGGTCATCTGTGCTTCGTAGTATCTTCTATTACGTTCCTTTCGCAGGGAGCTTGAGTTTGGATTAGAATGGCCATCGTTAGGTACGCCATCCATTTGGTAGATAGGTGGCGGGTAGCTGGCGAGAAAAAGAAGTTAATAAACAAATGTAGTTTTGTAATAATAGATAAAAGTAGTTGTCGTTGTTGGCTAATTCAAACATAATATACATTATTATCTTTTCTTTTAACAAGATACAGTGTATCTATTATTAATGGTCAGATATTTGATATTTTTTATAAAAGAATTGTTTAGGTTTAAAAAAGATTGAACTAAAAGAAGAAAATATGTGTGTTCCGACTTTTTGTCTATAATACGAATTATGTTGGGTAAATGAAAGTGAGATAAACGCTTACATGTGAATTCTGAATACACACAAATGTAAATTTCTGGAAAAGTGAAGAAGCAAATGAGTACGATAGGCTAGGAGGAATAAAACTCATAATGAAGATCAATAATTAAAACATACAGCGTTCGAACCCATTCTAAGACTTTTTTTTTCCTTGAATGCCAAGCAAAAATTTTCAAACAATGTATTAATAAGTGCATGCTAAAAACTTATACATGACAGTTGACATTCATATTCCTTTCTCATGTCTCTTATCTCTTATCTCTCATCTCTAAACTCACGTAACTTGGTTATTCTTGCCGTATCACCCTTAAACCCATTAGGAACAGCCTAAATATTAGTTGGCATGCTCTTATAAAGTCTGTTCTTCTATTGTGTGATCTTTTTTATTTATAAGCAAAAGCTCTCTGTATAAGGTACTAGTAGGAATGCCCGCGCGTTGCGGCGGGTGCATTTGTTTTGCCCTTCGTGCATTGTGTTTGTTGGTTATTCGTTATGATGAAGTAGAAAATAACGATGTATAAAATATATATTATTAAAAACTGAAACTCATAAGTATATCTTCTGAATATTTTAAATAGGTACATCACAATAGGCCATACTATTCCTTGCAACACCCTTATATTGGCCCATGTCCTTTGGCGGGACCCTTTTTATGTATCTCAAAGGCAGATAAGTATGCCATCGTAGAGCGGTACTTAGCGTAGTGAAGTGGCGTTGTATCTCTTAATGACCATAAGATTGTAGTGGAAGTGATGTAATTACTAAAAGGCAGTTTGTAGTGTGCAACATATTTCTATTATTTTAGGGCACCCGCGAGATACAGCGGAGTCAATGTTTTTCATAGATACTCTCGTTTTATGTTAGTTTGACAAACGTCGTAACAAATATATTAGACCAAACAAATTAGTAATCAATATACTTAAAACTACCAAATCAACTGATAAGAACTTGTCTTCATTTGGATATGTAAGCAATTGGTGACTTCGTGAGATTAGAAACTTAAATTATATTCCTAGAAGCTTATAGTAGCAGAGAAAACAAAAAAAACCATCGAGGAAGATGATGACATTGCTCATGAAGTATCTCTACCATATTTGCTTGTATAAACGTCAAGCCTACATATATCGCTCACTTTAATGGGTTGAAACGTGTCTTGGGTTGGGTGTGTTGGCAAACTTCAAGCCTACATATTCATTTGTGTGCAAAAGTGTCACATCATACCATCCTGCAACCATATAAATTTAAAAAGAATATATAAATACATAATATATGATGTAATTTATTTACTATAAACATTGAAAGATATGTAAGTTATGTATGTGAAGAGTCATCACATTATTTACATACCAAATACATGACCACTATTTATAGGACTATAACATTGATACAAACATAATAAAGACATGGAGGTTATGAATGTAAAGAGTCACCACATTATTGTTAATTTCCTCATCAATTTTATAATTATGTTTAAATTAATTTCTTCAACAATTTAATATTTAGGTAGAAAGACAATTTTACCCCTTAAATGACTTCAATAAGCAGTGTACTATAAGTAATAAAGGTTGTATTTACTTAAATTTTGCGGGTATCCTTTACTGATGCTTTATAATATAGTATAGATATAGATATAGATATAGAAGATAAAGATTCGGGTTGATTCAAACATAATACCAAATACGTGACCATTATTTATAGGACTATAACATTGATACAAACATAATAAAGACATGGAGGTTATGAATGTAAAGAGTCACCACATTATTGTTAATTTCATCATCAATTTTATAATTATGTTTAAATTAATTTCTACAACAATGTAATATTTAAGTAGAAAGACAATTTTACCCCATAAATGACTTCAATAAGCACTGTACTATAAGCAATAAAGGTTGTATTTACTTAAATTTTGCGGGTATCCTTCACTGATGCTTTATAATATAATATAGAAGATAAAGATTCGGGTTGATTCAAATATAATACCAAATACATGACCACTATTTATAGGACTATAACATTGATACAATTCATGCAATTCAGTAGCGTTGAGGTCAATAGGTCATAGAACATGCTAGCTTCTGAAAGCTTCATGGAGAAAAACTAAAAATGCACAAAGAAGAGAAAAAATTGTACTAATTAATTTTGAAAAATATTTTCTCATCAATAATTATGAATATTGTTTGTTTATCGTTTTAATTCTTAGTTGCACAATTAAATTACCTCAATTTGATTCTGCAACGATCCAACATAGTTGATTATTACATCCAATGTCAGTGGCATTCCCATTGTCTATAGCAAATAACTACATTTAAATGGAACAAAACAATGATATATTATGAAGAAAGATTTTTGTAATTGTCAAAGAACATATGAACAAGTAGAAAAAATGTATATATGTATATAAAGATTAACTCATATCTTTATACCTTTTAGCATCCGAGAACCATATCTTGCAAGCGTCTTAACTTCTCATTGATTTTTTTCTCTTCTCATCTAATGAAGACATATTTTTTTTTTAGACAAAACAGTGTTTCAAAGCATAAAATTAGCTCTAAGATTTTGTTTGGGTTATGAAAAGACTATTAGCATTCAAGAAATTGATTATAATGAAGTATATATAATAATATGGATGAGGGGTTGAAAGGTCTCACATTTAAGATGCATCATAGGTTAGGTTGTATTTTGTGTTTTAAAAGTTGGACATAAGGGCATAATTGGGATAAGATATTAGGATGTGAGGTATTGAATTATGTTAAATTTACTAATCTACCCTCCTAAGTGTCTTAATTGTCACAACTATGCCAATAATACCCTTAATTTTTTTGCTTAAATATGTTGTACATGTTGCTTGTTAAGTTGTATAGAAATGCAAATTACCATGTTGTACATCACTCCTCCTTAATAAGATAATATAGATAATTACAATTATTACTGGTAGAAATTGTCAGATCACTCTAAACATAATCTTAGGTTGCTATGAAAGGGTTTACGGATTCCATCCGGTTCCCGCGCATTAGGGAGGTACTGTCTCACAGCGGTCTAGGAGTCGACCTTTGACATAGCCTTGAAAGGGTGGGTTTACAAGTGAGATTATTTACTGTTAAAAAAAAGTAAAAAGTTATTGAAAAATAAAATATTTTGAGGAAATTTTGAGTGGTATATATATATTTAACCCAAATCACTCGTATTTCATTGTTACCTAGTTCACTAAAATGGTAATTCCCTACTTTCTAACCTAATCTGGCCGCTGCAGCTGCAAAGGCCGCACAATCACTGTTTGCCGACCTCCGTTTGACCGACTGCTCCCCACTCTTGCGCAGGAGGTTTGTGGAGTTTTTTTTAACAAAATAGTGGTACAATACCATATTTTTGTGCAACAAGTGTGTGTCAGATGCAAAATTACTTTTTTGGTGAACCCGCAAGTTGAACTTGCTGGTTATGCTTACATGGACAAACAAGGCATATAAACCGCAAGTTAAACTTGCGGTTTTAAGTTTTTTTTTGTGCAACAAGTACAGGGAAGATGAAGCCAGAAGAAGAAGAAGAACAGTCACCGGAATCTCGCCGGAGAAGATGACCGGAAACTGTAACACCCCAACCGATGGCGGAAACATCGAGGTGTCACGTAGTGACGATTGTTCAATAGCACATGGACTAAATTGTAAATATTAATAGCAAATAACTTCCATCATTCAAACGAAATACAAAGAGTCTTAATAGAAATCTCAAACATAAATATTAAATGTTCAACTTTTTTATTTAAGCACTAGGTCCAGCCTAAGCGTGAAAGCATGAAACATCAAATGTCACCTGAAACATGTACAAAACAATTTTGTCAACACATATAATGTATTGGTGAGTACATCCGTTTGTTATATATAGTAAGATAAACTTTAGCAACTCGTGTGTTATTTTTGCAAGATGAAATAAGTAGTATCCGGGTCAAATCAACCCTAAGAGAAGAAAGCAGATATATAGTATGCGCTAGTAGTAATGCAATACATAGCAATGACGAGGACTCTCAACAGAGTCACAAGGGTATAAACCATAGTACTATTCATTGAAATGCCAGGCCGCCCAGCGGTTAATGATTTGACAGGTCATAGATACACAAAATAACACAAGCAAACACACATAAGAATTGCTATTTAAGTAAAAGGAAATATAAACTTGATAGTAAGTACATGAGTCACCCCGAAATGTAAAATGGTAAAAAGGGGAAAGATATACTCACAGTTTGCGAAAGCGATCAAAATCCACTTAAGCGGTTGTGAGCTAAGTAGTGAGAATTCCGAGGAATTCAACCTATAACGTATATAAATACTAGTAAGGTAAAGTCTACAAAGTCTAAGGTATCTAGGGTCTAAGGCATTAGGGTTTGCTAAGTCAATTTGGGGAATTAGAGATTTTATGATTAGTCGAATTAACGTAAAAGTTGTATATTAAAAATAATATACCAAAGTTTGTAATATGATTTAGGTACTATTATTATTACCAATTAAATATTTAGATAACAATATGTTTGAATGATTAAGACAAAATAATTTAGTTAGTTACTTTAACTAAATTAAAATAATACGATAATCATAAATATATAAATAATTTTTGTATTACACAACAATTCAACAAAGAAATAATTAAGACATTAAACCATACGAGTATTTCTATTTTATAGGAAAAACATTTATAAAATAGATGTTTAAATTGTATAAATAAATAAATGTTTTATTACGTCTAACTAAACGTAAATAAGGCTAATAATACTATACGTGATCCAAAAATATTTATTTTATAGAAAATGGGTGATTTCTGATGTAAACATATTAGAATAATTTTCCCATAATTTATATAAACTTATTTATATTTAAAACTGATTTAATAAGATTAAATCATGTTTAAATGATTAAAAATGGGGAAATTAATAAAAATAAATGTTTTCTTGACCAATAATTTTTATTTCAGTTGAGAATGGTTAGAAATAATTACTCAAAAAGTTTGAGATTAAAATCATTAAAAATGATTTTTTTATCAATTATTTATGATTAAAACAATTTAAATCAATAAAAATATAAAAATAAAACATTTTTCAGAAAATAAAAATATGGAAATGTTCTTTATGATGTCAAGAAACTACACCTAAATTTTCATAATTTTTGGGCAAAAGATGAATTTATTATGAATATTTAAAGATTTAAACTTATTATATAATTTCTGAAATTATTAAACATAATTAAAGGAAAACAGCAAAAAAAAATGAATGCTTATGGGGGGAATCGAACCCGGGTTGCTGCTTCCCAAGATTCAGACCCAACCACTAGGCTATACAACACATGTTGTTTTAAATCTGAAATTAGTTTTATTTAAATATCATTTCCATGTTCATCATCTTCCCCAATTATCTAGCTAAGAACCCTAACCCTTACCAAATTCAATTACCTCCAATTCAATCATATGAATGATCTGTAATAGGGGGGTTTTAACCTATATAGGCCGAAAATCAACATACCAGTAATTAATTAGACTTACAATCTTGTTTGAAGGTCAAAAAAAAGATTGTATATCCCGAGCTTCAAGTCACGATTCCAGGAGCTTCTTGACTCGATTTCGTTAAATTTTTGGTGGGTTTGAAATGGGTAATGATGCAGCGAATTATTGCCTTCATTTATATACTAAAAAAAACGATTGAAGGGACGTGTTAAAAATCGAGTTTAAGGCTCGACGGTTACCCATTTGAATTGATTAAAACCCACGATTAATACACGTTTAAGACTCTTTAAACCCCGAGTAACCGTTCGAACTTGATGGAGAAACAACAACCTATTATTAACGTTGATTATAAACTCGTTTTTGATAGTATAATCGCCGGAAAATGTCGCCGGCGGCGACTGTTATGGCCGGACGAACAGAAACAGCAGCAGAGATGATGTGTTTTTTTTTTTAACTTTCAGAACTTGTCACTTTTGGCCCCTCTTATTTTCTTTAGTTAGTTTTAAAGTTTTCTAGTTAGTTCTCCTTTTTTTAATCACTAACTAAGTTAATTAACTAACTCAAAACTTGTATAACTTGGAATTTTTATAATATATATATTTTTTTTTTCGAATAACGTTGCAACATACGCGTTAGGTTAAAACTTATACCCGATCCACAATAAATATGTATGATAAATTTTTAGTTCGCTTTAAATTTAAATTTGAAACGACGAAAATTATAAGAACTATAATGAAAATATTCTAAGGACTATTATTGTCAACTTGACGAAAGACGAAGGTGACGGATGTCACAGGCTCCCCTACTTTAGAAAATTTCGTCTCGAAATTTCTTTCTAGTGAAGGTTTCTGGTGTATGTGTGCATGTTATCGATGAAAATCAGTTACGACTTGATCCAGGAAAGGTTTATTAACTCGGTTCGTAGGGTTCCTAAAAGCAGGTATAAGATTAACAGAAAATTTATAATCGTTTAGGTTCAACGTGCAATTACGGACCACAGATTTTGTAAGAATAAGATTTTCACTAGTAACCTCCATAGTAAAAGGATGGGTAAGGTGAGGACAAGTACGAGCAAGTAAAGGTTCAACTTCTAATGAGACAAAACTCCTATCCATACCGAGATCAAAATCGAAGCATATAAGTTAGTAATAAGAAATGTACCATTGACAACGTCGTTGGTAGCTTGATCTTGGTTAGCGTTGATGTTGAAAGCACGACCACGAGCTGGAGCTGCTTGGATTGCTGGAACTGCTGGAGCTGCTGGAAGTGCTGGGGTTTGCTGACGAGACTGAATGAAAGCAGCTAAATGAGGACACCTATCTTGCCTGTGGTTAGGATCACCACAAGCATAGCAAGCTCTGGGTTGACCAGTCCTCTGGTTTTGAGCATTCCCAGGTTCAGTTTCCCGACAGTGAGAAGCAGTGTGGCCTGCTTTGCCGCAAGTGTCACATTTATAGCAGGGTCGTGTAGTTGGATGGTGAAAGTTGCATGAAATGCATTTAGGGTGTGAACCCGAATAGTTTCCCTGAACCTTTTGAGTTTGGGGTGCAGTAGATGTGTTTGCAACAGGAACCTGGTTAAGAGGTGTAACAACAGCATAGTTATGGTTTCCACCTTTTCGTTTCTTATTGGAACTAGAGGTAGAGACAGAGTTCGCTTGAGACGGTTCAGTAGTAGCAGGGGTTTCAGTAGATCTTTTAGTACCCTTACGAGTTAAAGTACCATCTTTGACATGCTTGTCAGTAAGAGATGCTGCGAGACGGATGGCATCCTCTACAGTAGTAGGTTTACTTCCCATAACCGAATCATGGATCTGAGGTGGTAATCCCTCAATATACTTCTCAATAGCCAAGGATACCGGGGTAACCATACGAGGAATCAGTAAGCTTAACTCGTGGTAACGGTTGTTGTAGGGAACATTGTTTCCACTATCCTGCTTGAGGTGATAGAACTCATCCTCCAATTTCTTCATCTCACTACGAGGACAGAACTCAGTAGTCATGGCGATTTTGAAATCATCCCAAGACATAGCTAAAGCAGCTTCCATCCCTCGAGCATGTTTTTCACCATTCCACCAAGTAAGCGCTCTCTTTTGAAGAACACCCGTGGCATGACGAACACGTAGGTTATCTGGACAGTCGCTATTAATGAACGTATTCTCCATACTTTCGAACCATTCAAGTAACCCAGTGGCTCCCTCAGTGCCATTAAACTTGTTGGGATGACATGAGTTGAAGTGCTTGAAAGTGCACTTATTCTCACTAGCCCCACCATTTCCATTTGTATTCCCGTTAGAGTTCCCATTCGAGCTACCGTTCAGGTTAAGGTTTGGAATAATAGCATTAATGATGTTAGGAACAAGTGTTTCCAACTTGTCATTGAGCATGGTCGCGATACGCTGATCAGATTTCAGTTTAGCCTGACGCTTCGAGGCTCTCTTACGAGATTCACGATCAGACATCTACAAAAGTGCACAATAATTATGAGATTTGATTCCAAAAATCTTGGAAATGCCATAGTTTATATCAATACAAGTAACACATAACATGAGGTATAGTAATTATAATTTGATTTAAGAAAAATTATGAACATCATAAAGAAAATCATGATAAAACTTCAAATGAAAAACAATACCAAGTATAAAACGAGATATAAGAGTGTTTCCAAAGAAACTGTTGACTGACTAAAGTAATTGAAATATTATTAGTGACTTGTGGGGGCGTACTTTAGCCTATAAGTGAATGCTCATCCCGAGAATTCCCAGGTAGGTAAACGGGTCCCTCGTCTGATTGGGATTTATGCGAATTACCAACCTAGACAGAAAACTCAGAATACAGGCGCTCACCCTTCCAGATTGCACGTGCCCCGTCACAAATAAATTGCAAAACTCTAGCGGAACTTGAGATATGGAAATATATATATCCTTGAGATGTGGATTTCACTCCTAACTCAAAGATATACTACCAAATAGTAAAAAAATATGATGGAGTGAAACTGGTCACTAAGATAAGGATGTCACTCCTAGCTTAGTGAGTAAGTTTCTTTTGGAGGGATAGATTCCTTGAGATTTGGACGTCTCCTATCTCGAAAGGAAAATATTCCAAGATAAATAAAATAAATAAATAAAACATATAAAGAGTGAAACTATTCACCAAGGTATGGATATCACTCCTAACTTGGTGTTTTCGTTCCATTTGTAGAATAAAAATCTTCTCCGAGTATAATGAAAAGTAAAAGGAGAAAATATATCTAAAGAAATATGAGGATAAAAGAAAGCATATAATGGGTAGCTTAGTTATAGTCTAGGTCAAAAGCACTTACTAATAACCTAATTCCCTATAACCATGGCTCTGATACCAATCTGTAACACCCCAACCGATGGCGGAAACATCGAGGTGTCACGTAGTGACGATTGTTCAATAGCACATGGACTAAATTGTAAATATTAATAGCAAATAACTTCCATCATTCAAACGAAATACAAAGAGTCTTAATAGAAATCTCAAACATAAATATTAAATGTTCAACTTTTTTATTTAAGCACTAGGTCCAGCCTAAGCGTGAAAGCATGAAACATCAAATGTCACCTGAAACATGTACAAAACAATTTTGTCAACACATATAATGTATTGGTGAGTACATCCGTTTGTTATATATAGTAAGATAAACTTTAGCAACTCGTGTGTTATTTTTGCAAGATGAAATAAGTAGTATCCGGGTCAAATCAACCCTAAGAGAAGAAAGCAGATATATATAGTATGCGCTAGTAGTAATGCAATACATAGCAATGACGAGGACTCTCAACAGAGTCACAAGGGTATAAACCATAGTACTATTCATTGAAATGCCAGGCCGCCCAGCGGTTAATGATTTGACAGGTCATAGATACACAAAATAACACAAGCAAACACACATAAGAATTGCTATTTAAGTAAAAGGAAATATAAACTTGATAGTAAGTACATGAGTCACCCCGAAATGTAAAATGGTAAAAAGGGGAAAGATATACTCACAGTTTGCGAAAGCGATCAAAATCCACTTAAGCGGTTGTGAGCTAAGTAGTGAGAATTCCGAGGAATTCAACCTATAACGTATATAAATACTAGTAAGGTAAAGTCTACAAAGTCTAAGGTATCTAGGGTCTAAGGCATTAGGGTTTGCTAAGTCAATTTGGGGAATTAGAGATTTTATGATTAGTCGAATTAACGTAAAAGTTGTATATTAAAAATAATATACCAAAGTTTGTAATATGATTTAGGTACTATTATTATTACCAATTAAATATTTAGATAACAATATGTTTGAATGATTAAGACAAAATAATTTAGTTAGTTACTTTAACTAAATTAAAATAATACGATAATCATAAATATATAAATAATTTTTGTATTACACAACAATTCAACAAAGAAATAATTAAGACATTAAACCATACGAGTATTTCTATTTTATAGGAAAAACATTTATAAAATAGATGTTTAAATTGTATAAATAAATAAATGTTTTATTACGTCTAACTAAACGTAAATAAGGCTAATAATACTATACGTGATCCAAAAATATTTATTTTATAGAAAATGGGTGATTTCTGATGTAAACATATTAGAATAATTTTCCCATAATTTATATAAACTTATTTATATTTAAAACTGATTTAATAAGATTAAATCATGTTTAAATGATTAAAAATGGGGAAATTAATAAAAATAAATGTTTTCTTGACCAATAATTTTTATTTCAGTTGAGAATGGTTAGAAATAATTACTCAAAAAGTTTGAGATTAAAATCATTAAAAATGATTTTTTTATCAATTATTTATGATTAAAACAATTTAAATCAATAAAAATATAAAAATAAAACATTTTTCAGAAAATAAAAATATGGAAATGTTCTTTATGATGTCAAGAAACTACACCTAAATTTTCATAATTTTTGGGCAAAAGATGAATTTATTATGAATATTTAAAGATTTAAACTTATTATATAATTTCTGAAATTATTAAACATAATTAAAGGAAAACAGCAAAAAAAAATGAATGCTTATGGGGGGAATCGAACCCGGGTTGCTGCTTCCCAAGATTCAGACCCAACCACTAGGCTATACAACACATGTTGTTTTAAATCTGAAATTAGTTTTATTTAAATATCATCTCCATGTTCATCATCTTCCCCAATTATCTAGCTAAGAACCCTAACCCTTACCAAATTCAATTACCTCCAATTCAATCATATGAATGATCTGTAATAGGGGGGTTTTAACCTATATAGGCCGAAAATCAACATACCAGTAATTAATTAGACTTACAATCTTGTTTGAAGGTCAAAAAAAAGATTGTATATCCCGAGCTTCAAGTCACGATTCCAGGAGCTTCTTGACTCGATTTCGTTAAATTTTTGGTGGGTTTGAAATGGGTAATGATGCAGCGAATTATTGCCTTCATTTATATACTAAAAAAAACGATTGAAGGGACGTGTTAAAAATCGAGTTTAAGGCTCGACGGTTACCCATTTGAATTGATTAAAACCCACGATTAATACACGTTTAAGACTCTTTAAACCCCGAGTAACCGTTCGAACTTGATGGAGAAACAACAACCTATTATTAACGTTGATTATAAACTCGTTTTTGATAGTATAATCGCCGGAAAATGTCGCCGGCGGCGACTGTTATGGCCGGACGAACAGAAACAGCAGCAGAGATGATGTGTTTTTTTTTTAACTTTCAGAACTTGTCACTTTTGGCCCCTCTTATTTTCTTTAGTTAGTTTTAAAGTTTTCTAGTTAGTTCTCCTTTTTTTAATCACTAACTAAGTTAATTAACTAACTCAAAACTTGTATAACTTGGAATTTTTATAATATATATATTTTTTTTTTCGAATAACGTTGCAACATACGCGTTAGGTTAAAACTTATACCCGATCCACAATAAATATGTATGATAAATTTTTAGTTCGCTTTAAATTTAAATTTGAAACGACGAAAATTATAAGAACTATAATGAAAATATTCTAAGGACTATTATTGTCAACTTGACGAAAGACGAAGGTGACGGATGTCACAGAAACTGAATGGTTAACGGAATCTTACGTTGATCAATATTTTCTTCTAAAAATCCTTGTCTGATCTTCTATTCTTGTTTGCTAATCAATTCTTGAAAGTTAGTTACAATTCCGGCGATCAGTTAAAATTCCGGTCGTCTTCTCCGGTGAGATTTCGGTAACTGATAAAAAAATCATATCATTCCTCCTATCTTTTCCTTCTTCTGTTCTTGATCCTCTGTTTCTCTTCTATAAAATAAATAAATAAAAAATCCGGTGACCGTTTAGTTTCCGGTCATCTTCTCCGGCGAGATTCCGGTCATTCTTGTACTTCTTCTCCTTCTGTCTTCATCTTCCCTGTACTTTGTCAGAAAAAAACTTAAAACCGCAAGTTGAGTTCAACTTGCAGTTTATATGCCTTGTTTGTCCATGTAAGCATAACCCGCAAGTTCAACTTGCGGGTTCACCAAAAATGTAAGTTTGCATCTGACACACACTTGTTGCACAAAAGTATGGTACTGTAACAGTATTTTGTTAAAAAAAATCAAGGTTTGTATTCTTTTATTTCATTTTTTACTTTTCCACTTTAAAACCCTTTCTCCACACATAATTCAACTCAACAGTCAACACACATACATGCATACACATGCACCACACATAATTTATATCAAATGTCAAAATTTTCTTATCAAAAATTTCAATAACAACACAACACCACCTTTCATTTGTATCTCTCACTCGTCACTCTTTCTTTTCAATTTGGTAGAAGGAACCATACTACAATCAAGAAAATGGTGTGGAGTTTTAACCGCATGTTGTTCATGTTACGCACACATTCACATTCATACACACACTTATTCACACATAAGCATTGAAACACACAATGACGTTACGGAAAGCCACTACTCAACTACCGGACTTCCACTAACGTAACTCGGAAAATCGTGTAGAGGAGTATGTTTGTTACCTTGAATGGGGAACAATACAAGGCTCGGTGTAGCAAACGACGAACTTGATTCTAGCAAATGCAAAGTGCTGGAGACAGGATCCGAATCGATATCCATAATGAAGCAGACAGGAGCGGTGGTGGTGCGGCCGGAAGACAGTAGGTGAGTAAAGCAATGATTGTAGTCGAATTGAATTTATGATTCCTGGACGGTTATATAGCACAACAACATTTAACCAGCAATTGAAATCCTTCAAATAAAAAACTCATACATGAATGCTAATTTTTAATGTAATAAAAGAGAAATATGAAAGGCCATTAAGTGGAGAATCGGTTTGTAACGTTTGGATTCACTGATCCCGTAAATGAAATTAAAGACACCATCATTTATCTCCCATGAATGAAATTAATGCGCAATCATGAAGGACTACAAATAGACATCGGCATCTTAACGTATTCTGACTAAACATCGATCCCGGCGTCTTAATTCCAACGGATGTATATAGCGTCTTAATTTTTGTGGTGAAATTCCATTTCTACCCTAATGACATCCTTTTTAATATAGTAAGTATAGATATAAATATATACACACACAAATCACAACAATATTTATAGCATTATACATAACAGTTGACTCAGTATATGCAAATAAAATATAACTTCCCCGCTTAATCCAATATAAATGTAAGGGTCTGTTTGGTATGAGGTAATGGAATGGATGGGGGAATTGAATGGACGAGGTAATAGAATAGACAAGGTAATGGAATGAATCATTACCATTCAATGTCTTGTTTGGTTACCATATGGGAATGAAAGAAAACATTACTATGTGTTGTTGGCTAGGCGGGAAAAGACGAAGGAATAAAATTGGTGGTGAGTGGCTATGGTGGGTGGGGGTTAGTGGCGGTGATGGTTGGTGGTGATATGTGGCAGTAGCAGCGGCAATGGGTGGTCGTGGCGACAGTGGGAGGAGGAGGTGGAGGTGGATGGTCGTGATGGTGGGTTGGCGACGATGGTGAGTAGTGGTGGGTGGTGGTAGGTGGTGGTGGTGTGTGGTGGTGAGTGGTGGGTGGTGGCGGTAGTGGTGGGTAAAGGAAATTGTGGTGAGTGACGGTGGCGATGGGTAGAGGTGGATGGTGATGATGGTGGGCGGGTGACGATGGTGAGTAGTGGCGGTGGTGGGTGGTGGCGGTAGTGGTGGGTAAAGGAAATTGTGGTGAGTGACGGTGGCAGGTGGTGGATGGCGGTGGTGGGTGGGTGATGGTATTGGGTGGCGGCGACGACGGTGGTGGGTGGCGGCGGTAGCGGTGGTGGACAACGGTGATGGGTGGTGGGTTATAGTGTTGTTAAGAAAGGGTGAATGAGGGATGAAATGAAAAAAAAACATGGGGTGGATGGAATAATTTTGAGGGAATGTAATGCCTTATGGAATGGGTGATTCCATCCTTTAACCAACCAAACACACTATTTTTAATTACTTCGTAATGGTCAATTCCATCCCCCCTTCCATTTTATCATACCAAACGCTACCTTACATTAAGATTAATAATAAAACCCTAAGTTGTGAAGTGACAATCTTGACTTCTTTATGTTATTAGTCATCTGCCGTTAATCGTCGCTTGGTATCACCCTACGCCACAATGCGATGATTGTTCTCTACATTATGCTCATCGCCTCACTAGCCTCAACCTAAGCCTCATCCTCGGACCTCAATATTAGTGTCATCATCTGACAGTTCGACCTTCGTTGTCACCCGACAAAGAAAACATTGAAGGAAACATCCCAACTTAATGGTTGTCCAAATTACTCTCCGCTCTTTGCTCACTCGGCGCTCCCTTAGAAAATTCGCACTTGAAAAATGCTCGCTCGGTTGTAAATGAGCCACTCAGCTCGGTTCGGTTTGTAAATGAGCTAAGCACAAGCAAAGATCCGCTCGGTTTGGTTCGCCTCGTGAACAGCCCTAACCACACGGAGGAAAACGGTTATTTTCAAATTGGTGCAAAATGGTTAAAATGGCCAAACAATAGGGAGCAAAAACGAAGTTAACTCTAGCCAAACACTTTGGTGTTTGTTTTTTCAGAGGTAAAAGGTCCGCAGTCTGCGGACCACATCTGCAGAAGAAGAGGTGGACTAAAGATCTGTAGTCTGCAAGAAGAAAACAACTTGTTTTTGAACTTCTGCAAACTGCTGAAATAAACTGAAATTTAAATAAATTGATTTTTTAAAGCAATCAATATTTTTTCAACGTTGAAATTTAAATAATAGTTATACAACATTGAAATAATAATCATAAAACCACAAATAACAATTTTTCAAATAATTTATTTCATACTTTGCATTAACTACTCAGCAATTTCATCTCGTATACTCACAAACAAACATACAATCTTAGTTAAAGCCGTCGTCTAACAATTATACAGTCAACAAGGATACTAACAAAAAAAAATATACAAGTAACCTAACAAACAAAAAAAAAATCATACAGTAACTAGTATACAATAAAAAACATACAAGTTTACCAAACTACAAATTTGTAACAAGTAAACCATAATACAAGTCAACTAAAATACAATGTAACCAAAATAAAGTCAACAAGTAATATATAAAACAAACAAACCTGCAGAAGAAGGATAAGGTGGGGGTAGCGGCGGGCTGGGAGGAGGAGGAGGGAGAGCGGCGCCGGGCTGGGGGTGGAGGAGGGAGCGGCGGTGGGTTGTGGCAGGAGGAGAGAGGGCGGTGCATTTGCAAGGAATTGAACCCACAACCTCATATTTGTAAGGGGGGCACCATACCACAACAAACACCAACTGGGCGGGGTAGTCCGTGCGATTTGATTATAACCTGCTTGTTTTGTCACCTGCAGGCTGCAGCTCTATTGATATTGTTGGCCCATGGACTAGCTAACTAAGGATTTGATTGGTCCTGCAAAAACACAAACCATTCCGAGCCCAAGAGCGACATAGTCCTCACTCCTCATACACATACATTTTACTATTCATGGTTTTATAGGGCAAAAGAAAAGTAATTATCCCATTAATGTAGATGTGAAATACTTCAATAATTTATTACTTTTAGCATATTTTTTTATATAAAATATAATAATGTCTAATATTTTACTCAAAATATAATTGAATGTTATAAACTGCTTTGACACATTTGGCTTATTGTTGTCGGAAGCTGTCCGTTTCTTGCAAAAATCTAACGGGTCGTCCACAATAATATGTCGACTTCAAAAGGGAAGAGTTTTGTTTTATGTATATGATGATATGATTTTTTTTATTTAATAAAAAATTACAATTAATTCATACGATCCGGTCCGGTTTTTTACCGTTGGTCTTTGGTAAAAACCGTAAGCTAGACCGTTCGCTATAGTTTGAAAATATTAAAACCGACCGACTAAAAGTTAAGTAAAAAAACCAACCATGAAATCAAACCGATAACCGATTTAGACGGTTTCACGGTTTAAAACCCAAACAATTGATAAGTTGATAACCGAAATTGATCAATTAAAAAATCTAAAATCCGAAAACTAGTTTTTATTTCAACTTTAACCCCTAACGAAACCGAATCATACATACATGGGTATTTCTAGTTCCTAGTAAAAAAAAGGTAACAATCAATGTAACTTTCTAAGTCAAAGTTGACTTCAACCATATAACTTCAAATATAAATATTATTATGGTACTTGAAATATAAATATATTCCACAATTCTTTGACCTAGCTTTTGACACCCTATCACTATCTATGATTTCTTTGATAACTCCTTCCTAGCCCTTGCCATCTTTAAAGGAAGAAGGGACAAATATGACCATGAATACATTGAACATGTAAAGGCAAAGTTCAATGATCTTTCACCTACACTATTTTGCCACATGCAGTTTGCTCCTTTGGTATATGTGGGGTCATGATGTTTGGTTATGGTAACTCCATGTGGAACTTTTATAATGCTTCAATGTAAAGGGTATACAAATTTGCCAATATTATCCTTTGATATATCATATGTTATAAACTTATAACTGTATGGTTTGTCTTTTTAACATGTATAATCGCAAGCGCTTAATGGTAATCAATAATCACCCTACTTTCAAACAAGTTATAGAGTTTACACATTGGATAACCTAAGTCATCTGTTAATTAGAAGCCACATATAAAATATTAATAATCATTTTCCAATATAGAAGTGCAAAAGTTGTCTTACCTCGCTTTAACATCGATCACTATTTTTTTTTTCTTTCTATTTGAACAGCAAGTTTGCAGTGTTAACAATAAATGTAAATTATAAAACATGATACGTATGAAGCAGATGCTTAAGTTAGTTTTGTTATTCCTAACGTGACATGATTATATATATATATTAACTAGCTGATTACCCCGAGAGTGTCCCGGGGTTGAAAAATCTAATATTACTTAATAAAAAAGGATAAAATACGTAAATAGTCTCAACCTCTTTTAATGTTAAAGAAAGTTGTTCTAATGTTTATACTATCAAAAGAGGTTCTCATGCTGCGTTCCCAGCAGATTAAAAAATCTCAACCTCTTTTAATGCTAAGCATATCGTTATAGCACATGAACATGGGCAATTCATATATGTAATAGTAGGTTCAAAAACATATATACTATCATAACATGATTAGTGGTTTGCCTATATATGATTAAGAAATTACCTAAATACATTGTGTTTTTTTTTGCATGAACAAAAACTCACTAAAAAACATTTTTTTTCGTTTTTGTGTAGCACTATATATGGTGTTCGTTGGAAACATAATAAAGCGATCGTTAATTTGATGTAATTTTTTTTTTCAAAAAAATGTCATACATAAAAGTTACTAACGTTTAAAAATTGTGAGCGGAAAATAAGAAAAAAGTAAAGATAAAAATATTAATTAACAAATTTGAAATTTTAAAGAGTAAAATAAGAAAAAGATATTAATTAACATATTTGAAATTTTAAGATAATATAGATATAGATTTTATTTAAAAATACAAAATAAATAAATTTAAAAGAAAGCTTCACATGATGCTAAATGGCAAATTCATTAAATGTCACCTCATACAAACTCAATTCTTTTATTATAAGTTATAGATATTACTAATGAAATTATTAGATAGTTATACAACTTAGAAAATTTTAAGTCTTATCATATCATATTATACGTTATCTATATCTATATCTATACATCTAATAAACTAAAGTCCATGAGGACACTTGGCACTCCCACATTCATCCTCAATTGTGTAGCCAATCATATTGTGCCAAGTGTCTCATTGTGGGAATTTATAAACTTTTTCATTTAAAAAAAAAAACAGAAAATATAAATACTAACCTAAAAAACACGCGGACAATGTTATCTCATTCTACTCGCCTCCATCCATTCAAACCTGCAAACCCTAATCAGAGGATTCTAGGCGATTCAACCATTCATTCATCTCCAATCTAAGGTAATCTCTATTTCATTCTAATTTCATTCAATCCATCTTTATCCGTCATTTTCACGGTGTTTTTTTTCGTTTTTTTGTAATGTCTTTGTCGATTGAATGTTTCTTTTTCCCTGTTTTCATTCTATTTGATTATTTATGTTTCGATTTGTGTGTTTATGTTACGACAAAGAAAACCTTGGTTTGCCCTTAATTAGGGTTCTTGATTGTTTGATTAGGTTTCTTGATTGTTTGATTAGGGTTCTTGAATGGATTTTGATGGACTCAGACAGTGTTTTGTTTTTGATTTGTCATTGATATTGTTAGGTCAAACTTAGGTTTTCAGAAGATTATATTGATGTTGTTTTGATGCAAGTTTGTATGAACATTGCGAATATGACTCGATTATATAAAGATTTCAATTTGGGATTTTCATACAAAGTTTTTCAGTAAATATACTTTGAGTGACATTAATCTGTTTTAAAAAATTAATAGGTTTTAAGATTTTCCAGATTTGTCATTTATGTATTCATGTAATGATGCAATTTTAGTTATATGATATCATGTTTTAATTTGTTTTTACTGATAATACAGGTGTTTTAAAGGTCGTCTCAGAATGGTTTCTGGATTTTGGGTTAAATCAGAGGGCAGAGAACGTGTATGTATGGTAAGCGACCTTTCTTATGCGTTAAAAATCCGTTGGTTGTTACTATATGTTCATTGATCACTGCACAGTATTCGGATGGATAATCTTTATTAACTGAAAATCCAATAGATTAATTTATAATCAACTGTTTTTGGTATTGATTTGTAGGCCTTGCCCGGAGATTATAAGGAATGGATTACTAAGTATGGATTCCCTACTGGCATGACCAGAATTCATACTTTGGATGAGAGATCATTCGAAGTTAAAGTGATGAATATCGCTGGGAAATGGTTTTTTTACAACGGGTGGAAGCACATGATTACCACGCTAAACTACCAAAGTGGTTGTCACTTTGTTTTTGAGTTCGAAGAAATGCTCAACTGTTTTAATATGTATACTTTTCATCAGGATGCCATAGCTGCACCGAGCAAGTATTTCTACTGCAAACTTGATGACCCACTCAGTGATCTGAATCGCCTGGTATGTTTTTAAATGATGTGTACAACCATGACATAACGCCTTAAATACATTAATATGTAGTAATGTTTCAACATTGTTTTTCAACTTTCCATCATATAAGTGCCTTCGTTCATCATGGTTTGTACAATCGAAACCCTCCTATGGAACCGATTATGGTTAGCTCATTTCCAGGTAATCTCATGTATATAATTATTTGTTAGATAATAAGACTTTTTTAAATCTTGATGTTCATAATGATAACAGTGGTTAGATATTCATCTTCTTTGCAGGGCATGTTTTCCAGATCCAACTTGAATACGATGGTGATGAGATTTTCATTACCCAGGGATGGCCGTACATGAAACAAAGGTTTAAGATAACAGCAGATCATCTGATGGTGTTTGAAATTTACAACGAGGTTTGTTTGTCGATTCGAAATTTCAATAAATATCATTAATTTTGTTTGAGATTTAGATCATTAATTTGTACACTTTTCATGTGTTTCATTGTAAAATTAACAGAAAACATTGGAGTTGTCCATCTTTGAGAAAAACAAGCTGACCCTGCCTCCGGAGTTGTGGGAGGACGTTGAACAGCCCGAGGATGATCACCATAATCAGGAGGAAATAGTTGTGGTTTCTGATGATGATGGAGAAGAGTATTCAGATGAAGATGATATGGAAACTGATGATGATGAATCTGGATCGGATGAAGATGTATCCGATATAGAAGATTGGGCCGTTCCAGTTGTGTTTGTTGTTGACAGGCATTTTGTAAGTATTATATGTTAAAGCAATATGTTATAATCATTTTCATGCTAAATAAACCTTTTTATAACAAATTTCATGTATGGTTATTTGTTTTAGCGGATGAAGACACAATGGGCGAAGGCCAATGGCTTGAACAGGCCGCGCTCATTGACAATTAAGGATGCTGAGCAAAATAGCTGGGGTGTTTCTGTAGGTATTGAAGACAGGGGATCGAGTAAGCGTTTTTACATCAAAGGTATGTCTGTGTTTGTTGCTGACAATGATTTGCAGGCTGGTGATCAGGTGCATTTCCGTTGGTTTGAAAAACGAGGTCTGTTCAAGCTCTCTAAAGTAGTTAGGGTTGATGGTAATTAGGACGGGAGGCAGTGGGTAGTTTTTTGGATATAAATCACATACTTTTGGTCCTAAGTCGTGGTGGTTTTTGGTTCAATACAGTGGTTGTGGGTAACTCTTAACACGATGGTTATGGTCGTTTTTTGGGATGATGATTAATGTTAGTGGTCACATACATTGATTTGTTTTTTGTGTTGATATGTGTTTTGAAAAATATATTTGTGTTATGGTTTGTATTTACGACATATGATCTTCTATGTTTTAATAGTTGTTAGCAATAATTTGGGAAATATGTTTTTTTTAGAAATAGGTAAATATGCTTAATATGATTTGTTTGCTAATTGACTTTGTTAATATTGATGATTAAAACTTAAATTTGGTAAATTACATTACATTAACATTAAACGTTCTCATTATTAACATACTTAAATTTCGTAACTTTGACTTTTTATTTGAAAAATTCCCAAGTTTTAATATCTTCCATTTTTAAAGAAATATACATGTTTTTTAATATTTTAAAGTCAAAAGTAATTAATAATTTTCAAATTCAAACCGTTTTATGTTGAGAAACAAGATTTTTGGAAAGACAATCAATTAACGATGTGTAATTGACTACTTTTTATGGTTTCAATCAACGTATAATTTGTCTTTTTGCCATCCTAATTTATGGCGTTGACTTTTTTCTGTTAAAATAGTGTTGCTGTGTAACTGTTACCACCTTGGTATGGTTGTTTTTGGGATTGTGATTAACTGTTATTGGTTACATACATTGGTGTGTTATACCTGTTGATATGTCTTTTTGAGAAATAGATTTATGATATTCTTTTTTTTTAATACATATGAATGCTTATTAACAAAGTCAACCGTTTTATTTGAAAATGTTAAATTTTTCGAATAACATTTTTAAAAAAAATAAAACGTTTTTTAATATTTTAAACTCACAAGTAATTAATAATTTTCAAATTCAAACCGTTTTATGTTGAGAAAAAAGATTTTTTGAAAGACAATCAATTAACAATGTGTAATTGACTACTTTTTATGGTTTCAATCAACCTATAATTTATCTTTTTTTCATCCTAATTTATGCCGTTGACTTTTTCCTGTTAAAATATTGTTGCTGTGTAACTGTTACCACCTTTGGTATGGTTGTTTTTGGGATTGTGATTAACTGTTAGTGGTTACATACATTGGTGTGTTTTACCTGTTGAATGGTTAATATTTTAAGCAAGTCAACCGTTTTATTTGAAAATGTTAAATTTATCCAGTACCATTTTAAAACAAAAGCAAAACGTTTTCTTTTTATTTTAAACTCACAAGTAATTAATAATTTACAAATTAAAAAAGTTTTAATTTGACAAACAAGATTTTTGGAAAGACAAAAAATTAGTCTTTGACTTTTTTACAATTTGCTTTAAGAAACAACATTTATTTTCATAATTTCGGAAAGTTTGACCACTTAATTTATTTTCATTTATTTTAAGAGTGTTTCCAAAGAAACTGTTGACTGACTAAAGTAATTGAAATATTATTAGTGACTTGTGGGGGCGTACTTTAGCCTATAAGTGAATGCTCATCCCGAGAATTCCCAGGTAGGTAAACGGGTCCCTCGTCTGATTGGGATTTATGCGAATTACCAACCTAGACAGAAAACTCAGAATACAGGCGCTCACCCTTCCAGATTGCACGTGCCCCGTCACAAATAAATTGCAAAACTCTAGCGGAACTTGAGATATGGAAATATATATATCCTTGAGATGTGGATTTCACTCCTAACTCAAAGATATACTACCAAATAGTAAAAAAATATGATGGAGTGAAACTGGTCACTAAGATAAGGATGTCACTCCTAGCTTAGTGAGTAAGTTTCTTTTGGAGGGATAGATTCCTTGAGATTTGGACGTCTCCTATCTCGAAAGGAAAATATTCCAAGATAAATAAAATAAATAAATAAAACATATAAAGAGTGAAACTATTCACCAAGGTATGGATATCACTCCTAACTTGGTGTTTTCGTTCCATTTGTAGAATAAAAATCTTCTCCGAGTATAATGAAAAGTAAAAGGAGAAAATATATCTAAAGAAATATGAGGATAAAAGAAAGCATATAATGGGTAGCTTAGTTATAGTCTAGGTCAAAAGCACTTACTAATAACCTAATTCCCTATAACCATGGCTCTGATACCAATCTGTAACACCCCAACCGATGGCGGAAACATCGAGGTGTCACGTAGTGACGATTGTTCAATAGCACATGGACTAAATTGTAAATATTAATAGCAAATAACTTCCATCATTCAAACGAAATACAAAGAGTCTTAATAGAAATCTCAAACATAAATATTAAATGTTCAACTTTTTTATTTAAGCACTAGGTCCAGCCTAAGCGTGAAAGCATGAAACATCAAATGTCACCTGAAACATGTACAAAACAATTTTGTCAACACATATAATGTATTGGTGAGTACATCCGTTTGTTATATATAGTAAGATAAACTTTAGCAACTCGTGTGTTATTTTTGCAAGATGAAATAAGTAGTATCCGGGTCAAATCAACCCTAAGAGAAGAAAGCAGATATATATAGTATGCGCTAGTAGTAATGCAATACATAGCAATGACGAGGACTCTCAACAGAGTCACAAGGGTATAAACCATAGTACTATTCATTGAAATGCCAGGCCGCCCAGCGGTTAATGATTTGACAGGTCATAGATACACAAAATAACACAAGCAAACACACATAAGAATTGCTATTTAAGTAAAAGGAAATATAAACTTGATAGTAAGTACATGAGTCACCCCGAAATGTAAAATGGTAAAAAGGGGAAAGATATACTCACAGTTTGCGAAAGCGATCAAAATCCACTTAAGCGGTTGTGAGCTAAGTAGTGAGAATTCCGAGGAATTCAACCTATAACGTATATAAATACTAGTAAGGTAAAGTCTACAAAGTCTAAGGTATCTAGGGTCTAAGGCATTAGGGTTTGCTAAGTCAATTTGGGGAATTAGAGATTTTATGATTAGTCGAATTAACGTAAAAGTTGTATATTAAAAATAATATACCAAAGTTTGTAATATGATTTAGGTACTATTATTATTACCAATTAAATATTTAGATAACAATATGTTTGAATGATTAAGACAAAATAATTTAGTTAGTTACTTTAACTAAATTAAAATAATACGATAATCATAAATATATAAATAATTTTTGTATTACACAACAATTCAACAAAGAAATAATTAAGACATTAAACCATACGAGTATTTCTATTTTATAGGAAAAACATTTATAAAATAGATGTTTAAATTGTATAAATAAATAAATGTTTTATTACGTCTAACTAAACGTAAATAAGGCTAATAATACTATACGTGATCCAAAAATATTTATTTTATAGAAAATGGGTGATTTCTGATGTAAACATATTAGAATAATTTTCCCATAATTTATATAAACTTATTTATATTTAAAACTGATTTAATAAGATTAAATCATGTTTAAATGATTAAAAATGGGGAAATTAATAAAAATAAATGTTTTCTTGACCAATAATTTTTATTTCAGTTGAGAATGGTTAGAAATAATTACTCAAAAAGTTTGAGATTAAAATCATTAAAAATGATTTTTTTATCAATTATTTATGATTAAAACAATTTAAATCAATAAAAATATAAAAATAAAACATTTTTCAGAAAATAAAAATATGGAAATGTTCTTTATGATGTCAAGAAACTACACCTAAATTTTCATAATTTTTGGGCAAAAGATGAATTTATTATGAATATTTAAAGATTTAAACTTATTATATAATTTCTGAAATTATTAAACATAATTAAAGGAAAACAGCAAAAAAAAATGAATGCTTATGGGGGGAATCGAACCCGGGTTGCTGCTTCCCAAGATTCAGACCCAACCACTAGGCTATACAACACATGTTGTTTTAAATCTGAAATTAGTTTTATTTAAATATCATCTCCATGTTCATCATCTTCCCCAATTATCTAGCTAAGAACCCTAACCCTTACCAAATTCAATTACCTCCAATTCAATCATATGAATGATCTGTAATAGGGGGGTTTTAACCTATATAGGCCGAAAATCAACATACCAGTAATTAATTAGACTTACAATCTTGTTTGAAGGTCAAAAAAAAGATTGTATATCCCGAGCTTCAAGTCACGATTCCAGGAGCTTCTTGACTCGATTTCGTTAAATTTTTGGTGGGTTTGAAATGGGTAATGATGCAGCGAATTATTGCCTTCATTTATATACTAAAAAAAACGATTGAAGGGACGTGTTAAAAATCGAGTTTAAGGCTCGACGGTTACCCATTTGAATTGATTAAAACCCACGATTAATACACGTTTAAGACTCTTTAAACCCCGAGTAACCGTTCGAACTTGATGGAGAAACAACAACCTATTATTAACGTTGATTATAAACTCGTTTTTGATAGTATAATCGCCGGAAAATGTCGCCGGCGGCGACTGTTATGGCCGGACGAACAGAAACAGCAGCAGAGATGATGTGTTTTTTTTTTTAACTTTCAGAACTTGTCACTTTTGGCCCCTCTTATTTTCTTTAGTTAGTTTTAAAGTTTTCTAGTTAGTTCTCCTTTTTTTAATCACTAACTAAGTTAATTAACTAACTCAAAACTTGTATAACTTGGAATTTTTATAATATATATATTTTTTTTTTCGAATAACGTTGCAACATACGCGTTAGGTTAAAACTTATACCCGATCCACAATAAATATGTATGATAAATTTTTAGTTCGCTTTAAATTTAAATTTGAAACGACGAAAATTATAAGAACTATAATGAAAATATTCTAAGGACTATTATTGTCAACTTGACGAAAGACGAAGGTGACGGATGTCACAGAAACTGAATGGTTAACGGAATCTTACGTTGATCAATATTTTCTTCTAAAAATCCTTGTCTGATCTTCTATTCTTGTTTGCTAATCAATTCTTGAAAGTTAGTTACAATTCCGGCGATCAGTTAAAATTCCGGTCGTCTTCTCCGGTGAGATTTCGGTAACTGATAAAAAAATCATATCATTCCTCCTATCTTTTCCTTCTTCTGTTCTTGATCCTCTGTTTCTCTTCTATAAAATAAATAAATAAAAAATCCGGTGACCGTTTAGTTTCCGGTCATCTTCTCCGGCGAGATTCCGGTCATTCTTGTACTTCTTCTCCTTCTGTCTTCATCTTCCCTGTACTTTGTCAGAAAAAAACTTAAAACCGCAAGTTGAGTTCAACTTGCAGTTTATATGCCTTGTTTGTCCATGTAAGCATAACCCGCAAGTTCAACTTGCGGGTTCACCAAAAATGTAAGTTTGCATCTGACACACACTTGTTGCACAAAAGTATGGTACTGTAACAGTATTTTGTTAAAAAAAATCAAGGTTTGTATTCTTTTATTTCATTTTTTTACTTTTCCACTTTAAAACCCTTTCTCCACACATAATTCAACTCAACAGTCAACACACATACATGCATACACATGCACCACACATAATTTATATCAAATGTCAAAATTTTCTTATCAAAAATTTCAATAACAACACAACACCACCTTTCATTTGTATCTCTCACTCGTCACTCTTTCTTTTCAATTTGGTAGAAGGAACCATACTACAATCAAGAAAATGGTGTGGAGTTTTAACCGCATGTTGTTCATGTTACGCACACATTCACATTCATACACACACTTATTCACACACATAAGCATTGAAACACACAATGACGTTACGGAAAGCCACTACTCAACTACCGGACTTCCACTAACGTAACTCGGAAAATCGTGTAGAGAGTATGTTTGTTACCTTGAATGGGGAACAATACAAGGCTCGGTGTAGCAAACGACGAACTTGATTCTAGCAAATGCAAAGTGCTGGAGACAGGATCCGAATCGATATCCATAATGAAGCAGACAGGAGCGGTGGTGGTGCGGCCGGAAGACAGTAGGTGAGTAAAGCAATGATTGTAGTCGAATTGAATTTATGATTCCTGGACGGTTATATAGCACAACAACATTTAACCAGCAATTGAAATCCTTCAAATAAAAAACTCATACATGAATGCTAATTTTTAATGTAATAAAAGAGAAATATGAAAGGCCATTAAGTGGAGAATCGGTTTGTAACGTTTGGATTCACTGATCCCGTAAATGAAATTAAAGACACCATCATTTATCTCCCATGAATGAAATTAATGCGCAATCATGAAGGACTACAAATAGACATCGGCATCTTAACGTATTCTGACTAAACATCGATCCCGGCGTCTTAATTCCAACGGATGTATATAGCGTCTTAATTTTTGTGGTGAAATTCCATTTCTACCCTAATGACATCCTTTTTAATATAGTAAGTATAGATATAAATATATACACACACAAATCACAACAATATTTATAGCATTATACATAACAGTTGACTCAGTATATGCAAATAAAATATAACTTCCCCGCTTAATCCAATATAAATGTAAGGGTCTGTTTGGTATGAGGTAATGGAATGGATGGGGGAATTGAATGGACGAGGTAATAGAATAGACAAGGTAATGGAATGAATCATTACCATTCAATGTCTTGTTTGGTTACCATATGGGAATGAAAGAAAACATTACTATGTGTTGTTGGCTAGGCGGGAAAAGACGAAGGAATAAAATTGGTGGTGAGTGGCTATGGTGGGTGGGGGTTAGTGGCGGTGATGGTTGGTGGTGATATGTGGCAGTAGCAGCGGCAATGGGTGGTCGTGGCGACAGTGGGAGGAGGAGGTGGAGGTGGATGGTCGTGATGGTGGGTTGGCGACGATGGTGAGTAGTGGTGGGTGGTGGTAGGTGGTGGTGGTGTGTGGTGGTGAGTGGTGGGTGGTGGCGGTAGTGGTGGGTAAAGGAAATTGTGGTGAGTGACGGTGGCGATGGGTAGAGGTGGATGGTGATGATGGTGGGCGGGTGACGATGGTGAGTAGTGGCGGTGGTGGGTGTGGCGGTAGTGGTGGGTAAAGGAAATTGTGGTGAGTGACGGTGGCAGGTGGTGGATGGCGGTGGTGGGTGGGTGATGGTATTGGGTGGCGGTGACGACGGTGGTGGGTGGCGGCGGTAGCGGTGGTGGACAACGGTGATGGGTGGTGGGTTATAGTGTTGTTAAGAAAGGGTGAATGAGGGATGAAATGAAAAAAAAACATGGGGTGGATGGAATAATTTTGAGGGAATGTAATGCCTTATGGAATGGGTGATTCCATCCTTTAACCAACCAAACACACTATTTTTAATTACTTCGTAATGGTCAATTCCATCCCCCCTTCCATTTTATCATACCAAACGCTACCTTACATTAAGATTAATAATAAAACCCTAAGTTGTGAAGTGACAATCTTGACTTCTTTATGTTATTAGTCATCTGCCGTTAATCGTCGCTTGGTATCACCCTACGCCACAATGCGATGATTGTTCTCTACATTATGCTCATCGCCTCACTAGCCTCAACCTAAGCCTCATCCTCGGACCTCAATATTAGTGTCATCATCTGACAGTTCGACCTTCGTTGTCACCCGACAAAGAAAACATTGAAGGAAACATCCCAACTTAATGGTTGTCCAAATTACTCTCCGCTCTTTGCTCACTCGGCGCTCCCTTAGAAAATTCGCACTTGAAAAATGCTCGCTCGGTTGTAAATGAGCCACTCAGCTCGGTTCGGTTTGTAAATGAGCTAAGCACAAGCAAAGATCCGCTCGGTTTGGTTCGCCTCGTGAACAGCCCTAACCACACGGAGGAAAACGGTTATTTTCAAATTGGTGCAAAATGGTTAAAATGGCCAAACAATAGGGAGCAAAAACGAAGTTAACTCTAGCCAAACACTTTGGTGTTTGTTTTTTCAGAGGTAAAAGGTCCGCAGTCTGCGGACCACATCTGCAGAAGAAGAGGTGGACTAAAGATCTGTAGTCTGCAAGAAGAAAACAACTTGTTTTTGAACTTCTGCAAACTGCTGAAATAAACTGAAATTTAAATAAATTGATTTTTTAAAGCAATCAATATTTTTTCAACGTTGAAATTTAAATAATAGTTATACAACATTGAAATAATAATCATAAAACCACAAATAACAATTTTTCAAATAATTTATTTCATACTTTGCATTAACTACTCAGCAATTTCATCTCGTATACTCACAAACAAACATACAATCTTAGTTAAAGCCGTCGTCTAACAATTATACAGTCAACAAGGATACTAACAAAAAAAAAATATACAAGTAACCTAACAAACAAAAAAAAAATCATACAGTAACTAGTATACAATAAAAAACATACAAGTTTACCAAACTACAAATTTGTAACAAGTAAACCATAATACAAGTCAACTAAAATACAATGTAACCAAAATAAAGTCAACAAGTAATATATAAAACAAACAAACCTGCAGAAGAAGGATAAGGTGGGGGTAGCGGCGGGCTGGGGGAGGAGGAGGAGGGAGAGCGGCGCCGGGCTGGGGGTGGAGGAGGGAGCGGCGGTGGGTTGTGGCAGGAGGAGAGAGGGCGGTGCATTTGCAAGGAATTGAACCCACAACCTCATATTTGTAAGGGGGGCACCATACCACAACAAACACCAACTGGGCGGGGTAGTCCGTGCGATTTGATTATAACCTGCTTGTTTTGTCACCTGCAGGCTGCAGCTCTATTGATATTGTTGGCCCATGGACTAGCTAACTAAGGATTTGATTGGTCCTGCAAAAACACAAACCATTCCGAGCCCAAGAGCGACATAGTCCTCACTCCTCATACACATACATTTTACTATTCATGGTTTTATAGGGCAAAAGAAAAGTAATTATCCCATTAATGTAGATGTGAAATACTTCAATAATTTATTACTTTTAGCATATTTTTTTATATAAAATATAATAATGTCTAATATTTTACTCAAAATATAATTGAATGTTATAAACTGCTTTGACACATTTGGCTTATTGTTGTCGGAAGCTGTCCGTTTCTTGCAAAAATCTAACGGGTCGTCCACAATAATATGTCGACTTCAAAAGGGAAGAGTTTTGTTTTATGTATATGATGATATGATTTTTTTTATTTAATAAAAAATTACAATTAATTCATACGATCCGGTCCGGTTTTTTACCGTTGGTCTTTGGTAAAAACCGTAAGCTAGACCGTTCGCTATAGTTTGAAAATATTAAAACCGACCGACTAAAAGTTAAGTAAAAAAACCAACCATGAAATCAAACCGATAACCGATTTAGACGGTTTCACGGTTTAAAACCCAAACAATTGATAAGTTGATAACCGAAATTGATCAATTAAAAAATCTAAAATCCGAAAACTAGTTTTTATTTCAACTTTAACCCCTAACGAAACCGAATCATACATACATGGGTATTTCTAGTTCCTAGTAAAAAAAAGGTAACAATCAATGTAACTTTCTAAGTCAAAGTTGACTTCAACCATATAACTTCAAATATAAATATTATTATGTTACTTGAAATATAAATATATTCCACAATTCTTTGACCTAGCTTTTGACACCCTATCACTATCTTTGATTTTCTTTGATACCTCCTTCCTAGCCCTTTCCATCTTTAAAGGAAGAAGGGACAAATATTACCATGAATACATTGAACATGTAAAGGCAAAGTTCAATGATCTTTCACCTACACTATTTTGCCACATGCAATTTGCTCCTTTGGTATATGTGGGGTCATGATGTTTGGTTATGGTAACTCCATGTGGAACTTTTATAATGCTTCAATGTAAAGGGTGTACAAATTTGCTAATATTATCCTTTGATATTTCATATATTATCAGTGTATGGTTTGTCTTTTTAACATGTATAATCGCAAGCGCTTAATGGTGATCAATAATCACCCAACTTTCGAATGACCGAAACAAGTTGTTATAGAGTTTACGCATTGAATAACCTAAGTTATCTGTTAAGAAGCCACATATAAAATATTAATAATCATTTTCCAATATATTCAATGACATTATCATATAACCTCTAATATTATTGGTTTACTTTTAACTCATCTTCATATAAATAAATGAGCATTTGCCTTTTACACATTTAGGGGGTGTTTGGGATTGAGTTTGGAAATGCAAAAGTGCTTTTGATCGGAAGTGCTTATTGGCTTATGACTTTTTGAAAATGAGTTTTAAAAAAAGTGTTTGGAATAACTTTTGGGATAAGAAACGTCAAAAAGTCAATAGATTGTCTTTTTTAAGTGTTTCGCTTAATTTATTGTGAATATTGGTTGTATGAGTGGTAGATTTGTAATTTTTTTTCCAAAAGTCAAAAGCTAGGATTTCCAACTTTTCAAAAACAGTTTTTTCACCCTTAAAAGTCAAAAGTCAAAACAGAAATTGATTTTAGGTTACACAAACAACTTATTGACTTATTGACTTCTTGAAAAAACCAATAAATCAATAAGTTGGTTTGAAACTCAATCCCAAACACCCTCTTATTTATTTGTATTTAGTCAGAACTTAAATTTAAGATTTTAAAATGAAACAGTATAGCTGGAGCACCATATTGTGGACCAATCAAGAGTTGCCACATAATAATGGTTAAATGAGTGCATAAAACAAATATATTGATGTCCAATTCACAAGAACATTGTGAAGTTGTCGCTATATTATCTAGAAAAACGATATGTTCCGACGAAAAATCTCTCTCAACTTCTAACAGCCTAAATCTTCTATTTTTTTTTTCAAAATAAAGTTGTATTCATATGTGAGAGGATTAAACTCTTTATTAGCTCTAAAACTATGGTTTTGTAGATTAATATTCAATTTTTAACTGCAATCAATTATAAAACTAGTCGTTTTACTACTTTACTGGTTAGTTCGGTTGAACATCGATTATTAAACTGGTGGTTTTACTACTCTACTCTGATTAGATCAATTGAACGTGTATCAAGAACTGAATGACATAATAAATAATTCAATATTAAATGCTATAGTTTAGTTAGACAATTCGCAAGTCTAGATGCTTTCAACATGGCTTTGTTACAAAAGTGGCACAGGAGGTTAGTGAGCATAAACATGGTCAATGGGTTCAACTTATTAAAGCTATTCATGGCAAAAGTGGGGGTTCCTTTGTAGATCCTCGTACAACTAGAAGTCATGAGGTTTGACACTATACTATTAAGTCCGTCGCTAAACTTAATGATATTGTGGTCATGCCATTTAGTTTGTTGAGATATAGAGAATTGGGTATGGAACAAGATTGTATAGTCTTGAAAACAATATTTATGTTGTGCTACTAATCAACGATAAAATGATATGTGAAAATGGTCTTGGTGTAGTAGGCTATTGGGGGAGGGGTGAGTACAATCAATTCCAATGCTTTCTTATTATGCTTGATGGGTTTACTTTCTCCGGTAAATAAGATAATTAGCTCTGGGATTTAAATGGTAATTTGGATTTTATAATGAATTCAGTTAGGAAATATAGAGAAATTCGATTTTAATAACCTGAATTGATTATTGGCTGCTGATACACTGAACTACAAATTTAGTCATCACCACACTGTACTTTCAATTTCTTGGCCTGTGTCACCCTTGGACTAACCATGGTTAGTTTTTTTTTGCTGACGTGACCATTTTTGCTGATGTGACCATTTTTGCTGATGTGGCATGGTGACGTGACTATTTTTGTTGATGTGGCGTGGTGTCGTGGCCGTTTTTGCTAATGTGGCGTGGTGACGTCACCATGCCACATCAGCAAAAATGGCCACGTCAACAAAAAAACTAACCATGGTTAGTCCGAGGGTGACACACGCCAAGAAGTTGAAAGTATAGTGTGGTAGTGATCAAATTTGTAGTTCAGTGTGTCAGCGGCCAATAATCAATAGTTCATGTTATTAAAATCCAATTTCCCAGAAATATATTGATAGGATTGTGCTTACGGGTAGTGAAGGGGTAGGGACCCAAATTTACTTGCGCCCCTACCCAAAGCCAAAGCCCAAACACGGGAACAGGGCCACAAGGCCCAAGTGATTACAACGTCAACCATGGGCAAGGCAAGCCCATCACCTGCGGGTCCTGCCATACCAACCCGGATGCAGGTTGCAACCACTAAGCGCGGATGTTGGACCAACATCCGCCAGGGTTTGGAGGATAAAGCCAAAGCAGACACGTGGCGATAACCCATATGATCGTACAACATGGTACTAGCCAACCAGAGTCCAACGACGTGTAGCAAGGAGCATGCTGCACGATCGGCTAACAGGGGAATCACACGTGTCCGAGACCAGACCCGCAGGAGACAAACAATACATTTTCCGTACGTATCGACCAATAAGAATGCATGGGACCACCTCAGCAAGGATCTCCACTAACGAAGGCCAGCAGAGGGGACAATAGTACACTCAATGGCCAATCATATTGGCCCAGGCCTGCGACCAATCAAACGACGACACGTCATAAGAAAAGGTACGATCATTCTCTATGATTTCCCACTCGTCGTATAATATCTTTTGTTGGGCCTAATTGTGGGCCGGTGTGGAGGCAAACCCTTAACTGGGCCTCAGCCAATTGGGTAAGTTAAGGGTGAATGTCGAGGCCCGTGTGGAACCTATTTAAGGAGCACTTCGTCTCCTTGAATAGGCCATTCAGAAATCCCTGAAAAACACACTAAGGCTAACCACGTTTTTGTGTCTGCTAAGTAGAATCCTTTGGATTCGAGGCGGTCGCCCCACACCGGATATTGTGTTTCTCAGGTTTCATCGTCAGAGAGCCATCTATCTTAGTGAAGGATCTTCTAGCAGAGACAGATAGTTCGTACCTACCAGAGGTGAGAACTTTTGTTTCTTCATTGGCGCCATCCGTATCGGCTAGAGCTAAACTCTTCACAATCTTTCGACTAAGGAAATGGCAACTGAAGGAACTTCGACAAAAAATCAGGAATCCCCAGTTATCGAGGAAGATGACGAAGGGAAATCGGAGGAAACCCCTCCAGCCACAGTCACAAAGACAGCCCACAGACCAGTAAGGATGCTCGGTGTCGGTCAAGCTATAGCTCAGAATACCGTCGACTTGGACGACAATGAGGCCGAAGAGGAGGAAGACCCAGACGAATGGCTCTTCAAACAGCAGGCAGAGCTCACTGCAGGTTACCAAAAACGGGTAATGCAGCAAGCAGCACAACGGGTCCAAAAGACGCTCAACTTCGACACCATCAACAAGGTACCAGGGGCAATGAACAAAAACAAAACAACAAGCCGTTCTCATAAAGATAATACAATTGGGAGTCGTAGCGGAGGCCGCGAGAAGGGATCCCGCAGCCAGGGCAACGCTCCCACTGAGGAGGAAGACGGCTACGAATCAAGTTCACAGGCTGAGGGGGATGACGACCTAGTCAAACCTTACAGGCCAAAGGACCTGGCAGAAAAGTCAAAATTCTGTGCCCGCGTCGCACTAGCACCGATACCGGAAGAGGCTAAGCTACCAAACAGCATCGGAAAATACAACGGAATACGTGACCCGGACAATCACGTGCACGACTTCCGCACAGCAGCCCACAGTCAGAATTGGCCAATGCAGGTGTGGTGCCACCTCTTCGCCCAAACGCTGATGGGCGCAGCCAGGGTATGGTTTGACAACCTCCCAGCGGGCAGTATCTTAGACTTCGACGACTTGCTATCCAAGTTTTCACTACATTTCTCACATCAGAGGAAACACAAGAAAGACAAGGCCCACATCCTACTCTGCGCAAGAAGAGACAACGAAGCACTCGAAGACTACATCACCCGATATACGCGCGAAGCAATGCAAATAGGGTGCGGGGAAGAACTCACGCGAGCAACCTTCATTCATGGGGTCAACCACGACGACCTCATGAAATACCTCACGGGAAAGGACGGAATTCCAGAATCTTGGGATGAGGTTATAAAAGCGGCCAAAATTTACGCAGGATCCGAGAAATCTTTCCGCCATTCTCGTCATCACCAGTACCCCAATAATCAGGGGGCCGAAGGGATAAAGGGAAACAATCAGTTTGGTCCCGCATCACCGGATCCACAGAAGAAGGCAAGTACTCCGCACAACAAGATGCCCGCCAGATCATCAATAACAAACACACCCGCGACGGGCGGGGAGGATCTAAGAAGAATACAGAGTGGACGCCGCTGACGAAAACACCGTCACAGGTACTCGCCACCGAACAGCATAACTTCAAGGAACCTCGCCCACTGGGCAAGCGGAGGAATGTGGACACTAGCAAACGATGCGACTATCATAACGACTTTGGGCACAACACTGATAACTGTTACAGCTTAAAGATGGAGATTGAATCTGCCTTAAAATCGGGGCAATTGGGACACTTAGTCAAAAACGTACAGCGCAATGGCCGCGGCCGCGAGCATGACGATCACGTAGAAGGACCGAACAAGCGGATACGCAACCTGCAAACGCATCTCATAGAGCGCGCCCCAAGACACAGCTGCAACATGACAGGCAAACGAACAAGTGGACAGAAACGAAACAAGCATCAACTGACAGAAACAAGCGAAGATGCATGGAAGGAACAACCAGTCATTCTGCCTATCCCCAAAGGGGGAGCGTCATCTACATCCCCGCTCATCATCACTGAGGTATTCGGTCATTATCGCACGCCATACATGTTTCTCGACCCGGGAAGCAGTGCGGACATCATGTACGATCAGTGTTTTAACCAGCTCGATGAGACGGACAAGAAACGCTTGGTACCAGTGAGCGAACCAATATCGGGATTCATTCACGAATCAATAATGCCCCGAGGTGTCATCACGTTCCCAGTTACTTGGTCAGATGGTAATTTGTCGCGGACAGAAGAATGCGAGTTCATGGTGCTCCCAGTGAACTTAGCACACGACCTACTGATAGGAAGAGAGGGACTGGCCAAATTCAACAGCAACGCATCCGCTCCGCATCAAATGGTCGGCTTCCCGACCCGAAAGGGGTGGCGTTTATTCGAGGCAATCGCCAATGCCACACAGCCGAGACCCCAAAGCCAGCCAAATCCACCAAAAAACCACACCCGACCGAGCCAGAGAAATGGATACTCAATCCCAGTTTCCCAGAACAAACTGTGACGATTGGACCCGCACTGTCAAATACAGCGCGGACGCACCTAAAGCAACTGCTAATCAAGAACAAAGACGTCTTCGCATGGACCCCTGCGGATATGGTAGGAGTCCCTCGAGAGATAGCAGAACATCGGCTCGCCACATACAAGTCAGCAGAGCCAGTGGTACAAAAGAAGCGAAGCATGGGACCAGAGAAAACCAAAGCGATGCATGAACAGGTCACTGAATTATTAAACGCCGGCATACTCCGTCCAGTGAAATACCAAACATGGGTCGCCAACCCCGTAATGGTCGCCAAAGCTAACGGAGGATGGCGAATGTGCGTGGATTACAAGGATTTAAACAAAGCCTGCCCGAAGGATTGCTATCCACTACCTGAAATAGATCTGAAAGTCGACTCCCTGGCTCCGTTCCGTTTCAAATGCTTTCTCGACGCCTACAAAGGCTACCATCAAATTCAAATGGCGAATGGCGACGAGGATAAAACCGCCTTCAGAACAGACATCGGCACGTTCTGTTATACAAAGATGCCCTTCGGACTCAAAAATGCGGGAGCAACGTATCAACGTCTCATGGACTCGGTCTTCGCCACACAGATTGGAGTGAACTTGGAGGTATATGTAGATGACCTCGTAATCAAAAGTACAGAAGAGGATCGAATGCTAATCGATATACAAAAAACTTTTGACCAATTACGAAAAGTCCGCATGAGGCTGAATCCAAGCAAATGCTCCTTTGGCATGGAAGAAGGCAAATTCTTGGGGGTCGTCATCACAAAGGAGGGTTTTCGAGCAAACCCTAAAAAGGTGCAAGCAATAGAGCGCATGCCATCACCGGCTTCAGTCAAAGAGGTACAGACCTTGATGGGCCGACTCGTAGCCCTGAACCGTTTCCTATCAAACTACGCATCAAGGTCATTCCCATTCGTGAGCACGCTCCGCAATTGCTTGAAGAAAACAAATTTCAGATGGACACCCGAAGCAGAAACCGCATTCCAGGACATGAAACAATGCCTCATGAACCTACCGACGCTAACAGCCCCGCGGCCCAAGGAACCGCTCACCCTATACTTAGCAGTAGCGGATAAGGCGGTTGGCGCGGCCTTACTGGTAGACCGCAAAGGAGTGCAAACGCCCGTCTACTACGTAAGCCGGACACTGTTAAACGCAGAGACACGCTACTCCACCATGGAAAAGCTCGTATTGGCTTTGGTACACGCTTCACGGCGCTTACGGCGATACTTTCAGGGACACCCAATAAACGTACTCACCGACTACCGCATAAGTGATGTCCTGAAAAAGCCAGAACTCTCGGGAAGACTAGCAAAGTGGGCAATCGAGTTGGGAGAACACGAAATCTTCTACAAGCCCCGACCAGCCATCAAAGAGCAAGTTCTGGCGGACTTCACGACAGAAGTCCCCGCCGACAAGGTAGCGGAATGTCTAATAGAGCAAGATCCACCGTCACCGATGACCGAAAACGACAAGTGGTCGCTCTACACCGATGGTGCGAAGAGCGAGGACGGTGCGGGGGCAGGACTACGGCTCATCAGCCCAGACGGCGCCGAATTCACATATGCAATCCGCCTAAACTTTGAAAGTACAAACAATGAAGCGGAATACGAGGCCCTGCCACGTCTCCGAATCGCGGACAAGATGAGCGCCCGCTTCCTCGACGCGCATGTAGACTCGATGCTCGTAGCTGCGCAAGTAAACGGACAATACGAGGCGAGGGATAGCAAGATGGCTCTGTACCTGGAACAGACTAAAAAGCTCATGCAGCGGTTCGCACATTGCAAGGTCCTCCACATCAACAGGAGCGAAAACAAACCCGCTGACGCTCTAAGTAAAATGGCAGCCTCCGTTTTTGAGTACATGGCCAAGGACGTCAGAGTCGAGGTATTAAGCGCACCGTCCGTATCCGCACATCAAGTGAACGTTGTGCAGGAGGGCATGTTGTCATGGATGACCCCGATAATCACCTACCTAACAAGCGGTTCTCTACCAACAGACAAATCCGAGGCACGAAAAATACAGCACAAGGCCATGCATTATCAAGTGATAGACGGTACCTTATATAGGCGGTCGTACTTGGGACCCCTACTGAGATGTGTTGATACAGAGAAAGCTATGTTCTTAATTAAAGAGGTGCACGAAGGGATCTGTGGTCTACACGCTGGACCAAGGATGGTAGTTGCGAAACTGATGAATGCGGGATATTATTGGCCTGGCATGCATGTAGATGCCGTCAAAATACTCCGCAGGTGCTACGCCTGTCAACGTCACGCTCCAAGCACATTGCGTCCCAAGAACGACTTAGTGCCAGTCACATCTGCATGGCCGTTCCAAAAATGGGCAATCGACATAGTGGGACCATTCCCTACAGCCCCGGGAAACGTTAGATACCTCATCGTGGCAATTGATTATTTCACGAAATGGATCGAAGCCAAGCCACTCGTATACATCGATGCCCGTGCAGTAAAGCGCTTCATCTGGGAGTTTATCATCTGTCGCTTCGGCCTGCCAATGAGTATCGTCAGCGACAATGGCCTACAGTTCACGGATTCCGGGCTCCAAGAATGGTTGACAAGCATGGGGGTGGAACAGACCTTCACGTCCGTGGCTCACCCGCAAGCCAACGGACAGGTCGAACGAGCAAACCGCAGCATAGTCAATGGAATCAAAACCCGCTTGAACACCAGGCGGACAGGCTGGGTGGACGAGATTCCAAACGTCTTATGGGCGCACCGCACGCTAACCAAAAGCAGCAATGGGGAGACACCTTTTAGCCTAACATATGGCACTGAGGCCATGATCCCCGTCGAAATCGGGTGCCCATCCGCACGCGTCCTGTTAGCCTCAAAGACTGACAATGACACTGAATTACGCCTCAACCTGGACCTTCTGGAGGAACGAAGAGGGTTGGTGGCACTTAAAGAGGCCAAGTATAAAAGACAGTTGGAGCAATACTACAATGCCAGGGTAAAGAAGACACATTTCCATGTCGGGGATTTTGTGTTCCGTCTCAACGAAGCATCGACGGCTGAAGCACCCAGAAAATTAGCACCGACCTGGGAGGGCCCGTACAAAGTCCAAGAAATACTCGGAAAGGGTGCATATGCGTTGGAACGCTTAGATGGCATCCCAATCCCAAGGTCATGGAACGCGGCCCAGCTGCGTATTTGTTACATGTAATAGTTTTAGTTACAACAATGTCATGTAACACTCCAAACTGGCTTTATGCCCTATCAATGATATAAGTTAGCATTTTAACTTACAATCCACGAAATAACGTTAATGTCAATAATAACACTAAAGAGGCATGTTGACGTTTTCACGCAACGCAGCCACCTTGGTCCGCGAAGTTGCCATAACAAGCAACTCGTCGCGAACTAAGCAGATCAGAGGCATGTTGATGTTTTCACGCAACGTAGCCACCTTGGTCCGCGAAGTTGCCTTAACAAGCAACTCGTCGCGAACTAAGCAGATCAGAGGCATGTTGACGTTTTCACGCAACATAGCCACCTTGGTCCGCGAAGTTGCCCTAACAAGCAACTCGATCAGAGGCACGTTGACGTTTTCACGTAACGTAGCCACCTTGGTCCGCGAAGTTGCCTTCACAAGCAACCCGTCGCGGACTAAGCAGATCAGGGGCACGTTGGCGTTTTCACGCAACGTAGCCACCTTGGTCCGCGAAGTTGCCTTCACAAGCAACCCGTCGCGGACTAAGCAGATCAGAGGCACGTTGGCGTTTTCACGCAACGTAGCCACCTTGGCCCGCGAAGTTTGCCTTCATAGACAACTCATCGCGGACTAAGCAAATCAGAGGCACGTTGGCGTTCTCACGCAACGTAGCCACCTTGGCCCGCGAAGTTTGCCTTCATAGACAACTCATCGCGGACTAAGCAGATCAGAGGCACGTTGGCGTTTTCACGCAACGTAGCCACCTTGGCCCGTGAAGTTTGCCTTCATAGACAACTCATCGTGGACCAAGCGAATCAGAAGCACGTTGGCGTTTTCATGCAACATAGCCACCTTGGCCCGCAAAGTTCACCTTCAAAAAGAAAGGTAGTACAAACTGAGCGGGTCAAAAAGCAAACATGGACATGGGCTATGTAAACAACATACAAGTTAAAAAGCCATAATATTAAGTCCATTCCATATAAGACAAACATCAACAAACATCGGGCATCCGGGTACATTGGCAAAAAACAAGCCCCGCAGGAGCACAACATAGATGCCCGATAATCCTAACTATTACATACATCATCAAAAGCAACAACCAAGTGACGCCAACACCTAATCTAAGACGATAAGATGGGCCCACGAATCGCCGTTGCGACGGAACCGGACCTTAGGGGTAGGTCGGACCACCGCCGGGCAGGCCAGGATGGCCGTTCGCAGATCACTGGAACCCACGGAGGAGGAACGCTCCGCGGCGACAAGCTGCCCGCAAACTTCAGCTAAGGCCTTCATGCGCCGCTCCCCAGCGGCGGAGGTCTCGCCGGTGGCCGGAGGCACAGCTCCGGCAGCTGCTTGCATACAAACGTTGGCCAGGATCTTCATCCTGTTCTCCGGATCGACTGGGCCGGTCATCACTTCCGGTGGGTTACCCGGAGGAACTCCACTCCTGAGAGCTAATAAACACTCAACCACTAGATTTTCTTCAACTGCATCACCGGAAACTCTTCCACACGAACGGAGATTAGCAATTGTGATGAGAAACACCGGAGAAAAGAAAAGGATAAGAGAGAATGGATCAATGAGCAAATCAGCACAAACTGACCCTATTTATACACAATTAAAGGGGATAATCATGAGTCGCCATTAATACAGGAGGTCACTTCAATCGCCAAATAGTGACAAGTGTCACCTGCAGCCGTCTGTCACGCCGTCAGAAGCCATTAATGACTGACGGCTGACGCCTAAGATCCCTAGAGCAATCATGACAAGAAAGTTGAAAAGACATACATAAATGAAAGGGCACAAGGCATACAAAGCGTCATCACAAAACATAAATGTTCAACATGCAAATTCAAACAAATTAAAAGAGTTTAACACTCATTCCTCCCCGAAGTCCACGCGGTCAATAAAATCATCTTCAGGGTCGTCGACAAGCGGCGCGGAAGAAGCACTCGCATCTAGTGTTGCGGTCGAAGAGCCTTCACCACGGAGCGCAGCCGCCACCCGAGCAGCTTCTTCTTGGGCCTCCTTCTCCTTCTCCGCTTGTAACTCTTCTTCCGCCTCCTCAAAGGCAGCACGAAGAAGCCGCACCCCATCAGTCGACTTAGCACATTCAGCGACCACATCCATCACGGGGAAAGTTAATTCATCATACGCCACAACCTCCGCATCATATTCCGCGTCCACGTCACGATAAGGGTTGTCTTCCAAGGCACGCCCGCTGAGACAGAAGGCGAATCCCTGTTTAAAGCCAAGGACAGCGCCAAATTGCTTCGACTTCTCCAACAAGCGGGCAACGGCCTGAACCATCGCCGGTTCCTCCCACACGCGAGAAAAAACCTACAAGACAAGTGCCAAGAAACGCAACTACGCGACAAAGCAATGAAAGGGAAGTCAGAAACACATACCCCTTGGATCCCAGTAGTCATTAACCAGTTCACATCATTCAATTCCTCTTCCTGACTATCTTGGGCAACACGTAACATGTCCTGGGCACTATCGCGGGAGGCAGTAAGGTCCTGGACGTCGGTGCTAAGAGTCTTCTTCTCGTCGCGGAGGGCATCAACCTCACGCTTCAGCAGCATAATGTCATTTTCCAGCCCTGATACGCGGGAAGATTGAACCAACACCTCGTCCTCCTTTTTAGCTAAATCCGCGCGAGCACTGGCGGTTTCAGATTTCTCCTTCTCCAACTCAAGTTCCTTGGCTTCTAACGCAGCTTTAAGGCGGTCAAGCTCACTCTCCAAGCCCCGGGTGCGGTCCCGCTCCTTGGCGATAATTTGGTTTGTAGCTTCACAAGACGTCTTCTATTCCTGGAAAGACTTGGCATGGCGCTCCTCAGCGGACTTAGCCTGCGCCAAAGCATCAGATAAAGCTTTAGACTGGGCCACGCAATCTTTGTTATGCTTGTCAAGCACATTCTTAAAGGCCGCTTTGCGCGCCGCCAATTCTTGTTCGGCCTGAAGCAATTCCTGATATCCGCGCCGCACCTCACTTAGCGTAGCCGCAGCCATCGCCAGCTCAGCGGCACCGTCTTGAAGAAGCGCCAGACGGTTCCGTTTAGCAGCATATGCTCGCTCGGCGGGAGGAATAGAACCCGATAACCATTCTTCACAGGTCTCTATCTGGAAAAAGCGGCCATCCTCATGCACGGACCAGTCAGGCCTGTATATTGGCCCAGTAGCAACATCCAGCCTAAGACCGCTGGAAGCTATCCCTGTAGTATCGGTCTTTTTGGGATTACTGCCGCTAGCGGGCATGTTCTCTTTCACG